>JAMPIV010017881.1:0-381444 GCA_024509875.1 Oreohelix idahoensis
GACAGGGATGCCTCTTGTCTCCATTTCTTTTCTTGCTGGCAATAGATTGGGTTATGAGATCATCGACAACACACAACAGAAATGGAATCCAGTGGACTCTGACTAAGCAGTTGGATGATCTGGATTTTGCTGATGAATTGGCTCTTCTGTCCCATAACCGTAATCAGATGCAGGACAAATTGAAAACACTCGATGAGAGGTCACAGCAATTGGGTCTGAAAATACACAGGGAAAAGACAAAAAATAATGAGAATAAATGCAGGTAATGATAACAGGGTTGAACTTGAAGAAACACCAATACAAGATGTAGAATCGTACACATATCTTGGCAGTAATATAGACAAAGTTGGAGGGACAGACAGTGATATCAAATTAAGAATACAAAAAGCAAGAGGAGCTTTCATTGCATTTGGAAAATATATGTAGATCAAGAGAAATCAGATCCAACACAAAAATAAGAATCTTCAACTCAAATATGAAGTCAGTCCTACTGTATGGCTCTGAGACATGGAGAACAACAAAGACAAAAAACAAAAAAGCTACAGACTTTCATAAATGGGTGCTTGTGTAGAATAGAGGGATTAAAATGGTATGACAAGGTTACCAACGTGGAACTGATGACAAGAACTAGACAAGTGCCAGTGGAACAAGAGATGAGAAGACGACGATGGTGATGGATAGGACACACACTGAGGAAACCTGTTGATAGCATTACAAGGCAGTCCTTGTTCTGGAATCCCCAGGGCAAGAGAGGCAGAGGTAAACCAAGAAGCACATGGAGAAGGGAGCTGGAAACAGAGGTGAAAATGATGAGGATAACGTGTAAAGAACTTGAGATGATGGCACGTGACAGGAGGACTTGGCATGTGTTTGTTGAAGGCCTATGGTCCTTTGGGAGTGAAGGGTTATGAAAGAATGTCTTGTTGTGTGCTGTTTTAGAATAAAGACTTGAAAAAACATAACACTACAAACATCACTTTTAGAAAGTCCCTCTCGTGTGTGCCTTCTTTTGTGTAATTGTAGAATACGGACTTGAGAAAACCTATACCTAATACAACAAACATCACATTTATACATCTCTCCAATGTGTTTCAACACGTGTCTCTTTATTTGAGTAGCCTGAGAAAATGCATCACCACGAAGATCACACCTATATGGCTTTTTACAGTAGTGTATTCAAAAAATCTCAAACTTTTAAGGTTTCTGTGTCCTTTTGTGTCTCTTTACTTACTTACTTAGTCATTCCCCTTCTACCGTGAGGTGTAGAGGTTTGGAAGAGAGGGTGCCAGACTATCCTTTTGGCTATCTTCCTCCTGGCTTGGTCCCATTCTAGCCCTTGGTCCTTCAAAGATTGTCTATTGTAGTCTTCCCAGCAGACTCTGGGTCATCCTGGGGGTCTGGATCTCTGGCTCTTTGTTTCCCATGCTTGTCATGGTAGCTGATCTTCTCCCATTCTGCAGATATGGTCAAATCATCTTAGTTGGGACTCTTCTACTTGGGTCTGCAGGGGGTGGGATTTTAGGCCATGACGTATTGTCTGGTTGCGGACAATGTCTCTTCTTGTTACTTCAACCACTTTCCTCAGATACCTCATTTCTGAGGTTTGGATCTGGCTTTTGTAGATTGTAGTCATTGCCCATGACTCACATCCATATGTCAAGACTGGGACATAGGTGGAGCGGTATACAGCCATCTTCGTTTTCTTACCAACCTCTCTCTTGTTGTTGTTGTTGATCTTGTCTACTATGTTGCTGTAATACCCTGTTCAACCAAAACCCATTGAAGGGTTACAAACGGTTATATTGGGGTATATAGTGTGTTGGTATCTTTGCTGGTATCACTTTCCTAGTCCTGAAAAGGACTGGTCCTAAAAAGGACCGCTAGCTGCCTGTCTGGTTATCTCTTCGTTGCTTGTCTGTCGTGGCGTGTTCATGGTGATTCATTTCCTGCCTTCCTATCTGTCTTGTGTCGTTTTGTTAGTTTTTGCTTTCCTAGTTTCTGTTTCTCTTGTCTTCCTGCTTTCCTGTATCTGTAGTAGTGCTTTTTCTATTATTGTTGGTAGAAGTTTTTCAAGTGTTTCTTCGATGACTTCTTTGTCTGATTGCTCATTTGTTTTGGTCGCTCTTGTGTTTGATGTCATTTCCTCAATAGCTCTTCGCTCTGTTTCGATTCTCTTGAGGATTTTGGTGTTTTCTTCCATCAGTTCTGTTAGCCTCTTTACATCTGCTTCTATTTGCTGATGAATGCTTTTCATGTCTTTCCTCATTTCTCTGATGTTCTGTATATCTATTACGTCTTCATCGCTGTCCTTTTCGTCTTCGGGAGCCTGCTTGCTTCTGTTTTCGACCTGGAGTTTTATTTTCAATTGTTTGACTTCAGCAGTCAGCTGGTGTAACTGCCGTCTGTCAATCGTGCGTTGTTTTTCTGCAACATCCGCAGCCACTCTGTGTTTTGCCTCCTTGAAGGGGATGTCTTTGGAAACCGCTTCCTTCAGGATGCTCTTTGTTTCCTGGAACATCGGGCAGCCTCGGTATCTAGCCCCGTGGTTTCCGAGGCAGTTTGCACAGGTGCGGTTTGAGTTTATTGCTTTGTAGTTGAGGTCCTCCTTCGCCTTGGGGCAGTCGCGATATAGGTGGCCACCCACACAATATCGACAGACTGCATATCTCCTGCACGTTTTCTTTGTGTGCGAGAACTGCTGGCAGTTGGAGCACTGTATCACCAGAGGGATATATGCCTCTGTCCTCTTTGACGTCTCTTTGAATGTCAGTCTTTCAGGTCTTGTCATTCCTTCAATAGTTACTACCACCAGATTGGTATCTTTTCCATTCCATGTCCTTAACCTCTCGACCTGTATGACCTGGGCACCTGTGTTTTCAGTCTGTAGGCAGCCCTGGACTTCGCTAGTGGACCATCATGTATCCACCCCTCTTAGCACCAACTTCTTTGTTGTCTTGCTGGTCTCCATCACTACTTTTATCTGGTGAGGCAGCATGAATTCTTTCGGCCCGGCCTCCAGTTCTGTCATCAATGAAGTTGTCTTATCCGTGCTGTTGAGCGAAAGCACGACTCCCTTTTTGTGCCTCCGTATCTTAGAGATGCTTCTCCTGCCAGTTATTGGCTCTAGGATGCTGATCACTTTGTCATCTGGTAGGGCCCTGAGTGAGGCCTCACCTCCAGACATCTGCATGATCTTAACGCACCTCTCTATTGTATCTGTGTCGCCTTGTTCGCTGGCCTTTGTTCCCACTCTCCTTCTCCGGTCCGTACTAAAGTCAAGTTTTTGTGGTGATTTTGTTGTCCTCTGATTTTGGGGCAGCTTCCCTGTGGTAGCCACAGGTGTCAACTCGACATCGTGTGGTGGTGTCATCAGTGTTTGTTGCAGCTTCTCTGTGGTAGACCGGGTTTCTGCTGACAAGTCGGGTACGTGTGGTGGAGGAAACATGGATCTAGACTCCTGTTTTCTTTTCTCTTTCCTTTCCAGCGTCTGTTCTATCCCTTGTATCAGTCTCTTCACCCTCTCAAGCTCAGGGTCTAGGCCGTGGACGTTTGCAGCTGCCCTTTTCTCTCTTCTTTCCAACCATCCCCTCATCTTCTCCAGCTGGTGTAGCAATCTCATCGTTTCCTCATCCTCTGGATCTTCATCATCTAGGCCAGGAACGCCTGCATCTGCCCTCTCCTCTGTCTCGCAAGGAGGCGGGCCCCTCAGCCTCTCAGTGGTGTCGACACACGTCGCAGCTAACTCTGTCGTCGAGTCTAGAGTTGGAGGAGGACCGGTCTCATCACGAGAACTTGGGGCAGTCTTGCTCTCTGGCTGTCTGTCTTTGTTGTTTGAAGCTTTGTTATTCCCCTGGCTGTTCTGCGCTGGTGGGCTGGCGTATACCTTCCTCCTTTTGGCGTGAGGTTTATTTCTGGTCATTTTGACGAAAATGCGATCTTTTCTCGACTAGTGGCGTCCTGAGAAGGACGTTAGTGTCTTCTTCGTGATGATGGTTGATTATGATTATCCAACGGTTATCAAAACCTCATAAGGAATCCTCAATTTATGGCCTGAAAAAGTCTCCCAGCTGCTGCTTTTTGAGTGGCCAACTCTTCATTGCTGCCTCCCTGTCGGTCTATAATAGCTCCGGTGTATTTAAAGTGGTCGACCTGCTCCAGGACCTGTTTTCCCAGCTTAATCTGATGTCTTCTTTCTTCTCGTGATATCACCATGGATTTTGTTTTAGAGTTGCATATGACCATCCCTCTCTTTTCCAGCTCTTGCTTCCAGACTTGCAGGTTGGATTGAAGATGTGCCTCTGATTTAGCAATCAGGGCAACATTATCAGCAAATGCCAGCTCTGAATTTTAGACCTGTCTCATCTTCTAGTACCCCTTTGAATACTTTCCTGTCCTCTTTCTACATGCCTTGACGACATCATCCATGAGGAGTATGAAAAGATAAGGTGACAGGATATCACCTAGTCTTACACCAGTGGTGGTCCTGAACTCTTCTGATTTATGGTTTACTGTTGGACCTCATCTAACTGTGGCTCAACTAGGCATCTGATTCTCTGCTCTAGGATTCTAGAGCAGATTTTGCCAAGGAGACTGAGAGGGGTTATGTCTCTATGGTTTCCACAGTGTCGATTGTCACAGTTTTTGAAAATCAGTGTTATGATGGCAATCTTCCAATCCTTTGGTATGGTCTTGTTGCACCACACTACCTGTAGGACCCTTAAGAGTAATAGGTCGCCTGATGCTCCCATGTACTTAACCATTTCTGGTGTTATACCATCATGCCCTGCTGCTTTGCCCATCTTGATGTTTTCCAGTGCTGCCTTCAGTTCTTCCATCTTCATGCCATCTTCACCACCATTGGTTTATCTTCTGTGCTAGTGGTTATCATTTCTGATGCTTGACATTGCTCGCCTTCAAGGAATTCTGAGAAATATTCTTTCCATTACTTCCTTTGGGGCAGTACGCAATTTGCCTTGCTTGTCTTTTACAAATTTGAGAGGGCATTGTTTTTCCTTCCTCATGTTCTTTAGGGTCTTTTAGAACAATTTTTGGTTTTCTTGCACATCTTTTTCTAGCTTTTCTCCAAATTCTTCCTAAGACTTGTTTTGCTGCCAGCACGTTGTTCTTTGCTTCTGTTAGTATCACATATTCTCTATATTTCTCTGTATGTCCTGCTGTGTTTTTAGCTCCTAAGTATTGCTTCCATGCCTTTTTCTTTTCTCTTATTTTCTCTTTGACTTTCTATGTTTACCAAGGTGTCCTCTTTCTCTTGTTTTCAAGTCGGACCACCACATGCTTCTGCGGTAGCTGTCTTTATGATGTCCTTGAAGTTAAGCAAAAGGATTTCCAAGTCATCAGGTTGTTCTTGTGTGTTTCTCACCACTGTAGCAATTAGCACCTGATATCTGGTCCTAATTTATGGCTCTCTCAGCTTGTAGGTCTTAATGCTCATTTCTCCCGTTCATTTACTTAGTTTCTTGCATGATGTTGGGCAGTTCTTAAGCTGAGAAACTCTTTCAGTTGTTCTTTTGATTGTAAACAGGTAGTGATCACTTACAATCTCTGGCCCCCTCCAGACTCTAGCATCCCAGACATTTGAATGAGCTCCTCCTAACAATGGCAGAGTCTATCACTGACTTCTCATTCTTTGTTGGTTCACATCTAGTATATGCATGTATGCGCTTATGGAGGAACTTTGTGTTTGTAATGATCAGATTCAGCTCAGAGCAGAATCTAAGGAGTTGCTTTCCATTGTCATTGAGAGTATCTTCTCCATATCTTCAGCTAACTCCACCCCATCTAGCATGGTCATTTCCAACCCTGGCATTGAAATCTCAGAGCATGATAATTTCATCAAGACAGTCATCCCCTGTCCTTTGAAGCAGCTTGAAGAATTCCTCCTTGACCTCTGCTCTCTCATCCTCATTTGGAGCATACACTATGACAAGGTTGACTATGGTTTCTCATTCTTTTAGTTTTACAACCATAATGTGCTCCGAGACTAAGTTCCATCCCTTGATACTAAGTTTTTTGCTACAAGACAACCAATGCCCAATTTAGCTCTTTCAGATGTGGGTACACCACTGTAGAGCAGCATGTTGCCATCAAGATCCATGACTCCTTGTCCCTTTTTCTTTGTTTCCATTATAGCCAGGATTTCTAGTTTTGTTTTCCTCATCTCTTCCACCAGCTCATGTTCTTTCCCATTTACACTTCTTGTGTTCCAATTTCCATAAGTCATAGTCCGTAGTCCGTTCCAGTTTACAGTTTGTCACCTTTAGAATCAGTCCAGTTTTCTCTCTTGTAGTTTGCATAATCGTGGTTTAAAGCAAACAGGTGATTGGCCTGTTGTGCCTTTGCATGGTGAAGGGGCTGCCTCCATGCAGGCCGCCCTCCTCTTTATTCAGCTGGGCTTGGGACCAGCCTAAGATGTGTCTGTTTGAAGCACCACTGTGAGAAAATTCTGCCCCACAAACATCACATTTATAAGGTTTCTGTCCTGTGTGTGTACTTGTGTGACTGTTTAAAGCACCACTTTGAGAAAATTCTGCTCCACAAACATCACACTTATAAGGTTTCTCTCCTGTGTGTGCCCTTTTATGACTCTTTAAAGCACCACTTTGAGAAAATTCTGCTCCACAAACATCACACTTATAAGGTGTCTCTCCTGTGTGTGTCCTTTTGTGACTCTTTAAAGCACCACTTTAAGAGAATTCTGCTCCACAAACATCACACTTATAAGGTTTCTGTCCTGTGTGTGTACTTGTGTGACTGTTTAAAGCACCACTTTGAGAAAATTCTGCTCCACAAACATCACACTTATAAGGTTTCTCTCCTGTGTGTGCCCTTTTATGACTCTTTAAAGCACCACTTTGAGAAAATTCTGCTCCACAAACATCACACTTATAAGGTGTCTCTCCTGTGTGTGTCCTTTTGTGACTCTTTAAAGCACCACTTTAAGAGAATTCTACTCCACAAACATCACACTTATAAGGTTTCTGTCCTGTGTGTGTACTTGTGTGACTGTTTAACCTTTAGCACGCTGCCGGCGAGACATATCGCCGAAGGTAACCTATGTTCTGCCAGCTGGAGGCGATATGTCTCGCCTTGCGGCTGTCATCGTTTCTAGCACATGACTTGTGTACACGTGATTTTCAGCCCCGGATGTTAAGTTGTAATGTTATTTGCAAGAGAGTTAGCTTCCGTTTCCGATCTTAAAAAAGCGATGGGTGTATCCGCATTTATTTTTTGTAAAATTTTTAAATCGAAATGAATCTGCATCAACACACGGCCATTTTTGCTCTAATTTTATTGGATTCTGACGCCATGCGGTGGGAATGAGATTTTTGTCTTTATAAGCGCTGATATCGGTTCTCAGAATATGTTTGATGACCGAGATGGAAACGAAAGTAAAATGGCCTTTCAAGTATGTATAATTTTAGGGATTAGGATTAAGAATATCGGAAAGGTTTAGAATTTCGGTCGAATGTCACTGCTGATGAGAGTGTTTGTTGCTTTGCTACTGATGATGGGTGTAACGAAAAGATCGTCATTTGATTTGTATTGGTCTATTTGTCAAATGACTGTCATTGAAATGCAAGGGATATGGACTCTTCGTTTGTTGGATATTTAAAAAAAAAAATTTTTTAATTTTAAAATTAAAAAAACATTTTTTTTTTATATTTTTAAACTTTTTTTTCGTTTTTTCATCTTTCCTTTCCTCTCTTCCTATCTCATCTAACATGTACACAAACAAAATTTACATCATCAGATTCAGCATTCATTCATTTCTATACAGTCCAAAAATGATAGCAATTGACCAAAACACAAAAAAATTATAGAATTTACTAGTCACCCACTATAGAAATGGGGCGTTGTGAAAAAGAATGCAGCTGCAGGGCAAATTTTTTAAATTTTTATGCAGCATGCTAAAGGTTAAAGCACCACTATGAGAAAATTCTGCTCCACAAACATCACACTTATAAGGTTTCTCTATTGTGTGTGCCCTTTTATGACTCTTTAAAGCACCACTTTGAGAAAATTCTGCTCCACAAACATCACACTTATAAGGTGTCTCTCCTGTGTGTGTCCTTTTGTGACTCTTTAAAGCACCACTTTGAGAAAATTCTGCTCCACAAACATCACATTTATAAGGTGTCTCTCCTGTGTGTGTGTCCTTTTGTGACTCTTTAAAGCACCACTTTAAGAGAATTCTGCTCCACAAACATCACACTTATAAGGTTTCTGTCCTGTGTGTGTACTTGTGTGACTGTTTAAAGCCCCACTATGAGAAAATTCTGCCCCACAAACATCAGACTTATAACGTTTCTCTCCTGTGTGTGCCCTTTTATGACTCTTTAAAGCACCACTTTGAGAAAATTCTGCTCCACAAACATCACACTTATAAGGTTTCTCTCCTGTGTGTGTCCTTTTGTGTATCTTCAAATTATTATTTAGATGAAATTTTGCTAAACAAACATCACACTTATAGGTTTCTCTCCTGTGTGTGTCCTTTTGTGTATCTTCAAATTATTATTTAGAGAACATTTTGCTCCACAAACATCTTACTTATAAGGTTATCTCCTGTGTGTGTCATTTTGTGACTCTTTAAAGCATCACTATGAGACATTTCTGCTCCACTAACATCACACTTATAAGTTTTCTCTCCTGTGTGTGTCCTTTTGTGTCTCTATAAAGCACCACTAAGAGACATTTCTGCTCCACAAACATCACACTTATAAGGTTTCTCTCCTGTGTGTGTCCTTTTGTGTCTCTTTAAAGCACCACTTTGAGACATTTCTGCTCCACAAACATCACACTTATAAGGTTTCTCTCCTGTGTGTGTCATTTTGTGTATCTTTAATTGGTTATATTGAGAAAATTCTGCTGCACAAACATCACATTTATAAGGTTTCTCTCCTGTGTGTGTCCTTTTGTGTATCTTTAAATGGCCATTTTGAGAAAATTTTGCTCCACAAACATCACACTTGTAAGGTTTCTCTCCTGTGTGTGTCCTTTTGTGACTCTTTAAAGTACTATTCTGAGAAAATTGAGCTCCACAAACATCACACATATAAGGTGACTCTCCTGTGTGTGTTCTTTTGTGTATCTTTAAATGGCCATTTTGAAAAAATTCTGCTCTACAAACATCACACTTATAAGGTTTCTCTCCTGTGTGTGTCCTTTTGTGACTGTTGAAATTACTACTATGAGAAAATTTTGCACCACAAACATCACACTTATAAGGTTTCTCTCCTGTGTGTATTCTTATGTGTCTCTTTAAATCCCCACTTCTAGAAAATCCTGCTCCACAAACATCACACTTATAAGGTTTCTCTCCTGTGTGTGTCATTTGGTGATCCTTTAAATGATTATTTTGAGAAAATCCTGCTCCACAAATATCACACTTATAAGGTTTCTCTCCTGTGTGTGTCCTTTTGTGTTTCTTTAAAGCCCCATTCTCAGAAAATCCTGCTCCACAAACATCACACTTATAAGTTTTCTCTCCTGTGTGTGTCCTTTTGTGTTTCTATAAAGCACCACTAAGAGACATTTCTGCTCCACAAACATCACACTTATAAGGTTTCTCTCCTGTGTGTGTCCTTTTGTGTCTCTTTAAAGCACCACTTTGAGACATTTCTGCTCCACAAACATCACACTTATAAGGTTTCTCTCCTGTGTGTGTCATTTTGTGTATCTTTAATTGGTTATATTGAGAAAATTCTGCTGCACAAACATCACATTTATAAGGTTTCTCTCCTGTGTGTGTCCTTTTGTGTATCTTTAAATGGCTATTTTGAGAAAATTTTGCTCCACAAACATCACACTTGTAAGGTTTCTCTCCTGTGTGTGTCCTTTTGTGACTCTTTAAAGTACTATTCTGAGAAAATTGAGCTCCACAAACATCACACATATAAGGTGACTCTCCTGTGTGTGTTCTTTTGTGTATCTTTAAATGGATATTTTGAAAAAATTCTGCTCTACAAACATCACACTTATAAGGTTTCTCTCCTGTGTGTGTCCTTTTGTGACTGTTGAAATTACTACTATGAGAAAATTTTGCACCACAAACATCACACTTATAAGGTTTCTCTCCTGTGTGTATTCTTATGTGTCTCTTTAAAGTACTATTCTGAGAAAATTGAGCTCCACAAACATCACACATATAAGGTGACTCTCCTGTGTGTGTTCTTTTGTGTATCTTTAAATGGATATTTTGAAAAAATTCTGCTCTACAAACATCACACTTATAAGGTTTCTCTCCTGTGTGTGTCATTTTGTGTATCTTTAAATGGCCATTTTGAGAAAATTTTGCTCCACAAACATCACACTTATAAGGTTTCTCTCCTGTGTGTGTCCTTTTGTGTTTCTTTAAAGCCCCATTCTCAGAAAATCCTGCTCCACAAACATCACACTTATAAGGTTTCTCTCCTGTGTGTGTCATTTGGTGACTCTTTAAATGATCATTTCGAGAAAATTCTGCTCCACAAACATCACACTTATAAGGTTTCTCTCCTGTGTGTGTCACTTTGTGTATCTTTAAATGGCTATTTTGAGAAAATTCTGCTCCACAAACATCACATTTATAAGGTTTCTCTCCTGTGTGTGTCCTTTTGTGTATCTTTAAACTGCCATTTTGAGAAAATTCTGCTCCACAAACATCACACTTGTAAGGTTTCTCTCCTGTGTGTGTCCTTTTGTGACTGTTGAAAGCACTACTATGAGAAAATCCTGCTCCACAAACATCACACTTATAAGTTTTCTCTCCTCTGTGTGTCCTTTTGTGACTGTTGAAAGCACTACTATGAGAAAATTCTGCTCCACAAACATCACAATTATAAAGTTTTTCTTCTGTATTTGTCACCTTCTGATCACTTTGACAAAAATCTTCTCCACTGACATCATATTTGTAATGTGTCTCACTATTATGCTGCATTATGGGTTTCTTTGGATAATCAGTTCTAGAAAACCTATTAAGACCACCACACTTGTTAGGTAGTTCTTCTTTATGCTGCATTACATGTGCCTTTAGATAACGAAAATGAGCAGCCCCCATACCATTAAGATCATATTTAGAATGCTTCTGTTCTATTTTTATTCTTTCTTGTTGACATAGACTGGATTTTGTAGCTAATTCTACATTACCAACATTACTTACATAACACTTTTCTCTCGTATGTGAAAGTTCATGTTCATTATAGTCACCTTTCTTGCTAACCTGTACTCCACAAACTTGACAGCTGAAATGTTTCTCTTGTGTACCTATAATTTTTTTATCTGATTGTGCACTGCCACACAATTTAAAACCTTCTCTACTTCCACTGTTGAGAGTACAATCATCATAGACTATTGTTGATTTCCTGCTGCAGTTTTCATTTTGTAAGACTGCAGTATAAATCTCAGGAGTCAGATTCATGTCTACAGTCATTATCACAGAGTCTGTGACATTTGGTGATTGTACCTCTTTTAATCTTGGTTCAATATTATTGTCTGTATTTAGTGTTGCAGCTGCCGTACTTTCATCAGCTTTCATTTCACTCACAATTTTTTCTGTGAAATCTGGCAACACTTGATTGAATGCAGCATTTTGCAATGGTTCACTCTTTATGGAACTGTTCATAATTTTCAAATCTGGAATGTCAACACTAGAGTATAGGCGGGATTGCTGGCTACAGGAATGGTTACCTGAAATTCATTGAATAAAACATAATAGTAAAAACTTCAGATAATTATGGCATGCATAACAAATTTTAATTCTGTATGTTTTGTAGTGTCATATTAGGTATGATTTAAAAGTTATGCAACTATAAGATTATTTAAGAAGTGTTTGTTTCTGTCTGATATGTTAATAGTTCATGGTGTATTGCATACTATGAAACTAATAGTATACATTTAATAATTTTAAATGGTGTTGCAAAATGTTTTTTTTAATGTGGTCGCTAATTGCATATATTCATTAATATTTTTATTGTTTGATTACTTCCCATGGATGTAAGAAATGAGTAATAACAATTTATTTCTGAATTACTTCCCTCCAAACAGTCCTGAAATGATTACAAATATTATATTGTTAATAATTATTTTTTTCTGTCACGATTAAAACTTTTTTGCAAGAACAGAACCTCATGACATTACCTGATACATCTGTGGACTAACAGTAGGGGGTAAAGGATCCCATTACACGCCCATTGAGGCATATTGGGAATATGGTGTTAAGCCCATATTTTCTTGACCTTGGGCACACTAGGGGTAATGTGGTCAGCATCACGCCGGCCACCTTAACTTTTCCAGAGTTGCTCTGATAGTCATTTGGGGCTGGGTTGACCCAGGGTCTGTTGCGGCCTAAAAAAATCCCACCTCATCTGTGGATCGAGCCATAGACCACTGAGCTAGGAAGCCCGTGCACTAACCACTATGCTACTGTGTCAGTAAAATTCAAACTTTGTTTTTGATAAAATGAAATTTGCTCAATTTCAGTGATGCCTGCAATTGTATACCTAGACACCAAATAACTGCAACTATTTCTAAAGCTTTTAAGATTTCCACTAATTCTGCTGTAAAGATGGATGTATTATCTGTTACTTTATATCTTTTGTAAATTTTAAAATTTTTGTGTTGCTATTTCCATTCCAAAATGTCCATCTTAACTCTTTCATTCCAGAGTTATTTTGCACGCTGTGCCAGACTTTTTTTGTGGGCAGAATTTTATAGAGTGAAGTGTTCATCTTTCAGTCTAAATTTGTTTGTGAATTTTCCTTTGAACATGTACTTATTATATACCAAACTGTAGGGAAATGGATAGAGAATTCAAATATATAATGTCTGTGGTAGTATTAACACAAGTATGTTCGGTATAATTTAATCATTTTCCATGTAAAATTGAAAAACGCTAAAAAGTTGACTGTAGAATACGATCTTACCAAAGACAAATTACTGTCATAGACAATAAAACTTTCTTTTTAGTCTTCAAACGTCAAGTTAATCCATATACAAAGTAAAAAAAACATGCTTATGGCCAAAATTAGTAGATTTAGTGTTATTCGCACCAGTTTGTCCGTGGTTCTTTGTAAGAAAAAAATAAATTATGCAATCGTGCATTATGTAATTTTCAAACAAATAAATAAGAATAACGTCATATAAATACTTTTTTACTCTTGTTTAATGTTTTAATAGTATCCCTAGCTTCATCTTCTACCAAGAACTAGTGATTAGATGTTACGGTAGGTCTAGTTTTGTTGCTTTTTGATCGGCCAGAATATGACTACGCCCACTCATCAACTAAATCTAGTGTGTCTAGCTTTTCTGCATATATTCCGTATTTTGACAACAAACTGTGACTACCAAACAATCATCATCAATGTCAGCAATGTTTCAAAGTAGTTTGACACAATTATTTGCTTAGGAGACTTAGAAAGAAAATGTAAATATAAAGCGTGACATATTTCTCTAGCAAAAACAACGAAAAACGTAAACACGCGAATCTTCACAAAAATTGTGATAATAACATCAAAACACGCACATGTGCTGATTAACTAAAGTCAAATTAGTTGTTTAAATAGTAGCGGAAGTCATTCTACGAGTTTTAATATATGAACTGCATTAAGCGGACGATTTTTAGGGTTTATTCGTGATAAACTAAAAACCACGCTCTGAGCGTTGCTGGGGCACGGCGTGTTGAATTTTGCAACGCTCAGAGCGTTGCTGTGGAGTCAAAGAGTTAATCATATGCAATGCTGGGTCCTCAACAAGTTTTACCACAGGGGGAATACCTGAAAGTGTGTGGAGATTTAAGGAGTCAATGAGGATGTAATTTGCCTCACAGACAGAGGTTCACTTCCACATTTGTACATATATTATAGCATTGTGCATAACTGGTGGTCATATAAGAATGACACTAGGTATGCCTCCATGCAGGTGGGTGTTCAGATAAAAGGGCATGAACCTGTAATTTCACTATATAGCGTGCATGGGCATAAATTACTACTGAGACATTATCAAGGAAGATTGTGTTCAAATGTGCATGTATCTAAGGTATGAATTATAGAAAGATAAACTGGCAAAACAGTATGCTTATATTTCTACAATTTTTTTTGTACAACGTGCATGAGTAAATATTACTACTACGCAACAACACTGTATTCACATTGTAGATATATCTAAAGTAGACATGTCATAGAACATGGAAATAACTGAATTTTATGTGCAGCATTCTTCAAATATGAATTATTGAAAAATGAGTCGAGAAATAATTACTTATGGCTATTTTCTACTACTTATACTAATAGTTATACATGAGAATGAATTACAATTGAGAAATATAGCTAGTAGTAATGTTAAAACCGTTGTTTGGTAAAGCAGATTTGGTAATATAATTTGCTAAGACATGATAATGACATACATTTTTGGTGACCATATAACGTACAAAATAATGACAATTCTAATCTATAAAATGGCATATACATGGACACACTACATGTAATGACATTATCAGCCCTAGTCCTAACATTTCAGTCACATACTCTACCATTTATGCACTGTTGTTATCTAAAGAGAATATGCACATTAAAGGTGGGGAAATTCACAACAAACAAGTTTCTATTTATAATTTCAGATGCACAATTATGTTTCAAATACCACCTGCCCATACCTAGGCATGATTATTTCAATGCCATCCTGAGTTCAGACCTAATTTGTTCAGTGTTATTTAATACATCCTGTTTGGGAAATAAAAACAGATTCTGTATTCTGTACCTACTTTTGTTTTTTTCTTTGCTCAACAATGATAGCATTATTTTTTTATTCAAGCATTGAAAAGAATAATTTTTTAACTTGATTAAACCATGTTGTAATTTTTTGGCCTAATACCATCACCAACCAAGATCTGCTTACGCTGAGCAAGCAAGAGGACATGCACACCATCATAGCTGGCAGACGTTGGAACTGGGTTGGCCATGTCCTCAGAAGAGACCCTGATGCCATCACAAGAACAGCTATGCTTTGGACCCCTGAAGGAAAACGAAAGAGAGGCTGACCAAAAACAACCTGGCGGAGGACTGTGGAGGCTGAGATGCAAAGAATGAACCAGAGCTGGGGCACTGTACAAAGGATGGCCACCGACCAAGCAAGGTGGAATCAATTTGTTGTTGCCCTACAAGACGCCACTATGCGTGATGGCCACTGACTGCTTTGACGGTCGGTGGCTAAGGATCAAAGAAGAAATAAGAAACCATGTTGCTTATAATCATTATGAAATTGATTGTGACTTACTGCTTGCAATACACAAGAGTTTAATACTGGTATTCAGTGTCATTCTTTTGCAAACACGTGCGCGACCTATATGCAATAAACAACAGACAGCGTACAGGATCTTTTAGTCGAATCTCATCAGCAACCAAGAACTACTTATTCAGAGTAGCCAGGAGGACATGCACACCATCGTAGCTGGCAGACACTGGAGTTGGGTTGGCCACGTCCTCAGAAGGGACCCTGATACCATTACAAGAACAGCTATACTATGGATCACTGAAGGAAAGCAAAAGAGAGGCCAACCAAAAACAGCTTGGAGGAGAAATGTGGAAGCTGAGATGCAAAGAATGAACCAGAAATGTGGCACTGTACGAAGGATGGCCGCCAACCAAACAAAGTGGAATCAATTTGTTGCTGCCAAACAAAACGCCACCAGGCATGATGGCCACTGACTGCTTTGACGATTAGCGGATATGGATCAAAGAAGAATAAAGGAGAGTGAGCAGGAGAGACTAAAAATACTCATATCTGATGACTAAACAATATTCTATCTACCTATTCAAGTATGACAATCTCAATCATGATCAACTGTCACATAAAAAAATAAATAAATAAAAACCACTTTATAAATACAAACATCTGGTGACTAAACAATGTTTTCTCTCATCAAGTATGACAAAGCCTTTCTGTTCTTGTTATGCCAAGCTCATAAAATTGACTTTCCTAATTTAACGAGGCATGCTGCACAGATCAAATTAAGGGGAGATAATGTTTAGTTACTCAGAAAATAAATAAATAAATAACTTCTATCACAAATTAAAGGATAATTATAATTTGACGCTGTTTAACTATTATAAAACAATGAAAATCTACACATGGATGGTACTTTGCATGAAATCTGTAAAATTCTTTTAGCCCAATGTTTAAAGATTAATTCGCATACAGTAGTTTAAACTTCCCTCTTTTCTATTACAAAATCAGTGGATATTTCCACCACAGCAAAAGTTGTTGACCTGGCTTGAATAGAACAGATAGTTGCTGGGCAGCTAACATATATGGGATGTAATTGATATGGTGGCTACTTCGAAGTAGTAGTGATTATAATTAGTTTTCATGCTCTTAAACCATTGTAAGAAAAATGTATTTCTCTGACACTCTTTCAAGGGAAGAGTGTTCAGGATTTCATTAATTTCAGATGAGAAATTGTTTAGGAAAGATGGTTTGTGGTCACATACATCTGTCAGCTGAAAATGAGATTTTTTGTATTTAACCCTAGAGCTCACTAGGCCCAGACACTGCAATCGAAAACTTTGGTCACAAGAGAACTCGTTTTATAGACCTAGCAGCGGTAGTTGCAAAGGCTTAACTTTGCCAAAATCTTGTTTTGTTAGCAACAAAGTACAACCAAGTGGTTCTTTAGGGTAGTTTACAAAAAGAGCTTCCATATTCATTGGTGACAAGAAACTTAGATCTGGGACAGAAAGCATTGGAACCCTGAGATAGCTCTATTCACACCACACAACCTTTTCCCACACCTGGATAAATCATGAGTGACTGTGATTGCAGTCAGGAATCTAGCTACTGTAGGTAAAACTACCATGAACTAACAACTTCATAAATGTCCTAATGATAAAAAAATCAATAACTTTGTAGAACCACTGAACTTAAATCAATTACTTACGATGAACTTTCAGTAACTGTGTAGACAAGATTGAACTGTATACAAATGACATTTTGTTTTCATCAGTAAAGGTTCATTGTAATTTTTTTCTGAAATCAAGATTAGTGTTATTGACTTTTATTTGATGTTACTGTGATGTCTAATACATGCTTGCTTGTGGTGGATGTGTATAAATAACTTATTATGTTACGTATTTGTTGATAGTGGTAACATATTGAGCACAGGTTGCATTTATGTTAAAAAGTTGTAAAGCATTACTGAGTAAAA
Source organism: Oreohelix idahoensis (assembly GCA_024509875.1). Lineage (NCBI taxonomy): Eukaryota > Metazoa > Mollusca > Gastropoda > Stylommatophora > Oreohelicidae > Oreohelix > Oreohelix idahoensis. The sequence goes on from JAMPIV010017881.1 coordinate 17,195, forward strand.
TGTCCCCAGCAGGATATACAGATGTGGAACTGGTCCTAATACTCTCTCTCCCTGCAGGAACATGACCATCTTCCTCACCTTCAATTTCTATCTTCACTGTGTGCCCCTGAAAACAAAACATTGAACATATTCAAGTTTGAAACAAACCACTTCAGTCTTAAACATTGCACTTTAATGTATTTAAATTACTGTTTTTTTCTCAACTCTTTTATGCCTCTGTCCCTGATGAGGACCTTATATTACAACTACATATGCTACACTGTTATTGACAATAAAATACAAAGAACCCAGCAATAAGTAATAAAATGTTTAAATTGACAATATTTTAACAGATTTCTCAGTTTAACTCATTTTGTCTATGGCTGTATACAAATTTGTTGTCAAGAATTCAACAGAATACTCACTTTAAAATCTGTACTGATATCCTGTTTTATTTTTTGATCCAAAAATGGGATCTTCTGTTCCATATTTTTTTGTAATCTGAAAAGAACAATGAATTATAGGTAACAAAATCTTAGACAATTAGTTACATGCTGGTTATCTGAACTCCGCCTATGCCGGTCCCAAGCCCAGATGAAAAAGGAGGAGGGTGGCCTGCATGGAGGCCGTAAGGAGGCAGCCCCTCCACCATGCAAAGGCACAACAGGCCAATCACCTGTTTGCTTTAAACTATGATTACACGAAATATAAGAGAGAAAACCGGACTGATTCTAAAGGCGACGAACTGGAACGGACTACGGACTACGACTTATAGAACTTGGAACACAAGAAGTATAAATGGGAAAGAAGAGGAGCTGGTGGAAGAGATGAGGAAAGCAAAACTAGAAATCCTGGCTATTACTAAAACAAAGAAAAAAGGACAAGTAGTCATGGATCTTGATGACAACATGCTGCTATACAGTGGTGTACCCACATCTGAAAGAGCTAAAGGGGGTGTGGGTTGCATTGTGGCCAAAAACCAGAAAGATAGTATCAAGGGATAGAACTTTGTCTCGGAGCGCATTATGGTTGTAAAACTAAAAGAAGGAGAAACCATAGTCAACCTGGTCATAGTGTATGGGCCAAATGAGGATGAGAGAGCAGAGATCAAGGAGGAATTCTTCAAGCTGCTTCAAAGGACAGTGGATGACTGCTTTGATGAAATTATCATGCTAGGAGATTTCAATGCCAGAGTTGGAAATGACCATGCTAGATGGGGTGGAGTTATCGGAAGATATGGAGAAGATAATCTCAATGACAATGGAAAGTGACTCCTCAGATTCTGCAGTGAGCAGAATCTGATCATTACCAACACAAAGTTCCCCCATAAGCGCATACATGCATACACTAGATGTGAACCAACAAAGAATGAGAAGTCAGTGATCGACTATGCCATTGTTAGGAGGAGCTCATTCAAATATGTCTGGGATGCTAGAGTCTGGAGGGGGCCAGAGATTGGAAGTGATCACTACCTGCTTACAATTAAAAGAACAACTGAAAGAGTTGCTCAGCCTAGGAACTGCCCAGCATCATGCAAGAAACCAAGTAAACGAACGGAAGAAATGAGCATTAAGACCTACAAGCTGAGAGAGACAGAAATTAAGACCAGATATCAGGGGCTTATTGCTACAGCGGTGAGAAACACAGAAGAACAACCTGATGACTTGGAAACCCTGTGGCTTAAATTCAAGGACATCATAAAGACAGCTGCTGCAGAAGCATGTGGTGAAGTCCAACTTGGGAACAAGGGAAAGAGGACACCTTGGTGGACAGAGGAAGTCAAAGAGAAAATAAGAGAGAAGAAAATGGCATGGAAACAATACTTAGGAGCTAAAAAACACAGCAGGACAAATAGAGAAATATAGAGAATATGTGATACTCAGAACAGAAGCAAAGAACAAAGTGCTAGCAGCAAAACAGAAGTCCTGAGAAGAATTTGGAGAAAAGCTAGAACAAGATGCGCAAGAAAACCAGAAATTGTTCTACAAGACCCTATACAACATTAGGAAGGAAAAACAATGCCCTCTCAAATTTATAAAGGACAAGCAAGGCAAATTGCTTACTGCCCCAAAGGAAGTAATGGAAAGATGGAAAGAATATTTTTCAGAACTCCTTGATGGTGAGCAAGGTCAAGCATCAGAAATGATAACCACTAGCACAGAATATGAAACAAATGGTGATGAAGATGACATAAGGATGGAAGAACTGAAGTCTGCACTGGAGAAAATCAAGATGGGCACAGCAGGGCATGAAGGTATAACACCAGAAATGGTTAAGTACATGGGAGCATCAGGCGGCCTATTACTCTTAAGGGTCTTACAGGCAGCATGGTGCAACAAGACCATACCAAAGAATTGGGAGATTGCTATCATAACACCAATTTTCAAAAAAGGTGACAATCGACAATGTGGAAACCATAGAGGCATATCCCTTCTCAGTGTCCCTGGTAAAATCTACTCTAGAATCCTAGAGCAGAGACTCCGACGCCTAGCTGAGCCACAATTGGATGAGGTCCAGTGCGGATTCCGAGCAAACCGAAGTACTCAAGACCTAATCTTCACACTCAGACAGCTGAGTGAAAAGGCCCTTGAGTATAAGAGTGAGATCCATCTTTGTTTCATAGATCTGGAAAAGGCATTTGACAGGGTCCCCTGGAGCAAACTTTGGGACTGTTTGGCAAGGAAGAACATTCCAGCACCTCTGATTCATGCTATACAGAGTTTCTACAAGTCTTGCAGGAATTATGTGAGGACAGCAAACCATAAGTCAGAAGAGTTCAGGACCACCACTGGTGTAAGACAAGGTGATATCATGTCACCTTATCTTTTCATCCTCCTTATGGCCGATGTTATCAAGGCATGTAAGTCATGTAAGGAGAGAACAAGAAAGTATTCAGTAGGGTACTGGAAGATGAGACAGGTATGTATTTCAGAGCTGGCATTTGCTGATGATATTGCCCTGATTGCTAAATCAGAGGCACATCTCCAATCCAACCTGCAAGTCTGGAATGAAGAGCTGGAGAAGAGAGGGATGGTCATAAGTAGCTCTAAAACAAAATCCATGGTGATATCACGAGAAGAAAGAAGACATCAGATTAAGCTGGGAGAACAGGTCCTGGAGCAGGTCGACCACTTTAAATATCTCGGAGCTATTATAGACCGAAAGGGAGGCATCAAAGAAGAGTTGGCCACTCGAAAAGCAGCAGCTGGGAGACTTTTTCAGGCCATAAATCGAGGATTCCTCAGCAAGAGAGAGGTTGGTAAGAAAACGAAGATGGCTGTATACCGCTCCACCTATGTCCCAGTCTTGACATATGGATGCGAGTCATGGGCAATGACTACAACCCACAAAAGCCAGATCCAAACCTCAGAAATGAGGTATCTGAGGAAGGTGGTTGAAGTAACAAGAAGAGACATGGTCCGCAACCAGACGATACATCAAGGCCTAAAATGCCACCCCCTGCAGACCCAAGTAGAACAGTCCCAACTAAGATGGTTTGGCCATGTCTGCAGAATGGGAGAAGATCGACTACCACGAGAAGCATGGGAAACAAAGAGCCAAGGATCCAGACCCCCAGAGTCTGCTGGGAGGACAACATTAGACAATCTTTGAAGGACCGAGGACTAGAATAGAACCAGGCCAGGAGGAAGACAGCCGGTAGGATAGTCTGGCGCTCTCTCTTCCAAACGTCTACACCTCGCGGTAGAAGGGGAATGACTAAGCAAGCTGGTTATCTGAGATATTGATATCACAAGAAATATCACTCAAAGTTTTGGTTTTTTTTTTTTTTAATAATGGTGAAAGAAATATAACAACCTGAAAATATAAGAAGAGTTATACATGTTTATTGGTAGTATGCCAAACATCACATTCAACAATCTTTGCCACACTGACTTTCTTCTGAATCATTCAGAGCTGTCAAGTGCATGCAAAATGTGTATATGATAATTTTTATTTTAATTATAACTTCTACTTATAATCTATCTATACTTGTGCTTTATACACTACACTAAGGCATTTGAGACAGTAAAACATGAGAAGATTTTAAAATGTTAGAAAGCATCAACATTGATGATAAGGACCAGAGATTTTCAAATGTGAGATACTAAATGTGAGTAAGATCATGTTTGAAAAATGCAACTTTTGCCATTTCTTCTTCTTCTTCCTCATTTGTCCTGAAAAGGATGTTGGTTGCATTGTGCCCATTTACAGCAAAGCTGCAACATTTGTGCCTTTCGGCCGACACATCCGACTTCCACACAGCATTTTTGGGACCAGGTTAGCCTTCCCTCTTTGATCCCTACTCTCTCAGCCAGACTGCAGTGATGCAGCCTGTTTCCAGGACCACCACTTGGAGGTGGAGTAGGGTCTTGGTCAGCTCTGGTTCGCTGACCCTGATGCAAGCAGTCAAGCTATGGGTCGCTGACTGCATTCTCTATTGTTGCGTCTTTGGGTCCCACTTTTGCCATTTGATAGCTAGAATCTAAGTTTCAGTTAATATAAACATCTGGGAATTTTTACAAAAGTAATTTTTTTTTTTTTTGCCCTGTTCTTAAAATCTGATATACAGACAAGTTACACATTTTGCCAGAAATGTCTACATTTTAGTCAATTCTATCACAGAATAATGAAATAAATGAAGGTACTTTGATAAAAAAATTTCCATTTAGCCACTTTATTTTATTGTGTCAGCAATAGATCTCTTCTGTTCCTTATCTTTTAACTCCTTCTGAGGTACAGTGTGGTCACATGTTATGTTAGAGAAGCACTAATGAGGGCTTCCCATAGTTGACAACTAGTGTTCTCACAGGAATAAATGTAAAGTAGGTGGTGTGTTCTCACAGGAATAAATGTAATGTAGGGGGTGTGCTCTCACAGGAATAAATGTAATGTAGGGGGTGTGTTCTCACAGGAATAAATGTAGGGACTGTGTTCTCACAGGAATGAATGTAAAGTAGGGGGTGTGTTCTTACATGAATAAATGTAGGTGTGTGTTCTCAGATGCATAAATTTCCAATCATTGTAGCATTTTTTTTTTTGCTTTTAAACATAACAATTTTGCAGATTAATGTCATCTTTCTCTTTTATTACAGTATCATATAATAATTATAGAACAAATATAGGCCATTTCACAAGCACCATGTTGGGCCGATCATATAGAAGTGCTAGTGAGGTCTGGCAGCTTTACAAACAATGACTGCTATGCACTTGGAGCAGAGACTTGTTTCTCCTGTATCATCAGCTGGTTATGTCAGTAATTGAATATGAGCAGGGAATACTCATGCTGTCTATATTACAATGTAAATGGTTGGGATCACCATGGGCTGTGTATGAGATAACCCCAGATATGTGATGGCCCAGTCAAAAAGCCTACATGCTTATAACCACAGACAGAAGACACACCCTGTCTAGGAACATAGCTGGCAAAAAAGGAGTAAGAATACAGAGGGATATCATGAATGACAGAGGGAACAATAGGGCAGGTGATAACAGTTAAAAATATTTTCAAAGGAGAAAAGTGGAGTATGTATGGTGAGAACTAAATAAAGTATCAGCAGGTCATCAACAGCCTTGGTAGGGAGTGCAGAGCTTGAGGTCATGGAAAAGTAGAGCTGAAAATTAATCAACTAATATATGATTATAGCAAGAATGAAAAAATATATATATATACTACTAGGTACCACAAAGTGATTTTTGTTTGCACAGAAACACCAGAGAAAACAATGTAGTTTTGAAGCCCTTGGTAAATCAGGAAATTTGGTACTTTATTTTTTAAAATAAGACAACAAATAAAAAAAGTTATAGCATTTTTAAAAATGTGGGGACTTCGCAACATTGAAAAAGTTACATCACACCAACTTCAGAACACTGCCGTCTTCTTAAATATAATCTTACAACTTTCTCTGACAAACAGCATATAGTCTGGAATATACTGATCACACAAAGAAAACTATAGAGCTACATCATGAATAATTATCAATATATTTGAGACCAAAAATTGCAAATCTGCAAAACACATTACCGAAAAATATAGTTTGTTGAATGAAAGTCAATATTCACAACATCATATTTCAAAAAGTATAAAAGGTACAAGCTTTAAATTTGTACATGTTAATCTGCATACTACATAAATATATCTCAATTTTTTTTTAGAGAATTTAAACATCTATTTGTTCTTGTATAATTTTTTTTTAATGTATCCAGAGGCCAATTTGTCGCAGGGAAGAAAAAAATGTGAAAATGAAGAAAAATTTTTTTTTAAGATACTGTCCATATTTCATTTTTAAGAATTTGTAGGCAATAATTAACAACATCTAAACAATAATTAGCAACATCTAAACGCTATATTTTTTTAAAACAACTGGTTATTAGCATTTAAAAAGACATTTTTTAACTGGAGAAGAATGATCATGGCGCACTCTTTCCCTGTGAGAGGGCAATGACGCCTCAAAACCTAAATGCTTCAGAAGTCCAAAATACAATTCTTTGATATTTCCTGATAGTTTAATGTCCTTATCATTCAATATTAATGTCCTTATCATTCAATATTAATTATCTGTATCTTACCTCTACACCTCACAGTAGAAGGAGAACGACTAAGTAAGTATCTTAACTGAGCCTTAAGATTTCTAAGGGCATTTCATCCTTTACAAATTTTATCCACATCCTCCTTTGTGGTGCACAGACCCCCTTGGCTTATGATTGTGTTATATAACTCTATCTTCTTCTCTGCATTTTAAATATCTTTCTCTTTTTTCCTCCTATTCTTGTCAGTTATTCGCTGTTTAATTTTTTCTTTGACTGCCCTCTCTGACTCTTTACTCCGTATTTTCCATTCCAGTCTATGTTTTGGGTTCTTCGTCGTCACTCTTGCATTCTCTACTTTTATTTTATCTGCTCCTTCCTCTTCTCCATTTCACTTTTTATCTGTTTGTAGTGTGTTACTTTGTGGTCTGTAGCTTTATGAAAAAAAAAAAAAACTACAAGCAGTCTACCTCAAGCCATGTTGCATTCCCATCCATATAACTTCTGGAATTTTATTTTTCCAGATGACTCCTACTAGGAGTCTTCTGGAAAATTAAAATTCCAGAAGTTATTTTTGTTTTTACATGTATAGAGAATTACATGTACTATTGCTGGCTTGTTCTTGTTCAGAGTTTCTTCTTGATTTTTTTTTAACATATAAGCACAATTGTGATTGTCCTAATTTACAATGGTGTGATGCCACTTTCTCATATCGGCAGTTTTTCATATTATTTGGAATTGAAAACAATATGTATCCTAATTATAACCCATCAGAGGTTGAACTGGATATTTTTCTTCCTTAAATAAAAATAAATATATATATCTTCTTTTCGGGGAATTTTAAGACTACCAACTATTGGCTGCGAGTCTGGACATTTCAGTTCAGCATCAGCTTTTTTAATTATGGCATTTTCCAGTCCCCTAGCCTTGACTCAATTGGCTTTGGCCTTGCGATATCCTTCGCGTTTGAGATCATAATTCACCCTATTATGTTGCAAAATAAACCTTCATTCAATTACACATTAATCAAAACATGCATTTTTTATTCAGATTGGTAACTTTCTTAGCTTTCAAGCTCGTGAAATAATTAGATTGATGCGTGAATGTCTGAAGTGGTGATAACACATTCATTCCACGCTGTTACAACAACTATGTGATCGTGTTAAATTGCTAAATAATATTAAAACTATTGTAAAGTTTACATTTAAAGTTCAAAACATTGTTAATAAGTGATATACTTACGATTAGTCATCTTCAAATCAGAAGATGTGATGAAGTTTGAACACGAACCAACATAAGTGGCATGCCGATTTTGATCGACATTGGGAGTTATCCCGGTTGATGTAACAGCCTCGCTCTGCATTTTTCGCTAAAATTCTTGAGTGAGAGAGCGTTACTTAAAGTCAAATCGCTTCACCAGCAAACATCAGAAGCCTGTGATATTTTACAGGAATAAATAAAAATGGCTCCCAAATCTTCTCATACCACGCAAGGAATTATAATACAACTTAAAATGTCAAATCTTGTAAAATTTCAACTTCACTTTGAGAAATCTACGTCTTCCACTCTGTTTTCTACAGTTTGCTTTATACGAAATTAAAACTATTCCTCTGCCCATCCTAATGATGAAAACCGTATGCAAATCAGACGTTTGCTGGTCAAGCGAAACCCGTTTGAATGAAGCGGGGTGAGGCAAAAAAGCAGAGAGTTGGCCGCGCGCTGGGGCCAACTACGCGTAACGTTGCAGTTTGTTTTTATTAGTAAAAAAATACTTCAATAACTTTTATTATTTGGGAATTAATACATTTCAAAAGAGAAGAAGATAAAGAGTATCGTGATATAAATTTTATTACAATCCGCTTAATAGCAAAGGGACAGTGATGACTTAAACTTGGCAAATTTTCCTCAGTTTTCTCAACTTTCATGCGTTTTCAACAGCTGGAAGCGGGCACTTTGTGGTACCTAATACTACTGGACAAAAGTTAAGGGCCACCAAGAAAAACTCCACTATGGACCAATTAAATGCAACCAGGTGTAAACAATTTATTACAAAATAAAGATTCATCCGTGGAAAAGATCAGTCAAGTTTTTTTAATAATGTGTGACTTACTAACAAAAAGAAATTCAACTCACTTTTTCACCTTGTGAACTAGTGGGGCGTGTTGCAAAAACTATAAGTTTTTGCAGCAACAATGGCAATTTTCACGTGTGGGATAAAGTGACCCAGTTTTTGGACATTTAAAAAAAATTAACCTAGTGCACACAGAAATGTACATTGCTGGTTACAGATTATTTTAACGATTATGTCGCACTGAGCATAATTTATTATTTACAGCTGCTTATAAGCAACAACAAAATAAATAATACTACATATTACTTAATTTCACTAAAACTTCTGTGTAAGAAATGTACATTTTAATAATAATATAAAATGAAATTTGAAACTGTGAAAAAAAATCATGAAAGCAAGGTAAATTTATATGTTAACTCGATCCGATCAGAGCCCCTTGAAAAGTCTTTTTGGAGTTACTTCTCTTCATTTTAAATTCCTTTCTTTAAAATCATTCTGATTTTTCTTTGGTGGATACATCATTATTACGATCATCCAGTGAGTTATTTTATTAAATTATTAATTAATAAATTACTATCAATGGTTGTCTTATTGATGGTTGAAACTAGTCATGTGGGTATTTAAAACTGCACATTAGGCTAAAATGGCTATTTTCATTTCTGAAGTTCGGTAGAGAATCAATTACGCTAGCGCCAGTTTACATTTTTGTATCAAATTATGAGCTTTTAATTTTTTTTTTTAAATTTATATCATAATGTGATTTTATTATTTTTAAAATTACATCAAATATTTATTGAACCAATTCTAAACCACTCTAGAAACCTCACCATTCCATTTCATATCTTCTTCTTCTTCCTCTTCCTCGTTCACCATGAAAAGGACGGTGGTTGCGTTGTGTCTGTTTGCGCCTAAGCTGTGATATCTGCACCTTTCGGTCGACACATCCGACTTCTGCACAGCATTTTTAGGGACCGGGTTTGCCTTCCCATTTCGATCCGTACTCGCTCAGCCAGACTGCACTGCTGCAGACTGTTTCCAGGACCACCACGTGGAGGTGGAGTATGGTCTTGATCAGCTCTGGTTCGCTGATCCTGATGCAAGCAGTCAAGCTATGGGTCGCTGACTGCTTTCACTATTGCTGCATCTTCGGGTCCCATTCCATTTCATATAAAAAGATAATATAATTTAGTTCAATTTTTCTTTGCAATAAAAATAATGAAGTCAGTAGTAATATTAGTTGTGAGAACAGTGGAACATCTTCTTCAACAATATCAACCTTGAACGTCATTAGGGTTAAGATTAAGGTTTGGGATTTCTAGCCCATAACCCTAATTACTGTCTCAGAATTTTTTTTATAAGGTCCTATCAAACACAGGATTTCCTGGTCTGTTAGTGATAATTAAGCACAGAAATAGACTAAATGATGAAATGATCCCATCATTTTTACAGTGTAAAATAAAATCAGACATTTATTGTTTGAGTTTTAAAATAAATGAAGACCTTCTTTAAAAGGCAACGCCCCCATGCCTCAATTATAATGCATCTGTAATTGAACATTTTTTACATGAATTAACTCCGTTGATACGTTTATTCAGTCATTTTTGTACAGGTTTTGAGGGTCTTTGTACAGGGTTCTTGAATTTTTTTGTACAGGTTTTTCATCTCTGAGGTGTGGCATGTATAGTATTATTTCTCTTCTATGTACTCTCCCAAAAATAGAAAAGTGCACAAATGAAGGTGTGCATGAACAGTTTGATTATGGAAAGTCAAGATTTTAAAAGATGCAAGAACAATTACAAGATATGTTGTCATAAAAGAAATGTTAGTTATTTAGTCAATTTCCGGTCCATTAGATCATTATCACTGCCCCACGTGTCATTTAGGAAAGTTACTCCATGTCTTCATATTTAATACATCCATGAGCCGCGCTAGCGTAGTGGTTACCACACCGCTCTGGCGACCGGGTGATTCAGGATCAAACCCGGGTGACGGCATTTGAGGATTTTTCGTCGACCGGGATTTGTACTGGATTAACTCGAGACCTGGCGAGGACATTTGAAGGAGTGTCATCAACCAGGGATTGGCGGCTCCTGAGCCGACCCAGCTGTAATGGGTACCTCCGAAATTGGAGAGTATTTGCCTGAATGGCGAGGGACACCTGTCTCTGTACAAGTAAAAAGGGATACTCACGTAAAAATCAATGTCAGGTTAGATTAACCTGAGATTTCGCCTCGAGTATTAGCGGGCGTACGAAAAAAAAAAAAAAAAAACATCCATGTAATTTTCACTACAAATATCTAATGATGGTCGCCTGCAATGAAATGAGCACAGTAGTAATAGTACCGTCTGTAATACATGTAACAGAAACAACACACTATAATTAAAAACCTGTCAATTTTGATGGGTTATTGCTAGTTATATCATATTATGGCATCATGTATCTGATGATATACACAAGGTAAAGAAAAGAATGAACCATTTATGAACATTTTGTTACAACAATCCCAGAATGCTTTTCACTCGTTCTAAAATCTCAGTTTGGATGAAATGGGCATAGGGTACAAAAGCAGATGGCAATACAAGCAATATAATCCACATAAACAAAGTAGATATCATATAACAGTCTTTGGTTTGTGTGATTCAGCAACTGGATAAGTGGTGAACATGTTCACATATTTTGGTTCAGATACATCACATGATCCTAAAGTGGATTCAGACAGTGGGCAAGCTCTAAAGATTTTTCAGACCCCAATACACCATTTGGGTACACATCACCATTTATTTGCTGACAGCAATTACATCTCAAGAGAACTCACTGACTTCTTACTGGAGAAGAAGCAATACTATATTGGCATTCCCAACATTATCTTAAGAAATTTTCTCTTGAAACTGAAGACTCTGCACCTTAGTTATGTTTGAATACAGATGGTACATGACACAAACAAGCAAGATGTTGTGTACAGCCTTAAGAAATAAAAAGGCCAAGAAATCAGTTTTCCTTGTGTTTTCTCAGGCCTAAGTAGAGACCATAATCACATGGAAGCATATTGTAAAGCTGAAAATTATAGATGAATACAACAATTCAATGAATGGGTATGACCTCCTGGACCAAAGAGTTGGCTATTATAGTGTACATAATAGGCAATTTTTTTAATAATTGGAAACAAATTTTCTTCTCACTGCTTGAAGTAAAGAAAGTCAGTGCTTCAATGTTATGCTGTTTTCATCATGCCACATTTCAAGACAAATCTGCTTCACCAACTAACTGAAGCTTCTGTTTTCATCATTTCAAGACAAATCTGCTTCACCAACTAACTGAAGCTTCTGCTGTTTTTAAGTACACTTGTATACAAGAAAATGTAGCTACTGATATTGTTAGACCTCAAGCAGCCTCAGCTTTGAAGAACTTTAGTGACAGAAGACATCTTAAATGTTATACAAAAAGAGATATGAACTGTGTCCTCAGCAGTACACCTGTTTGTCATCAGCACTCCCATCATTATTGCACTGGGTGTCAAAACCAGCCACAATGTATTTATGACGACCATGAAAGCATATGAATAGTGGCACAATTCTTCTGGGAAACATAAAATAGAATTTGGTATATGTAAATAATATTAGTTATAGTAGTTTCATTTGTGGTTTTTACAGAAATATGTGGTTTTGGAAAAAGAATCATAAAAATTATATCTATGAAGTGATTGTGACAAAAAAGGGTTGGGCAGAGCAACCTAACCTTTAAGGTGAAGACAGGAGTACGATTGGGATGCCTCTTAACAACCACTCTATTTTTAAGTCATAGACTGGGTGATGCACTAGACAACAGAGGGCAATCCAAGAGGAATAAAATGGACTACATTTTCTACATTGGAAGATCTGAAATATGCAGATGACATAGCACTACTAGCACATTCACATCAATACATCCAGGAAAAAACGGATAGACTTAATAAGTACAGCCAGCAGATTGGCCTGAACATAAATCTAAAGAAGATAAAGGTCATGCCGCCCAATGTGAGCAACCCTGAGCCCATATCAATAAGGAATCAGCAACTGGAACAGACAGACACCTTCACATACCTAGGATGCATAGTAACACCAGATGGCGCGGCAGGCAAAGACATCAACATCAGAATGAATAAGGCAAGAACAGCCTTTTTTAGCCTAAACAACATCTGGAAGTCCTCTCAATACAGCACAAAATTAGGATTATATCAGAGCTGTGTGCTTTCTGTGCTTCTCTATGGTGCAGAATGCTGGAGAGTTACAGAGAAGGAAATGTCGAAATTGTCCTCTTTTCACACAACATGCCTAAGAAAAATTCACTGAATCTTTTGGCCGAATACCATCACCAACTAAGAACTGCTTACTCAGAGCAAGCAAGAGTACATGCACACCATCATAACTGGGTTGGCCATGTCCTCAGAAGAGACCCTGATGCCATTACAAGAACAGCTATGCTATGGACCACGGAAGGAAAATGAAAGAGAGGCCAACCAAAAACAACTTGGTGAAGGACTGTGGAGGCTGAGATGCAAATAATGAACCAGAGTTGGGGCACTGTACGAAGGATGGCCACCGACCGAGCAAAGAGGAATCAATTTGTTGCTGTCTTACAAGATGCCACCAGGTGTAATGGGCACTGACTGCTTTGACAGCCGGTGGCTAAGGATATAAGAAGAAGAAGAGACATTTACTTAATCTTTTTATACTGTTATTTTCAATCAGGTCTACAGTTCACAAGACACAGACATTTTTTCACATAATATAATAATTTAAAATCATTTCACAAGATTTCTAAACCCTTTTCCCATTTTTATTAAAAAAATATGTAGTTCTCTTTAAAATATGACATAAGTGAAGTGATAATACAAATATGTAGATATGTTTCAAACTAAATGTGTATTGATATTCTGAACATTTTATTGCCATAGATTAAACTGGAGCTGAAATATTTAAGTGAAGGACACAATGTTCTTTATTTAGTTTTCATTATTTTTTATGACATCTGCACTTCACAAGGAAATAACACAGAAATATTTTCATACCAAATAATGATTTAAAGCATTTCACAAATTTGTCGTTCGATTTCCTATATTTTTTATACATACCAAAAGCACTTACTGAAATAATATATGTTATGTATCTACTGCCTGTTTTTAAAACATCACCTAAAGAGAAATTCTGCACCAATTTTGGGTGCCTATTTTTACAAATGTGGCAGCAAGGGAACGACTAACAATCAAAGGCAATGAATAAGGAGAATTATACTTGTAAATAGGAAGGTTCAGATATAGAGTACAAAAAGGGGATGCGCGAACAATGTTGCGCATGAAAGGGGTGAACGAGAATCCAGTGAAGCAAGCTTTTCTCAGCAAACAGTCCAGAAGGCGTGAGTTAGAGTGCAGATGACACGTACGCTAGTAGCCATGTTGAAGGCAGTACTCAAGAAGTTTAGGTGATGAATATTTCACGGACAAGAAGTAGTTTGGGTAACGATTAACCCGAAATATTGAACAGTGAGAATTCTTGTCTAGAAGGAGAAACGGTGTGAGTTAGATTTTATTCAGAAAGGGAAAAAGGTTTGTAGAGTGAATCCTAATACATACATAGACAGTAGTCCTATTCTTCAGTGATGAAAGGGAAAGTAACAACCCTGGAGAGGTCTGGTTCCATCAATATAACCTGAACACTGAGATGATATGTAACAATAAAGTAGGAAACTGTTAGGAAGAAAGAACAGAAGTAGAGACTACAGCACCTGAATGATCATTGATGGTAAAAGGTCATGAGGTATAAAGAATGAGAAAGAGAGTGAGGAAAGGAATAAATATTAAGGAAGAACTTACTTATTACATTATTATATGATGGACCACGATTGTGGAGGTCAGAGCAGACAGCAATGATCCTCTCATATGTAAATAAACAGTATTTCAATTATTAAGGCGTTATCACATCATGTGCTGTGTGTGTGTGTGTGTGTGAGTGTTATAATTATGCAGCATGTCATTGCTAACTAAAGAGGTAAAAGAACCTGGGCAGACATTGTCACATAATATGATTCATGATACAACGACACAGCTGGCCACATGATAGAAGTGACCACAGGCAGGCGGTCACACAGAAATATGTGGTTTTCATAAAAAATAAAATGACATCTGTGAACTGACTGTGATAAACATGTGTAGGTAAGTTTGAGACTAAATGTCCACTGATATTTTGAACATTTTATTGCCAATTATTTAAGTCTATGTCCGCAATCTTACCTCTTTTTTTTTTTTCATTCAGGTCTAGACTTCACAAGATTTGACAGATAGGGTCTACACTTCACAAGATTTGACAGATAGGGCCTACACTTCACAAGATTTGACAGATAGGGTCTACACTTCACAAGATTTGACAGATAGGGCCTACACTTCACAAGGTTTGACAGATAGGGTCTACACTTCATAAGATTTGACAGATAGGGTCTACACTTCACAAGATTTGACAGATAGGGTCTACACTTCACAAGATTTGACAGATAGGGCCTACACTTCACAAGATTTGACAGATAGGGCCTACACTACACAAGATTTGACAGATAGGGCCTACACTTCACAAGGTTTGACAGATAGAGCCTACACTTCACAAGGTTTGACAGATAGGGCCTACACTTCACAAGGTTTGACAGATAGGGCCTACACTACACAAGATTTGACAGATAGGGCCTACACTACACAAGATTTGACAGATAGGGCCTACACTTCACAAGGTTTGACAGATAGAGCCTACACTTCACAAGGTTTGACAGATAGAGCCTACACTTCACAAGGTTTGACAGATAGGGTCTACACTTCACAAGATTTGACAGATATGGCCTACACTACACAAGATTTGACAGATAGGGCCTACACTTCACAAGGTTTGACAGATAGAGCCTACACTTCACAAGGTTTGACAGATAGGGCCTACACTTCACAAGATTTGACAGATAGGGCCTACACTACACAAGATTTGACAGATAGGGCCTACACTTCACAAGATTTGACAGATAGGGCCTACACTTCACAAGATTTGACAGATAGGGCCTACACTTCACAAGATTTGACAGATAGGGCCTACACTTCACAAGGTTTGACAGATAGGGTCTACACTTCACAAGATTTGACAGATAGGGCCTACACTTCACAAGGTTTGACAGATAGGGCCTACACTTCACAAGATTTGACAGATAGGGTCTACACTTCACAAGATTTGACAGATAGGGCCTACTTTTTTACACCAATTAACAATTTATAGCATTTCACAAGATTCCTCAGCCAGTTTCATGTTTTTATATACAACATATGCACATACTAAAATAATGTAGTTGTTGTTTAACGATTCGCCTTCTAAAGGCAAAACATGTCACTTTCAACCTAGACTAAAGTCCATTGGTTATCAATCAATCAATCAATACCCTTTAGCTCCCCAAGGAGCATAGGCCTTCAACAAACGCATGCCAAGTCTTCCTGTCCTGTGCCATCTGCTCAAGTTCTTTCCATGTTTTCCTCATCATTTTCATCTCTGTATCCAGTTCTCTTCTCCATGTGTTTTTTGGTCTACCTCTGCCTCTCTTTCCCTGTGGATTCCAGAACAAGGACTGCCTTGTAATGCTATCAACAGGTTTCCTCAATGTGTGTCCTATCCATCGCCAGCATCTTCTTCTCAACTCTTGTTCCACTGGCACTTGTCTGGTTCTTGTCATCAATTCCACATTTGTGACTTTGTCATACCATTTCAGTCCTTCTATTCTACGCAAGCACCCGTTTATAAAAGTCTGTAGCTTTTTGGTTGTTGTTTTTGTTGTTCTCCATGTCTCAGAGTCATACAATAGGACTGACTTGACATTTGAGATGAAGATTCTTATTTTTGTGTTGGACTTGATTTCTCTTGTTTTCCATGTTTCCCAATGCAATGAAAGCTCCTCTTGCTTTTTGTATTCTTATTTTGATATCATTGTCTGTCCCTCCAACTTTGTCTATATTACTTCTAAGATATGTGTATGATTCTACATCTTTTAGTGGTGTTTTTTCAAGTTTAACCTTGTTATCATTTCTTGCATATATTTTCATAATCTTTGTCTTTTCTACGTTGGTTATAGCCAAGCGCAATTTACCTTTAAAAAATAAGTGTACTCTGTTAAGTGAAGTGCTGTGATGATGAAATATAAGCCAAGAAAATGACTACAATCTTCCACCAGCTAGCATGAAATATCTTTGAAAAGGACTACAAGCCCAACTAGGGTTGATAGACAATAAGTTCTAAAAAGAACATCATTTATCTGCTAGCGTCATGAAGCCCTGAAAAGGACTTATCCTGAAAAAATCTGCCAGCTATGCCAATGCTGTCCATACCTCCTCAGTGTTCAGTTTTTGTTTTCTTTTAAAACAAAGTATCTCGTTCAACCCTTGATGGGTTATAATTACGATATATAGTGTAATAAATTCAAGACAATAAATCTGATTTTTGATATTTAAATATTGTATCTTCTTCCCCCCTCCACTCAGTCCAAATAGAGTAAATCAATACCAAAATTCTCATTATTTTTGTCTTTTCCCTGTGTATTTTCAGACCCAATTGCTGTGACCTCTCATCGAGTGTTTTCAATTTGTCCTGCATCTGATTACGGTTATGGGACAGAAGAGCCAAGTCATCAGCAAAATCCAGATCATCCAACTGCTTAGTCAGAGTCCACTGGATTCCATTTCTGCTGTGTGTTGTTGATGATCTCATAACCCAGTCTATTGCTAGTAAGAAAAGAAATGGAGACAAGAGGCATCCCTGTCGTACTCCTGTTCTTATCCCAAACGGTTCTGTAAGCTGTCCTTCGTGAAGAACTCTGCAAGTCATGTCTTCATATGTTTTCTTTATTAAGTTAATGATCTTCAGGGGAACTCCATAATGCCTCATCAATTTCCAAAGTGATTCTCTGTCTACACTGTCAAATGCCTTTTCGTAGTCCACAAATCTGATGTATAGTGGTGAATTCCATTCTAGACTTTGTTCAACTATTATTCTCAAAGTGGCTATCTGGTCTGTACATGATCTGTTTTGTCGAAAACCTGCTTGTTCATCTCTCAGACAAGTGCCAGTAGAACAAGAGATGAGAAGAAGATGATGGCGATGGATAGGACACACACTGAGGAAACCTGTTGATAGCATTACAAGGCAGGCCTTATTCTGGAACCCCCAGGGCAAGAGAGGCAGAGGTAGACCAAGAAGCACATGGAGAAGAGAGCTGGAAACAGGTGAAAATGATGAGGAGAACATGGAAAGAACTTGAGATGATGGCACGGGACAGGAGGACTTGGCATGTGTTTGTTGAAGGCCTATGCTCCTTTGGGAGTGGAGGGTTATGATATGAATACCAAAATTGTGTGAATGTATGTGTGTGTGACCTCCCCTTTCCAAGAAACAATCAATAAAAATTTTAAAAAAACAAACAAATTAAAAAAGTTAATAAAAACATAAAGACACTAATTAAAAAACAAAAAAAGACCAAAAAAAAAAAAAAACTAAAATGAAGTCTTTCACAAATACCCTGTTGTTACAAGGTGAAAATGGGTGAGAAAGGGGGGGAGGTGTCCAAGATTGCATCAAATCCACCAATTATCTGACATCAGCCATACAAGCACCCCATCAGCCATACAAGCACCCCATCAGCCATACAAGCACCCCATCAGACTAAACCTTTTCTTCCCACCATCACTGATCCTTATATATTAATTTTAGTTCTTGTTACATCCTGTTTAACATATTGTTCAATTCTCTAGATCTATCTATTCTCAACACCTGTTCCACAGTTATGGATGGATCACATGCCTGTAAATAACCTAATATTGGTTTTCTCTGTTGTTCATACTTCCTATATTTTAATAGGAAATGCTCTGTATCATTTTTTTTTCAAGACAGTCTGCACAGTATGGTTCTTCTATTCTAAAACAGCCCATTCCTAGTTGCAGTCTAAGAAGTTTCTTATTGCTAGGAATATTTAGTTCTTGTTGGAGCGTTGAACAATTTATATGCAAGTTTGCCCTTCATACTGAGCAGACGTGTGTGGGTCGTGTCTCACATTTATAATTTTTGACACAGGCATTTCAAATTATATTTCAAGGATTTTTATATCGGTGCATTTCTTTTTGGATTGTGAATTTTGTGAAAATGACATTGTGTTGATTTAACAGATGGTATTTAAAAAATACCAGGAATTTATTAACTATTCATTTCCTTTTGATAACTGCAAATGCCTTCTACAATGCTATTAACAATGACCACGTGACTCGTTGCTGACCCCTGTAAAGAAGGGAAGGTCGGCCAGTGTATTTTCTTGGCTACCAACCCCTCTTAAACAGATAAGGTTTCCAGCGGACCAATGTATTTCACAGGCAATTAATCCCAGTAGGCATGTAAACATGTCACGCTTGGAGATCGGCCACGGCTCACAGGTAATAAAAGCCGCTAGGGACTGTAGATTGCGCCCGTCCACGATCAAAAATTACACCCTAGACCAAAACAGGGCACTTCGCGTTAAACTTCAGGGATTTAACAAAGAGTCGGATTTAACCTTTAAAATAGCAAATGACGGTAAATGTGCTACTGTACTTTTCCACAATACATTTCATTATGAGGCATTTCGCACAACGTGTACCAAATACTACCAGAATGACCATGTCGAGACGAGAGCAGATAAACAAGGTGCCTTTGTAGAAGATTTCATCACAACACCACTACTATCTGTGCACCTTTATCATACAAAAAACAAGATAATGATACAAGGAACTGCCACTGTTATTGAGTCATGGCTGGAAACGGACTTTGTCAGTTTAAATGAGTCTGCACAAAACATAATTTGTACCACAAAATTGGACTCGACAATATGTTTACCCCAGCTCGCAATAGATATCAAATCATCAGCCGCCAGCGTCTCATGTGCTGACAGCGAAATCATCAACATTAACTCTAGCATACACTCTCCTGCAAATACATCCACTTTGCCTCCCGCAGCACGCGACTTTCCAATGAGCGACACAGTAGCAAATACTCAATCTTCTCAACCTGTGCTGGCCATAGAATATCCAATGGGCCCTAAAGAAACTAGCACACAAACAGATGAAACATTATCACGTAAAAATCACCCAGAAGTCACTCACATGATAAATGCGCAGTGCTGCCAGGAGCTGATGCTCAAAATGGAGGACACCCTTCGAACACTAATTGCCGATCTGACGACTAATGTCTATAAATCGATCAGCGCAGAAAACGAACTACTCAAACAGGAATTACTGCATCTGAGAGAAGATAATTCCAATATTAAACACGTCGTTGAGCAACTACGAAGCGATTTTTCTATTTATAAAACAAAGCACTCGGAACATCCTCTTATAGTACCTGAAGCTTCTGGAGATCCCCCCAAAGAACATATAACAAACGAACGCCGCAAGCAGCACCAATGTAACACCAAAAAGGTTGAGGATACACGTGCGCACAAAGCTTACCCTATCAGTGTAAAAGTAAGCAACAGGTTTACCGCCCTTAACCAGAGTTCAGTACAAAATGAACAGGCATTAACGCCACTACCAGATCAGATACTGACACCACAACCACCCGATGAAAACACTCAGACTATTCAGGACGATTCACACCAGGAAAATCAATGGCGGCAGCAAGAATCAAAACGAAAGCCGAGTCAACAACCATGTAGTAAAGCAACACATGTTATAATTGGCGACTCTCTCCTAAAAGGCATATACAATGATCGGATGTCTGCTACTAAAGAGGAAACTGTCTCAGTTTTAGCGAAACCTGGAGCTGGAACTGAAAGATTAATTGATAGAATTAATAGGTTCGACATACATCATAACATTACAAGAACAACAGTACATGTAGGGATCAACGACATAATGAATGGACACAGCGTTAGCCCTTCGGCGATTTCCAAACTGACCACTACAATTAAACAAAAATTTCCTAACACCTCCATTTTTATGTCATCCATTATTCCACCTTGTTATGCCTTCCAACGTCGCATAGCCGACACCAACAACAAGACACTCCAGAGCTATTGTGAACACAACAACATTGGCTATATCAACAACACTCCTTTCTTCACAAGCAACTCTGGAGCACCAAAGAAACGCCTTTACATAGATCAAATACATACATCAAAACTAGGTAGCAGCATCCTAGCAAAAAACATCAAGTACCCGCAGCGAACGCAACACGACAACCCACCAGACACAAAGAACACAAACCGATCTACCATGAGATCAGCCCTTCATGAAAATGCACAACACACCTTACCCGCCCCTCAAAAAAGTGCTCCCGTAACCAACAAATTACCTAACCACAAACAGAACACCACCTACAGCCAGGAAGCCGAACGTTACGATGTTATGTTTCCTCCACTACCTATAAGACAGCCCCTCACAAACACATTATATGACAGTTCAACAAGCAGTGCCACAATGTCCCAGACCCAAAAATCTCCTACTAGTGTTGGAACCATTACAGACGAAATCTACAGTCGTCATGCTTCCTCCCGTAGCCTTCCTGGTCGTGCTCAGTGGAACCCAGAACTTGGCTACCTGATGCAATTCAGTCCTGCGTCACTCAGCCAAGCACTAATGATGTCTGTGCAACGCGGGCCCTACTATTTACCTGACAGAGACATCCAATATTGATGATGAATCCACTCATTTTTTATTTTTTATTTTATTTTTATTGACTTAATCCCTGCGACCAAAGCCGTATCTCTCTTGAAAAATTAGTTGATTACTGTGACGCAT
This sequence comes from Oreohelix idahoensis, assembly GCA_024509875.1. Classification (NCBI taxonomy): domain Eukaryota; kingdom Metazoa; phylum Mollusca; class Gastropoda; order Stylommatophora; family Oreohelicidae; genus Oreohelix; species Oreohelix idahoensis. Next base: position 38,579 of record JAMPIV010017881.1, read on the forward strand.
AAAGTAATAAGTACTTTGTTACTTTCTCAAAACACTCTAATTTCATTGGCTACAGGCCTCCGACAGTTTTTTCATAATTTGCAAGATTTTATTTTATTGTATTTTATTTACTTTTTTAATTCGTATTCTCTCAGTGTTGCTTAATTACTGTGTTAGAATTTTAGTGTTGTGGTGTGAAAACGTGCGTGCCTACTGTTGTGTGACTATTTTAATATACTACTGACAATTTCAGTTAATTGTAATTTTTTAGCAATACTTGTACCAAGTGTTCGTACGTTAAGTACTAACATTTGAATTTTCACTTACGTGGTGACGTTAATTAGTTTAAATTTTCGTGGGTTTCGTATGCAAAATTGCTTTTGTTATTTTCCTTTTTAAACCACTCGCCAAAATAAAATGCATACCTATCAGACACAATGGCTAATTAAGGATGGTCTACGGCTGGGCCACCTGAACATTTACCATTTATTAGGCAAACTTCCTGAGCTTACACAAATTCTGAATAAAAATTTTCATGTTTTTGGACTTTCCGAAAGTCATTTAAACGAAAAAATATCAGATGATGAAATTGCCCTAAATGGCTTTAAAACAGTTCGGCGAGACTCAAGTAGAAAGCTAGAAACAGGTATAGTAGTATATATTTCCACTTCTATTAGTTATCGCCACAGAAGCGATTTAGAGACAGCAGAGACCGAGTGCATATGGTTAGAAATAAAACTACCGACTCAGGGACAATTTCTAGTCGGGTATCTTTATAGAAATCCCAGTGCAGGAGCCATCTGGTATGAAGATTTCACCACTATGATGGATAAAGTATTTACCACTGCCAAAGAAATTATTCTTCTAGGCGATTTCAACATCGACATGCACAACACAAACCAAACGTGGGAAAACATCATACTATCTTACAACCTAAAACAAATAGTCAACCAGCCTACCAGGGTAACAAATGCATCATCCACAACAATTGACCACATCTACGTCACCTGTGCAGAAAACATTATAGAATGCTCTGTTCCTACTGTCGCGATGAGTGACCACTATCCTATATGTTGCACGTGGTCAAAGAATAAATATAAAGCTCCAAGAAATAAACATATCAGCATTAAATTTAGAAGTTTTAAAATTTTCAACCGTGAACTATTTTTACATGATTTGCGAACCGCACCTCTTGCCAGTGTTTACCAGCTTTCTGATCCCGATGACGCCATTGCCCATTGGATACGTATCTTTCTTTGTGTGTTTGATAACCACGCACCAACTAAAGAAGTTCGTGTGAAACGACAGGTCAAATCTCCTTGGATCACACAAGCAGTGCTAGACGCCATGAGGCAGAGAGATCAAGCTCACAAAAACAAGGACTTTAACATATACAGAGCACAGAGGAACAACGTGCAATATTTAATTCGTAGAGAAAAAAAAAATTACTTTAAAAATTTGGTTCAGAACAAAACAAACAGTAAAGATATATGGAAAGCAATCAATACCTTAGCGAACAAGCGAAATCTGTCAGTCTCGTCAACTCCTAATACTTCATTTACTTCCACAGACTTCAGCAATTACCTTCAGGCAGAAATAAACAGTCTTAAATCTACAATACCAAATTCACCTTGTGACTTAGGCAGGCTGTCAGTATTTTGTGAGAACAAATGTACCAGCACAATCCCATCCAACATTCCGTTTATGACAGTTAATGAAGTGTATAACTATTTTCTAGTACTTAAAGATAATAACTCATCAGGACTTGACGGAGTCAGTAATCGAATACTGCGTTATGCGGCTCCAGCTATTAGTGATTCGCTTACATACATATACAATCAATGTATCGCACGGAGTTACTTTCCGTGGCACTTTAAAGTCGCTAAGGTATATCCTCTCTTAAAACCTGGCTCTTCCGACAATAATAACCTTGGTAACTATAGGCCAATCTCCTTAATATCATCGCTATCCAAACCACTAGAAAAACACATACATAAAATAACACTACAACACCTAGTTAACAATGGCTTGCTAATTGATAGTCAGTCAGGGTTTAGACCTAAACATTCATGTCACACAGCTCTAACTAAGATGATTGACAACTGGCACTTAAATATTAATAACGATAACATATGTGGGGCAGTTTTTGTAGACTTTAAAAAAGCATTTGATATGATAGATCACGCTATTTTAATTAGAAAACTAGAAACATCAAAAGTAAACCTTCAACTAGTGACGATAATTAAATCATTCCTGTCAGACAGAAAACATGTAGTTTCTTACAATAACTCTTGCTCAAACCCAACCGTAATAAATACCGGCGTTCCTCAGGGCTCTATTCTTGGGCCTCTACTTTTTGCCATATACATTAATGACCTTCCACTACACGTCGAGCACGCATCCTGTGACCTATTTGCTGATGACTGTACTATCTACACAAGTGATACAAGTTGCAACACACTCGAACTATCGTTACAAAAAGATACAGACAATCTGATTAAGTGGAGCATCGGAAATCGCATGCTAATTAATATAATTAAAACAAAGTGCATGTTAATATCAACTAGACAAAAATTACAAAATTCTGAGAAAACAACACTTCAGATCTATATTGGTACCTCACCAATTGGAAACGTTAATGAACATAAAACTCTAGGAATAGTCGTTGACCAGCATCTAAATTGGAACTCACATGTTCATGCACTGACCAAGCAAACGGCACAGAAAGTTTACCAGTTAGCTAAAATCAAACATTTCCTAGATGAAGATGCACGAAAATTGTTCTATATATCTCACATACAAACAAACCTTGACTATTGCTTCACAATCTGGGATGGTTGTTCTATGTCCAACACAAAAAGACTCTATTCACTACAAAAGCGTGCAGTGCGTCTAGTTTCTGACAACTGCCAAACACAGTGTGTAGATCTATATAAAGATCTCAAAATACTGCCTCTAAGAAAGCGCTTTCTGTTCAACAAAGCTAAATTTGTTCACAAAATCCTGTCACAGAATGCTCCAACATATCTGTGGCCAATGTTCAAATACAATGAAAGACGCAGTCAACGCCTTAACAAAATACGAGTGCCCAAGCCTAGGCTTGACTTATTCAAGAAAAGCTTAGCTTACTCTGCTGCTCATCTTTGGAACTATCTTCCACATTATCTAAAACATAACAACCTCAGTCCCTATTCATACAATCATAAACTTTTCGAATACTTTATGAGTTCTGATTATCTGCCCCCCTAATGTGATTATTTTTCCGAACAAATGGTATAATATCGAGTGTAGGTTTAATGATGATGTTAGTGCTTTTCAACATATTTTGTTTCATGGTAATACTTAGTTTGTACTTTTCAACATATTCTATTTCATGTTTATAATTAGATACTGTGAATGTGAGTATGCTATTATTTTAACTTTACAACGTTGAATTCCTTGAATTGATGGGTAAAATATATGTGAGAATAAATGAAATCAGTATAAAAGACGAGAGAAAGGAAGGGCAGAATGTCAGACGGGCCTGTGAGCCCAATTCTCAACACTTTGAAAACAAAGTTCGTTCGCTCTCTCGCTGGCTCTCTCTCTCTCGCTTTCTGTCTCTCTTTCTCTCTCTCTCTTAGACGGGCCTAAGTTCCTTTCTCTCAACACTTTGAAAATAAAGTTCGTTTGCTCTCTTTCAGTCCCTATTCATACAATCGTAGACTTTTCGAATACTTTATTAGTTTTGATTACATGCCCCCATAATCAGATTATCTTTTCTTATAATATCAATTGTAGGTTCTAATGACGATGTTTGTACTTTTCTACATATTTTATGTCATGTTTATAAGTAGTTAATGTTAATATGAGTGTGCTATTTTATTTTACTTTGCAACGTTGAATTCCTTGACATTGATATGTAAAATGCATATGGGAATAAATGAATTCAGTATGAAAGGTGAGAGAAAGGAAGGGCAGAATGTCAGACGGGCCTGCGTGCCCAATTCTCAACCCTTTGAAAATAAAGTTCGTTCGTTCGTTCGTTCAGTTATTTTTATTTTAATTAAGCTTTTGATTTCTGTTTTACTCATCCTAACATTTATTTGGTTTCTAATATTTGTTCTTTTCTTAGCTTCTGTATCCGCCTTTTCATTTCCTTCTTTGCCAACATGTGAAGGTATCCAAGCTATAAGAACAGAACATCCTATGGACCTTAGGGAAGTATTTACCAGTAATAATAGCTCTTCTGCTATATCAGGTCTACTGCATTCTCGTAAGTTTCTTATAGCTTGAATAGCAGAAAGTGAGCCTGTTAATATTGTCAATTTATGAGGAGGGTTGCTAAAGAAGATTTCCACAGCTTTCAGAATTGTAACCATCTCTGTTGTGAAAAGATGTTATATTTTTATATTAATGAAGAAAGCTATCCCGTTCAACCTCTGATGGGTTATAATTGGGACATATATTGTTTTCAATTCCAAATAATATGAACAAGTGCCGATATGAGAAAGTGGCATCACATTTGTCAAATCATTGTAAATAGGGACAATCACAATTATGCCTGTATGTTAAAAAACAAACAAAAACGAAAACAAAATCAAGAAGAAACTCTAAACAACAATAATATTAAAGTGGAGGGGTGTAAAGGCCTGATGGTTCCAGTTATATAACTAACTTTAACACATATTTAATTGACTTTTTTAAAAATATTATTAAGGAAGAAAAATATTCCGTTCAACCTCTGATGGATTATAATTAGGATACATATTGTTTTCAATTCCAAATGATATGAAAAACTGCCAATATGAGAAAGTGGCATCACACCTGTCAAACCATTGTAACAAGGGACAATCACAATTGTGCTTATACATTAAATAAAAAAATTTAAAACAAACAAACAAAATCAAGAAGAAACTCTGAACAAGAACAATAATAAAGTGAAGAGGTGTAAAGGCCTGGCGGTTCCAGTTATATAACTGACTTTAACAGATATTTACTTGACTTTCATCTGTTAAAAGTCATATGCATTGTAAGAACAGCATTAGACCTTCACATTCCCAGCCACTATATATTAACATTTGTTCGTGTTAAATATTGTTTGACTATATAATGCAGTTGCCTAGGTCTGTCTACTCTTAACTTAATTGACTTTTATCTGTTAAAAGTCATAAGCATTGTAAGAACAGCATCAGACCTTCACATTCCCAGCCACTATATATTAACATTTGTTCGTGTTAAATATTGTTTGACTATATAATGCAGTTGCCTAGGTCTGTCTACTCTTAACTTAATTGACTGTCATCTGTTAAAAGTCATAAGCATTGTAAGAACAGCATCAGACCTTCACATTCCCAGCCACTATATATTAACATTTGTTCGTGTTAAATATTGTTTGACTATATAATGCAGTTCCCTAGGTCTGCCTACTCTTAACTTAATTGACTTTCATCTGTTAAAAGTCATATGCATTGTAAGAACAGCATCAGACCTTCACATTCCCAGCCACTATATACTAACATTTGTTCGTGTTAAATATTGTTTGACTATATAATGCAGTTGCCTAGGTCTGTCTACTCTTAACTTAATTGACTGTCATCTGTTAAAAGTCATAAGCATTGTAAGAACAGCATCAGATGATAGAAGTGAAAAGATGTATTATCCATTATAGGCACTACTATACTGTTCAAAAAAAGAAACGCATAGCTACTGATGGCACACACATAGCCATAATTTTGACTTTCAATAACTTTTTTAATTTAATGAGTTAACTGTTCAAATTGCACACAAGAATACCTTAGGGTTTAACCAATCAATTGACAGTTGTTTTGCTTCTGGGTCACGAGAGTGTTTTGGCGTATGGGCTTTCCCATTACTATGGTGTGTGGCCTTCTCTTGCATCAATCAGCGACTGGCATCTCCTGGGCATGGATGCGATCAGACGTCTGATGTGGGCCTGTGGGATGGCTGCCTACTCTTCCTGGAGTGCCTGGATCAGATCACTACAATTGGCTGGAGTAACGTCTTGGCGACAAACACGTCTATGCAGCTCATCCCACAGGTGCTCAATCGGACTCATGTCTGGAGACAGGGATGGCCAGGGAAGGGTGAGAATGTTGTTGGCAGTCAGGAACTGCGTGGTCAACCGTGCACAATGGGGACTGGCATTGTCCTGTTGAAACACAGACCTTTGGGCAGCCAAAAAGGGAAGGACATGGGGTCGAAGAATTTCATTGACGTATCGTTGCGCATTCAAGCCTCCTTCAATGTGCACCAATTGACTCCTTCCATTGTAACTGATCATTCCCCACACCATTGCATCTCCACCACCATGCGGCAGAGCTTCATCAACGCAATTTTGGGCAAAACGTTCATTTCGGCTACGGTAAACCCTTCTCCATCTATCATGACGCTGCAACAAAAAGAAAGATTCGTCACTAAACCAGACACATCTCCACTGATTGTCAGCTGCCCAGGGACAATGCTGGTTGGCCCAAAGAAGTCGATTTTGGCGATGGCGGCGCGTAAGGACAGGTCCTCGGTGAGGTCGTTGTGCCCAAAGTCCAGCATCATGAAATCTATTCCGGACAGTTTGATCACACATGAAGTCCTGCAGGCAATGACTGGGCAGTTAAAGAAGCTGTTGTAAACCTGTCTCTGAGGTGACGAAGCAGAAAAAAGCAATCCTCCGCTGCTGTTGTCACTCTGGGTCGTCCACTGCGATGCCGGTCTTCAACTGAGCCAGTGGCTTGGAACCGGTGCCAAAGTCAACTGATGGTACTCTGATGCACATTTAGATGCCTGGCAACCTGACTTTGACTTTCGCCTGCATGCAGTCAGCCAATAGCAATGTTCCTTAAATTTATCGATAGAGACGCCATAAATGTCTGCTTGAAAATGAACTGAATTTTTGTGTGTAGCGTTATCCTTTTATAGGGTTTCAGTTGCGTAGTCAGTGAATAGTGTTCACCTCAAAGCTGTGGTCAAAAATTGCGTCATAAACACTATTGAACACTGCATGGAACGATTACAAAAACTAACGCAATTCAGGTCAACACGTGCATTTGGCACTGTAAAGAACATTTGAGGCTGGTTTTTATATACCATAGCACCAAATTTTACTTACAAAATCATAAAAACGCGCCCTCGGATAGCTATGCGTTTCTGTTTTTGAACAGTTTACGAGGGGTGTTCAGAAAGTAATGCACCACATCATTTTTCTCAGCTAATAATGAAGAAAGAAGCATGAAATTTTGCACACTTCATATATGGCATGTGCGAATTGTTTGCACCAAATTGCACTGCAACCAGCCACATAATATGGCTGCCCTAAACCGTTGAAATGGAGCATGTTAGCAACTTGCGTTATAAGCAGCGAATTGTGATAGAATTTCTTGTTGCAGAGAAGGAAACTGTTGTGAACATTCACAAGTGTCTAAGTGATGTGTATGGAAGTTTTGCAATCGACAGGAGTACAGTCAGTCACTGGGTTCAGAGAATCAAAGAATCAGGAAGTGGAGAAACGGAGCTGCTTGATCGGCTGCGCTGTGGACGCCCTGCTACAGCCACCAATGCAAAAATATTGAAATGCGCTGAGGGCATTATTCTTACTGATAGGCGAATCACTACTCAACAATTGGCCTTACAGCTGTCACTCAGCATTGGTAGTGCAAATGCAGTTATAAAAACTCTCGGATTTTCTAAGGTTTGTGCAAGATGGGTTCCTTGAAGTCTCACAAATGACCACCGATTGCAAAGGAAAGCAATTTCTTCTGAATTGTTGGAGTTCCAATGCTGATGGAGAGAACTTTTTGGCTAAGATCGTTACAGGTGACGAAACCTGGGCACATCATTTTGAACCTGAGACAAAAAGACAGTCAATGGAGTGGCATCATCCGCAATCACCACAAAGAAAGAAATTCAAGACAATTCCTTCAGCTGGAAAGGTCATGATCACTGTCTTTTGGGACATTGAAGGTGTGATTCTTGTGGACGTTATGCCAAGAGAAGAGACAATCAATTCGCAAGCTTACATTAAGACATTAAAAAAACTCAATCAACGTTTTCGCAGAGTTCGGCCGCACAAGAATCCAGCAGACCTGCTTCTCCTTCACGACAATGCGCGCCCTCACACAAGTCTGGCAACACGGGAAGCAATCACCAAATTGGGTTGGACTGTACTACCCCATCCACCCTATAGTCCCGATTTGGCACCCTCTGATTTTCATCTATTTGGTCCACTTAAAGATGCAAACCGTGGGACAAGGTTTGAAGATGATGAAGGAGTGATTCATGCTGTGAAGAAATGGCTACATGATCAAGACAAAATCTGGTACGGGCTAGGAATACATGCACTTGTTTCGCGCTGGCATAAGGCCGTACAAGTTGATGGGGATTATGTTGAATAATACCGATGTTTACATGACATATCCATGTATAAATTTCATGCCTTTTGAATAAACAGCTCCTGAGAAAAACGATGTGGTGCATTACTTTCTGAACGCCCCTCGTATATCCTTTCAGCATTTGCCAAATCAGTGTTCAGAGAACTGCTTTAATTTTCATGGGCCTACTATATAATTGTTTTGGCATTTTGGTGAATGGGTCAAATAAAAAGTTCAAAACTACATAGGATAAAAAGGGTGAGTCTATCGCCAACACAGTTTAGAGCTTTGTCAAAAATAACGCCCGACAAACACTGAGGTCGCCTTAAAAATAAAATTTTAAATCCATCGAGGAGGTCGCCAGTAACACTGTCCTTTAACAACGAAATTGATAAACAACATCGAGAGAAAGAAATTTTGAACCGTCATGGTCACCTACGGCAGCGAACACGGTGCTTGAAGATGAAAAATATTTACATTCCTCGATCTGTTAATAAATAAAGACAATTTTCAAAACTTACACATGGACTCCTCCAGCCTGCGAAAAAATATAGTAGTTGCCAATGTTGCCACTTTTTAATTTTTTAAGTAAAAAACCTTGCCTTAAACAAAAGGAATGTTCACTATCAACTATCAAGAATAAATTCGTGTCATAAATTCATACCCCTCCACTTTAATTTTATTCTTGTTCAGAGTTTCTTCTTGATTTTATTTGTTTTTTTTTTATTTATTTAACTTATAAGCATAATTGTGATTGTCCCTATTTACAATGATTTGACAAATGAGATGCCACTTTCTCATATCGGCAGTTGTTCATATTATTTGGAATTGAAAACAATATATATCCTAATTATAACCCATCAGAGGTTGAACGGGATATTTTTCTTCATTAATTAAAAAAAAAAATTATGTTTTATGAATAGCGTATGACGGCACTTTAGTTTAAAACAAATTACGTTAACAGTAACAATACATAGTTTGGAATCAGAAGGTATAGTTTTTTTAAATAATGTTTTATCCTGACAATAAAAATCTGTTGCATAATTGATAACTTGTTTATTTTTTATTGCATTTAACGTGTCACTTTGTAAAACAGTTTTGTAAAATGCACCCAGCTACCTCGGTAAATGTGTTAACATCTTATATCAAATTGTGGGGGGAAAGGGGGGGGGGGGGATACCGCCAGTTATGTATCTTTCACCAAGTGGGTCAGTTTCTGACAACTGGTGCGAACAAGTTCTTCGAAAATGAACGTGTCCAGAGTAGTATATTGATTTATACAAGCTTTTTAAACAGAACAGTCAGACTTCAATTATTTTTTTGTAATACTACCCGCATTAACTCTTTGACTCCAGACCAACGCTCTGAGCGTTGCAAAATTCAACACGCCGTGCCAGAGCAACGCTCAGAGCGTGGTTTTTAGTTTATCACGAATAAACCCTAAAAATCGTCCGCTTAATGCAGTTCATATATTAAAACTCGTAGAATGACTTGCGCTACTATTTAAACAACTAATTTTACTTTAGTTAATCAGCACATGTGCGTGTTTTGATGTTATTATCACAATTTTTGTGAAGATTCGTGTGTTTACGTTTTTCGTTGTTTTTGCTAAAGAAATATGTCACGCTTTATATTTACATTTTCTAAGTCTCCTAAGCAAATAATTGTGTCAAACTACTTTGAAACATTGCTGACATTGATGCTGATTGTTTGGTAGTCACAGTTTGTTGTCAAAATACGGAATATATGCAGAAAAGCTAGACACACTAGATTTAGTTGATGAGTGGGCGTAGTCATATTCTGGCCGATCAAAAAGCAACAAAACTAGACCTACCGTAACATCTAATCACTAGTTCTTGGTAAAAGATGAAGCTAGGGATACTATTAAAACATTAAACAAGAGTAAAAAAGTAATTATATGACGTTATTCTTATTTATTTGTTTGAAAATTACGTAATGCACGATTGCATAATTTATTTTTTTCTTACAAAGAACCACGGAAAAACTGGTGCGAATAACACTAAATGTACTAATTTTGGCCATAAGCATGTTTTTTTTTACTTTGTATATGGATTAACTTGACGTTTGAAGACTAAAAAGAAAGTTTTATTGTCTACGACAGTAATTTGTCTTTGGTAAGATCGTATTCTACAGTCAACTTTTTAGCGTTTTTCAATTTTACATGCAAAATGATTAAATTATACAGAACATACTTGTGTTAATACTACCACAGACATTATATATTTGAATTCTCTATCCATTTCCCTACAGTTTGGTATATAATAAGTACATGTTCAAAGGAAAATTCACAAACAAATTTAGACTGAAAGATGAACACTTCACTCTATAACATTCTGCCCACAAAAAAAGTCTGGCACAGCGTGCAAAATAACTCTGGAATGAATGAGTTAAGGATCTCAGAAATAGTAATGGTCTGTGCTGCAGAGGCGTACTAACAGGGTTCGAGGGGACGGTCCGTCCAGGGTGAAAGCCAGGAAGGGGATACCATCAGACACTATTATGATAGTAGGCTTACTTACTGTTAAAAATATATTTGCGCCTCTGATTTCCTTTATGGTGGTGGGTGCCAAAGGCAGGACCCACCCCGGGTGCAAAATACTGTAGGGACGCTTGTGCTATGCTGTATATTAAGTACAAGATATGTTCATTTTCTTTAGCTGTTCCGAGATGATCCATCACAGTTGTCAGGTAAATTGAAATTACAAAGTAAATCATCCTATGGGTCAAAGAATGTTCTCACCACAGTTTCGTGAGAAAAATCATAGTGTTTTGAACAGTTGAAAAATTATTCGTGATTGACTGATGAGAGTTTCATGAATAGCAGAAGCAAACAGTTTTTAAAGCATACCCCTAGCGTCTATTCATAATGATAGAAAATTGCTTGCATGGTAGTGCAAGTAAGGGTTAAACAAGGATCCCGTTACACGCCCATTAAGGTATATTGGGAATATGGTGTTTTGAGTCTGGGTCGACCCCGGAGCCGTTTGTGGTCTAAAAGTTCCCATCTCAACTGGGGATCGAACCCTGGAGCACTGAGCTAGGAAGCTAGTGCACTAACCACTGCGCTACCGCGGCTCAGTAATGCATGTACGATGTGTAAAACGTTGGACGTTCTAGGCTTGTTTGTTTTCTGGTGTATGAGCCATTCACGTGTTTGTTTTCTGGTGTATGAGCCATTCACGTGTTTGTTTTCTGGTGTATGAGCCATTCACGTGTTTGTTTTCTGGTGTATGAGCCATTCACGTGTTTGTTTTCTGGTGTATGAGCCATTCACGTGTTTGTTTTCTGGTGTATGAGCCATTCACGGGCTTGTTTTGAGAAAAAAACGTGTTGAAAGTTTTTGGGTTAGTAGTTGAAAAGAAGAAAGTGTCACATTAAAATGAAATGTTGTATGAGGATCCCAACTGCTAGCCGTATGATATTGTGTATATTAAACTACGTAATGTCCATTCATAACCTTGGGTCAATTTTTGCCAAAAGTGGAGATGTCATTGTTGTTTAACTAGGGCTGATGAGCTTCTCGCTCTTTTGCAGCCAATACCAGTTTAATGAGTCCTTGGTATTATCTGCACTGTAGATCTAGGCTTTTCTTGTGGTTTTTCTGCCAATCTGAAACGTGTTGAGTTGAAGTCATGAGCTCTAGTTTCTCCAGCTTGGCTGGCATTTAAAGGATCATCACATATGTTCCCAAGCTAAGAGTAAGAGGCGAGTGGCATACTGTGCATTTTTCGCCATCCAAGGGGGCTCACCAACTATCTTCTTCTTCTTTGATCCTTAGCCGCCGACCGTCAAAGTAGTCAGTGGTCATCACGCCTAGTGGCGTCTTGTAGGGCAACAACAAACTGATTCCACTTTGCTCGATCGGTGGTCATCCTTCGTACAGTGCCCCAACTCTGGTTCATTCTTTGCATCTCAGCATCCACAGTCCTCCGCCAGGTTGTTTTTGGTCGGCCTCTCTTTCGTTTTCCTTCAGGGGTCCAAAGCATAGCTGTTCCTCTGATGGCATCGGGGTCTCTTCTGAGGACATGGCCAATCAAGCTCCAGTGTCTGCCAGCTATGATGGTGTGCATGTCCTCCTGCTTGCTCCGAGTAAGCAGATCTTGGTTGGTGATGGTATTCGGCCAAAAGATGCGGTGAATTTTTCTTAGGCAAGTTGTTTGAAAAGAGGACAATTTCGACATGTCCTTCTCTGTAACTCTCCAGCATTCCGCCGTATGTTCTGGCAACGTCTAATGTAATGTTTCTTACCATTGTTTCAGTTAGACTGTCCGGTGACGGTTATGAACCTCTTCTCACTCAAAAATGAACGTAAACAGATCTCTCCTCTTCTATCTAACATAATTACCGATGTATGTTACGTCGGTGGGTCGCACTCAAAATAGTAACTCGCGCCAGATAAAAAGGTGCGCAACGCACAGTGTGTAACTTCGCTGCTTCTTCTTTGATCCATAACCGCCAACCGTCAAAGCAGTCAGCGGCCATCACGCCTGGTGGCGTCTTGTAGGGCAGCAACAAATTGATTCCACTTTGCTCGGTCGGTGGCCATCCTTCGTACAGTGCCCCAACTGTGGTTCATTTTTTGCATCTCAGCTTCCACAGTTCTCCGCCAAGTTGTTTTTGGTCGGCCTCTCTTTCGCTTTCCCTCGGGGGTCCATAGCATAGCTGTTCTTGTGATGGTATCAGGGTCCCTTCTGAGGACATGGCCAACCCAACTCCAGCGTCTGCCAGCTATGATGGTGTGCATGTCCTCCTGGTTACTCCGAATAAGTAGTTCTTGGTTGCTGATGGTGTTTGGCCAAAAGATTCGGAGAATTTTCCTTAGGCAGATTGTGTGGAAAGAGGACAGTTTAGACATTTCCTTCTCTGTTACTCTCCAACATTCCGCACCATAGAGAAGCACAGAAAGTACACAGCTCTCATACAGTCTTAATTTGGTGTTTGTGCTGTACTGGGAAGACTTCCAATTGTTGTTGAGAGCAGCAAAGGCTGTTCTCGCTTTATTCATTCTGTTGTTAATGTCCTTGCTTGTTCCGCCGTCAGGTGTTACTATGCTTCCTAGGTAAGTAAATGTGTCTGTCTGTTCTAACTTCTGGTTCCTTACTGTTACTGGCTCAGGATTGCCCACATTTAGTGTCATGACCTCTGTTTTCTTCAAATTGATGTTCAGGCCAACCTGCTGGCCATACTTATTCAGTCTATCGGTTTTGTCTTGAATGTGTTGGTGTGAATGCGCGAGTAGTGCAATGTCATCTGCATATTCCAAATCTTCCAGTGTAGAAAACGTTGTCCATCTAATTCCTCTTGGACTGCCCTCTGTAGTCTGGCGCATCACCCAATCTATGACTGTCAAAAATAATGTTGTTGATAAGGGGCATCCCTGTCGTACTCCTGTTTTCACTTCGAAAGTTACATTACTCGATCCAACACTGCAGTAAAGTTAGAATAGAGGCTTTTTATAATGGAAACAATGCGGCTGGGAATTCCATAAGCCCTCAGAATTTTCCATAGGCTGAACTTCGCTGCTTGGGTGTTACATAAAAACAAATACTTTGGTTTTTTTTTTTTTTTTTTTTTTTTTTTTAAATATTCTATCACGAAATTAGTAGCGCTCGACAAAGAAAAAGTTCGTAAAAATTGGTGTGCATGAGCCAATAACATACCGAAGTGAATTGTTTTTGAACGGTTTGACACAAAATGATCAAGATGATAAGGTGGCATCCCAATTTGTTAAAACCACATGTTAAGAGGGAACACTCTTAATGGAATGACAATGCAAATCTCTATGTTGAGGTGTCAAATTTAGCGGGACAAAAATAGTTGTTAAGAGACTCTTTACATCTGTAAACATAAACAAAAATAGTTGTTAAGGGGCTTAATAACACCTGTAAACATAAACAAAAAAAGTTGTTAATGGGCTCTTTACACCTGTAAACATAAACAAAAATAGTTGTTAAGGGGCTCTTTACACCTGTAAACATAAACAAAAATAGTTGTTAAGGGGCTCTTTACACCTGTAAACATAAACAAAAATAGTTGTTAAGGGGCTCTTTACACCTGTAAACATAAACAAAAATAGTTGTTAAGGGGCTCTTTACACCTGTAAACATAAACAAAAATAGTTGTTAAGGGGCTCTTTACATCTGTAAACATAAACAAAAATAGTTGTTAAGGGGCTCTTTACATCTGTAAACATAAACAAAAATAGTTGTTAAGGGGCTCTTTACACCTGTAAACATAAACAAAAATAGTTGTTAAGGGGCTCTTTACACCTGTAAACATAAACAAAAATAGTTGTTAAGGGGCTCTTTACATCTGTAAACATAAACAAAAATAGTTGTTAAGGGGCTCTTTACACCTGTAAACATAAACAAAAAGCTAGTGCCATGGCAGATAGGGAAATAAAACGTTAGAGATTTCATTATTCCAGCATCGAGAGGTGGGGGGTGGCCAATTCTTTAATCTCTGCTTTTCCTTCCCTTACTAAAGAGCAAAGTCAGACACCCGCTTACAGTAGTGTAGGCTTGGGCATGTCGGTACGGTACCGTGAGTCGAACCCGGTACTGTGTCGCGAGACCAGCGCTTTAACCACTCTACCAATCGGCACAACAAAACACTTGATGCTGTATGTTCTGGCAACGTCTAATGTAATGTTTCTTACCATTGTTTCAGTTAGATTGTCCGGTGACGGTTATGAACCTCTTCTCACTCAACGTCTAATGCAATGTTTCTTACCATTGTTTCAGTTAGACTGACCGGTGACGGTTATGAACGTCTTCTCACACAACGTCTAATGCAATGTTTCTTACCATTGTTTCAGTTAGACTGTCCGTTGACGGTTATGAACGTCTTCTCACTCAACAATTAACATAAGGAGATAATTAAATAAATTGACATTTTGCGTTATGTACACAGAATCAATAACAATATCATGGTTCCACAAGGGTCCCGTGTAGTATAGGTTAAAATATCATAATCTAATGACAACAGTATATATATTACTTAAATAAGATTGTTAAAGTGTTAACATAATAATGACCAATGTGACGAGCACAATAAAGATTTCGTTCATTCGTTCTACCTCAATGACACAGCAACTAAAATGCTTGCACCACACCTCATGCATAACCCAACACTTCAACAAAGACAGTCAGACACAGCTACCAATCTTGCTGTCATCTCAACCATGTTCTAACACAACGGGAAAAAACAGTTCTTGAACTTTGGAATATTCAGACAAGTAGCGGTAATCGCTCATAGTTAATCAGTTTTAAGTTCTACCTGCGCTCTTAGCCACAGTGACTCTCATCCAGAGTCCAGCTTAAGAATAACGTCTGCTTTGCTTCGGGTAAAGTACACAGGTCACACAAAAGTTCCAGATTAAAAAAATTGCTGAAACATCACTTCCTTTCTCACTGAGATCTGCAGTATGACTCTTCGGTGCTTTTCTTCATCAGGATATAACTTTTTTTTTGCTTTGTTATTTCATCTTCTATTTTTGTTATTGGTTGAATTATTTGAGTTGAGATTTTCTTTTCTATCTTCGTAATTTTACTTGCTTATTTGCTGTATAGTTTAAATTTTTCTTTCATCTTTCTATTTCATTCTTCACATCATTTTTGTTTAACTCATTCATCAATTTTACATTTTTGCAGTGTTCATTGTCTGTTTCATTTGACCTGTCTATTTTTGTCTGTGTAGCCTGTTTATAACTATGGCTGACGACAAAGTAAACTCCGAAACATCCCATGCTTTCTGTGTGCCGTTAATTTGTAAAACTAATTCGATGCCATTTTCTTCTTTATTTTATATATTCAACATCTGCTTTGAATGAAAAACCACTTTACTTTTGCTTATTTCAAAAATGTAACTTCTATTTGGTTTTAAATGTCAATTATTAATCGTCAAGAATGTTACATACCTCCGTGTCTCTCTCGCTCTTGGTCTCTTATTTCACTCCACTTTTTCTATCTTTTTCTCTTTACCCGAAAATGACCCAAAATTACTTTATTTTCAAAGAACCTCAATAACCCGGACTATTTTGTCATCAATAAACAGCTTGACCAAACAAACAAACAAACTATTCTTGTTCTCTAATAATTCTAGTTTTGCATGTGTTGTTGTTGTTGTTGTGTTTTTTTTTTCTTTCAGGACGCCCTGGCGCAACAATACCAGGCGGTAAGAACAATGCTTACTAACACAGTTTTAAAAGATTTGAAAAAATATAATGAAAATAAAATACCTAACAAAAAGTATTACCCAAAATAATCTTTTAAAACAGGCTGCAGAGAATGCTCTGATTGAGGCCAGTCTGCACAGAAAACAGAAATGCTCTGCTAACTTTATTGAAATTTATAGTCGACGGTTGCGGAGATGGCAGCTGATGAACTCATGATGATGATTACCAGTGTATATTTTTAAACAAAGACAAAATAAAATGCTGTGAAATGTGTGGCGAGAGGTTGGGATGTTATTAAATAAAAGACTTGCCTGGACACATCACAGGATATAAGGAAAGTGCCAGATAAGAGACTGGTCCCCCCTTCTCTGACAAGAGCAAGGGTGTATCGACATCAATAATGGGGGGTCAAGCTATGTAAACCTACAAGTATGAATCTATTGTTGAGTACTGAAGGTCTATCTGCTACCTCTCTAGATCCCACATTGATTAATGACTATACTTTTATTTTAAATGACTAGTTATCTAGGGGAAAATTTTGAATTATTATAGGTAATAAATCTCAATACAGTACATTACCTTAATAAGAATTATTAAGCAAGACTGACTGAAATTATTATTTACAATTTATTTGTCTTCTACCGATTTATTTTTTTCGGTCAGGAATTCTCAAAAGAAATCAAATGATATTTACAACATTAAATAAATAATATGGAATATACTTTTCCATAATGCATAAAATGGTAAAGGTAAGGTGATAATGTCAATTACTTTCTTTCCTAATACTAAGATCACTGTGCCTGGACTGTAGAATTCACTTTCTTAAACAAATGTCCTACATAAATCATCCTGCAATGTCTTTTATTAGGTGTGGTGTTTATAACTTTATTAGTGTCTGGATTCGCTGGTCAGTGGAACTAGATTCCACTTATCTTAATATATATATGATGATCTGCATCCAACAGGCAAGGATCACACCCACTGCAACTCTAGGCTGGGAATCTTGCTATGGCTCTAAATATATTGAGAGCTGTAGGTACCAACAGGCTTCTTCTCAGTGGATGTGTTGTACTTTGTAATATCAAGACAGAACCTAGAATGAAAGATAACCGCATTCCCTGTAGGTTCCAGCACCACTTCACACACACACACACACACACACACACACACACACACACACACACACACACACACACACACACACATAACATCACATATAGACATTAATCAGATCTTGTGCTAACAGTTTGCACAGGACATATAACTTCATGTCTTCTACAGCCAGTTCCATGTGATTATTCATTTCCTGTAAACATCCTATTATAGATTCCTTAGCCCATGATTGGCTTCCATACAATGATTTGGTTAAGTACACAATAGTAAGTGACAACTTGATTACATCATGGTAACAATTCCTGTACTCCTATCTTATGGTCGTGAACAATGTATACTTCCATAATGAAATACTCATTCAAATACCTTATTACAACTTATTGTCGTAATTTTGCTCTACTGCCAGATATTCTACACATTTTATACAGCTGGATTTCGTCTCAAAATCACACAGGTATGCCCTCAATGCAGCAACAAACTAGTCCTGTAGTCTCACTTTCTACACATCACCGAACACATAAGCGGGTATACACAGGCAAATAATTAACAATATATACATATATATATATATATATATATATATATATATATATATATATATATATATATATATATATATATATATATATACATCTTTCCTACCATCAGGCAATAATACACAAGCATATACAGGCTTTCAATAGAATCTAGGTCTGCTTGTAGCTCAGAGCGGCAAAAGACTTTGCATTAACAATTTGCGCTCGATTCATGCAGCTTCGCCCAATTGGGCGAAGAGAGGCTCACACAAGAAGCAGAGGTGAGGAGAAAACGTCGAAAGGAGCACCAGGAAAATAAGCAGCTGAGGGCTGTCACCTCAGGGGCGCATTCCCATAGTCAGTTATGACTGAAGGGGCTATTATTATTATCATGCAGCTTGGTATCATTTAAATGTTATGGCGGAAATCCTCGAAGTCCCAGTTGTATGATGATAGGAAACTCTTTACAAAGCGATACAACAGGAAGCAATCTGATCATCAGACGAAGTCCCCCCGTCCGACAAGTGTTTCGGCCCTACATACTCCTTTACGCTCTAAGGGGGGGGGGGGCGGACCCACTTAGGTCATGACTCCCAAGCGTCTCAGCCTCCTGTTGTCTTGTATCGAAAATGAACCCATTTCACTTATGGTAGCAACTTTAATGCACAACTCCGCCAGCAGTGGAGGCAATTGTGAAAGTAACAACGAGAAGACAAATTATTCCGTTCGCTCCGTAGCACATCACATCACAACTACGGACACACACTGAGTAACCTGCGTGAAACCGACGAGACTTGACACTGCGCGCTCGCCGCTGAAATTCTTCCTGACACCCCTTATAGTATACATCGCCTGTCGCCTCTCAGCCACAGCCCTTTCACTAGTATGCCTAAAAACTCAGCGTATTGTGGACTTAGGAAAAAAAAATTCCTGGTGTTTTCTGTACCGCAGCGTTTATTGTCACGATTTCCATTGTCCATTGCGGTTGTTCCACAGCCAGCCTGATGCCTTTTCGGCAGTTTCACTAAGCCTCTTCAGTGCCCTTAATCTCGACTGTCCCTTCAGCCCCAACAGTTTCAATAGATCATACACTGATGCAGCCACAAGCCCTCTTGCGCCCACTTCAACAGCCATGACCCTTGCAGTGAACCCATCGTGTCTCAGATCCGCGGCCAGATCACTATACTTGGCCTCTTTGAACGAATATTGCTCGTCTAATCTGGATTCAAATGGCACGGTCAGTTCAATGAATATGACCTGAAGCGTTGCAGAAGAATGAAGCACTATATCCGGCCGTCTCCGCGATTTTCTGATACTCTCTGGATATGCCCCTCGTCCAGGTAGGTCTACCGCCATCTCCCAGTCGTTTGCACAGTCAAGAATCGAGGAAGTTGAGGGGGACTGCGGTAAGACGTGGAGTACAATGGATGGGTTTGAAAAAAATATATAAAAAGGTGATTCGTCTTACGAGGACAAAAGACAAAGAAAGTAGTCTACGTTACGGCCACAAGGCCTTCGTCAGAAAAGGAAAGAAAGTGAAGGCTAAATAGGATACATAAGAACTAAAATAAATATAAAAATAAAACCTAGGTACTTCCCTGAAGGAAATGTATCGAAATCTTATCAATATTCGCGGTCCAACAGCTTCTTCCACTCTCCACTTCCTTCCCGTTTTCAGTGTGGGCTGAATGGACTTAACCACGTCATCAGCTGACTCGCGTAGCATCAGTGCAAGCCTTGCCTTTCCAACTTTGTACTCTTCAACAACTGACTTGAAAGGAAGGAGAAGTTTTGACTTTTTGCAGTACAGTGCTACATGACATCTGACAGACCTGGTCGTACCCCTAGCCATATATATATATATATATATATTGTGTGTGTATCGGTATCGTTTATTCTGCTCATCCTATGGTCACACTCTGACACTGTAACAAATAACATATAATTCAAACAATCAATCATCCTATGGTCACACTCTGTCACTGTAACAAATAACTCAAACAATCAATCATCCTATGGTCACACTCCGTCAATGTAACAAATAACTCAAACAATCAATCATCCTATGGTCACACTCTGTCACTGTAACAAATAACTCAAACAATCAATAACCCTATGGTCACACTCTGTCACTGTAACAAATAACTCAAACAATCAATCATCCTATGGTCACACTCCGTCAATGTAACAAATAAAATATAATTCAAACAATCAATCAATACCCTTTAGCTCCCCAAGGAGTATAGTCCTTCCACGAACACATGCTATGTCCTCCTGTCACGTGACATCAGTTCAAGGTCTTTCCTCACCATTTTTATTTTCTTGAACACCTGATCGCTAGCGCAGTGTGGTAACCATTATACCAGCCCGGCTTCCTATGCTCCACTTTTTTTCTTTTCTATAACCAGCGGCACTCGAGCTTTCCAGCTCTTTCGGCCCAATGACATGTCATTGCGAGGCTGGGGGGTCAGTGGACTTTCCTTCCAACCCGGTCAGGAGCTTCGCTCCTTTCCATCCACACGGGATTTATGTGCAGGAGCCGTTCAGGTTATTCAGTCAAATTTCCGGTCGTAAACATTTCTTCAAACGCTGACGGCCGGGTTTGAACCATGAACACCTGGTCGCCAGTACAACGTCGTAGCCATTACACCAGCGCGGCTCCCTATGCTCCACTTAAAACTGGTACGACTGTCTTCAGAATGCACTTTAGAAGCACACCTCAACGCAATAGTACAATTAAAACAAAACAATAGTTAAACCTTCTTAAAACAACTTGCACTACGGTATTATTTTATTTCAAGACACCACTTCCATACAGTCTGTCTCAGGAAGATAATGAACATCAAATGGCAAGACAAGATCCCGGATACCGCCGTTCTTGACAGAGCTGGTATCCCTAGTATTGATACTATTCTGATGCAGTCACAAATTCGCTGGGCAGGTCATGTAGTCCGCATGCCAGACCATCGACTGCCAAAGATACTCTTTTATGGTGAGATGCAGAAGGGTAAACGCTCCCATGGTGGCCAAAAGAAGCGCTTCAAAGACACGTTAAAGACGTCATTGAAAACCTTTGACATAAACCCAGACACATGGGAAGCTGCTGCGCAAGACCGAACTGCTTGGCGCTCATCTCTTCGTAAAGGTGCAGCGGCATGCGAATCATCCAGAAGAGCAGCAGCGGAACAACGGAGACAAGCTAGAAAGGACCGCAAAATAAAACCTTCACATGAAGCAAACATTCCCTGCCCACACTGTCCGAGATCTTTCAAGGCCCGCATCGGGCTCATCAGTCACCTTCGTACCCATAGACTAACCTAACATATTCCTTATAATTGGATGAACAGAGTGGTCTTCATCACCCGTGATGGACGAACAACAACAAAAACAAAACAGTTAAGTGAATCAGCACTAGAACGAAGAGTCCACATGTATACAGTACTCGAGACAATTTTAAGCAAGTGAGACTACAAAAACAAATATATATATATATATAGCTATTATTATTTGAGTTCAAATTCCGGCTAATAAGTAATGAGGGGACACATTAAAAAATCTCTCTAAATCTCTCTCTCTCTGTCTTTCTTTCTCTCTCTGTCTCTCCTTGTCTTTCTCCCTCTCTCTCCCCCTCTCTCTCTCTCTCTCTCTGTCTCTCTCTCTCTCTCTGTCTTTCTTTCTCTCTCTCTCTGTCTTTCTCTCTCTCTCTCTCTCTCTCTCTCTCTCTCTCTGTCTTTCTTTCTCTCTCTCTCTCTCTGTCTTTCTATCTCTCTCTCTCTCTGTCTCGCTGTCTTTCTCTCTCTCTGTCTTTCTTTCTCTCTCTCTGTCTCTCTGTCTCTGTCTCTGTCTCTCTCTCTCTTTCTTTCTCTCTCTCTCTCTGTCTTTCTTTCTCTCTCTCTCTGTCTCTCTCTGTCTTCCTCCCTCTCTCTCTCTCTCTCTCTCACTCTCTGACAAACCATAAACATTTAACAAACGTATTCCAAAGCCTCCTGTCACGTGCCATCAGCTCAGTCACTTTCCATCCCTTTATTATCATTTTAATTTCTGTCTCTATGTGGTGGTGTTGTCTCCCCTGTTCCGCAAAAGTGGTCTATCAATGGCCAAACTTACAATATAAAAATGAGGGTCTTCAAAGGTATTAACTTTCGCTCATGATTATTCTTGGCAGAGGTATAAATAGAAGAATGCTACTTCTATTTAAGGGAGCTTCACAGGATTTTAAAGAAAAGCAAGTGTCACAGCGTTATTTCGCAGTGCATTTAATGTCTTGTGTTTGTCGAAAAGCCAGTCGGGAGAGCCCGAGGTTAGCCGAACTGGTGGGTCATGTGACTAGCGGAAGTCGGGGAAAAAGGCGCAAAATTAGTCAGTGAGAAGTGAGTCTTTTGTTCGGGAAGGACGTTTTCCCTATGCCAGCGAGATCGCTGCGGAATATATATTGTAGACTGTAAACTGAGTGCCTGCCAGGTTTTCGGACCTTAGTGATAATTACGATGTAAAGTCTAGAGCAGTGAAGGGTCTAGATCGTATTGTCTACAGCCCTTAGTTCGATAAGATGTCAATAATTTTGAGTGTGTTATTGTCATAGTTTTGCCTCTCGGGTGAACGATATTTATAGCAGCCATTTGTGGTATAGTTTGTACCTTCGTGTATGGTGATAGTTTAAGCTACTAAGGCAGGTTTACAGTGGTTTTCTCATTATTGTATTTGATGCGTTTGATGGCCGTGTGAGGCCTTATTGTGTGTGTATATTATTAACGTGAAGTACCTGTTGAAGGTGTTTATTACTTTTGTGAGCCAGGGTTGTGTCATCATACCCTTAGGAGGGTGAACCTATATTTGTTATTATAAACCCACACAGCAGCGGTGTAACCCGTGGAGTGTTCTCCATTATAAGTGGTTCCTGAAAGCACGCATAACAGCTGAGATCATCTAAGGTGTCATAAACTTTTTATTCTCTCAATCCCCCCCCCCCCCCCCCTAATGAAATTAAATATTGACTCGTGTTTTCTTAGCCCCTGTCTGAGATTCAGCAACTATTAATGAAATAGATCTATGTGGTTATGCATTTAAATTAATGTGAGCCATACGGGTCTTCTTTCTTCTATGATTCTGAGCCGCCGACGGTCAAAGCAGTCAGTGGCCATCACGCCTAGTGGCGTCTTGTAAGGCAACAAGAAAATGATTCCACTTTGCTCGGTCGGTGGCCATCCTTCGTACAATGCCCCAACTCTGGTTCATTCTTTGCATCTCAGCCTCAACAGTCCTCCGCCAAGTTGTTTTTTGGTCGGCCTCTCTTTCGTTTTCCTTCAGGGGTCCATAGCGTAACTGTTCTTGTGATGGCATCGGGGTCTCTTCTGAAGACATCGCCAACCCAACTCAGCGTCTGCCAGCTATGATGGGGTGCATGTCCTCTTGCTTGCTCCGAGTAAGCAGATCTTGGTTGGTGATGGTATTCGGCCAAAAGATTCGGAGAATTTTTCTTAGGCAGGTTGTGTGAAAAGAGGACAATTTAGACATTTCCTTCTCTGTAACTCTCCAGCATTCCGCACCATAAAGATTAAGAGAAAGCACACAGCTCTGATATAATCCTAATTTTGTGCTTGTGCTGTACTGAGAGGACTTCCAGATGTTGTTTAGACTAAAACAGGCTGTTCTTGCTTTGTTCATTCTGTTGTTTATGTCTTTGCCCGCTCCGCCATCTGGTGTTACTATATGCGTGGGACTTTTAACGTACACACGGAACCTGCTATGATTTCGCACTTATCCGATCTCACTACCCAGGAGATCAGGGGGGATTATGACATTATTAGGACCACTGGTTGTGAAAAAATAAAATGTCCATAAATTGTATTCCTTCTACTGGGACTCGAACCCGGTACCTTTAGAATTTGAGGCGGACGCCATACTTCTTAGCCACTCCGACCCCCCCCCCCCTTTTCCCCAAACAGACAGGTGAAATGTTTTCACCAAGTGCAGTCAGTAAATAATGTTCTGACACGAGGCAAACTGAGTCAGGTTTCGTTGAACTAACGTTATGTTTTAGCTCTTTATCTTGATATAACCTTGACCTAGGTGCTATCTAAAGTCCTGGTGCAACTTTAAACTTTAGTAACATGGGATAAACAAATGTTAGAAGCCTACTGTAAATGCATTAACTCTGTGCTTACGTCATTATTTTCCACCCTGTACCGTAACTAATTTTTTGAAGAATTCTAAACAGTGAAGTGTACTTTCTTTTAGTGTAAATTTTATGTGAATCTTTTCTGTGAATATGTACGTAAGTATCCCATTACACGCCCTTTGAGGTATATTGTGAATTTGGTGTTAGGCCCATATTTTCTTGACCATCGGCACACTAGGGGTGATATGATCAGCTTTAACATTTACAGAGTTGATCTGGTGATAGGCTTACCGGGGGTCGATCCAACGCAACATCGAACAGAGCCTTGGCCTGGATGTGGTAGTCAAGTGTGACTAGTCAGACGGCCAACCCAGTACCGACCAAAAATACGTGTAGCTTGCTGCCGGAAGTCATTTTTGCGACACATCATCATTATCATCATCATCAGCAGCAGCAGCAGCAGCAGCCATCTCTACAACAAAGGTCGGCTACAATGGATCTCTAACGTCTTCTGTCTCTTGTCTTGATGGTGCACTCTGGTTCACGCATGTGAACTTTAGGACTTGTTGGGACTAGCCTTTCAAGACTTCATCATGAAACAAATACAGTTGGTCCTTTCTAACCGTGGTGTTTGTAAAGTCTGCATTAGTCTACTTCTTCTTCCTACACTCTCAGACGTCTGCTTGAATGTTTTCAAAGAAAGCAGTAGTCAGTGTGAGGCCATTTGAATCTCCGTAGAGCTATTCGCCGAATGGTACTGGTGTCGACCATATGCGCTTTCTCTGTTCCTCATATGTTAGGCATATTTGAAGCAGTTCAGCAGTCATTTTATCAGTGCCACAGTTACACTGATCGGTAGTTCCTATCTTTAGCTTGTTGAATAGATGGTATCTCAATCTGTTGTGGCCAGTGCGGAGTCTGAAGATTACCTCTTGTTCTCTTCATTTGAGCTTGTTGTGTTCAGAAAGAAGAAAAATAAACAAGATGAGAAATCTTTTCCTCCGCAGTGTCGCGAGACCATGCGCGGGAAACCGTCTAAGCTTCGCCTTCTCAATGTCAACCACTGCAGGACGAGGAGAGCCATTTCGCTGACAAGGGCGGAGCTAAAGATAAGAACAATTTTAGAAAAAAGTCATCAAGTTTAAGACAAAGGTCAGACTGACCCATACTACGTTGTTTGTTTAATGAGGTGGGGGTGACCAGTTGCCTTGCTGACTGTCTTTGCCTTCCCCTGAACTTAAGAGCAGAGGCAGATACCCCTTTACAGCTGGGTAGACTGGCGCATGACGCTACTAGATAGCGGAACCTCAACAACTTAACCGCGGTTGACAAATAAATTCTACTGTATGGGTCTGGTACATTATCATTCAATATGTTCTTTCTCACTCCTTACGGATCACAGGACCACCTTCGTAACTGGATTCCCTTTGTAGGAAGCTTGCTCCAAGCTATCACATGCTCTTGACAATGTTGTCTCTGTAACAATCTGTTGTAGATGATGGGGTTACCAACCTTATGCACAATCAAGGCCGGTCTTAGAGCATTCAGCACTCATGGCCAGTGATTAGACATTTATCACTTCCCCCACAAATCTACTCGCAAATGTTAAACTCTACTTAAAATTAAGTGGAACAAATGCAGATGTTTTAAATAGTTATTACTTGCAGGAAAAACTACACTATAATAACTATTAAAAATAAATGTTAAAAATGTGTTACACTTTGGTTGTAAGGGATGCAGCTACAACGCATGTTAAATCAAAACAGCACAAACATTGAAAATAATCAGATAGTTGATATTCTCCTGAATCTAAATATGTGAAAATCATTTGTCAGAACATTCTAAGTAGAAATATTTTGATTTTGTTCATAATATTTTCTTCAAAAATTGTGCTTCTCCAATGAAGAGAATCATCATCATCTCATCTCAGCCCGTAACCCGTCATGGGTCGTAGGGGTGCCATGGTGGAAGCATCAGCAGACAGGGTCCTCCACTGCTCTCTATCCTCAGCAATGCGTACAAGTGTGGAAAAACCGTGTCCTTCCCATTCTTTGATGTTATCAGCCCAGGATTTTCTCTGCCTTCCTCTTCTCCGTTTACCTTCGACTGTTCCCTGAAGGATCGTTTTCGAAAGGGAGTCATGACGAGTTATATGCCCAAACCAGGCAAGCTTTCGACGTTTCACTACTGACAAAAGTGGTTCTTAAGAGAATATATATATATATATATATATATATATATATATATATATATATATATATATATATATATATATATATATATATATATATATATAATTTTTATATATATATATATATATATATATATATATATATATATATATATATATATATATATATATATATATATATATATATATATATATATATATATTGTCTACCTGTTTGTAAAGTATATGTATAAAAATATATATATATTGTAACACATGTTTGTAAAATATATATGTATAAATATATGTTGTACAGGGTGTGTATAAAGTCGCTGGGCAGTGAAATATACCATTACGAAAGACATGTTCCACCAAAAATACCCTGTTTTCAATGGCTAACAACATTTCCTTTCAGCAATGAAACCGTGAATATAACAACGGCTTGTTGTTTAATGCTGCACACGGGATTGTGGCTCACAGAATATCATGACGTAAATTTTCATCATTCGTGACGAAATTTCTAAAATATTTTTCAAATTCACTGCACAGCGACTTTATAAAAACCCTGTATAAGCAAATACACCAACACAACACCAGCTCAATGATAGGAAACTCTTTACAGAGCGATACAACAGGAAGCAATCTGATCATCAGAAGAGTCCCCCCATCCGACAAGTGTTTCGGCCCGATATACTCCTTAACACTCTAAGGGGCGGGCCCACTTGGGTCATGACTCCCAAGCGTCTCAGCCTCCTGTTGTCTTGTATCGAAAATGAACCCATTTCACTTATGGTAGCAACTTTAAAATCCACAACTCCGCCAGCCGTGGAGGCAATTGTGAAAGTAACAAAGAGAAGACAAATTATTCCGTTCGTTCCGTCGCACATCACAACTAAGGACACACACTGAGACACCAGCGCGAAGCCGACGAGTCTAGCCACTGCGCGCTAGCCACTGAATATCTGTGCCTGACACCCCTTAAAATATACGCCGCCTGTTACCCCTCAGTCACAGCCCTTTCACTAGTACACCAAAAACTCAGCGTATGGTGGACTTAGAACAATTTTGGTGTTTTCTGTACCGCAGCGTTTATTGTCACGATTTCCATTGCCCATTGCGGTTGTTCCACAGCCAGCCTGATGCCTTTTCGGCAGTTTCACTAAGCCTCTTCAGTGCCCTTGTTCTCGACTGTCCCCTCAGCCCCAACAGTTTCACTAAATCATACACTGATGCAGCCACAAGCCCTCTTGCGCTCACTTCAACAGCCATGACCCTTGCACTGAACCCATCGTGTCTTAGATCCGCAGCCAGATCACTATACGTGGCCGCTTTTAACGAATGTTGCTCGTCTAATCTGGATTCAAATGGCACGGTCAGTTCAATCAGTATGACCTGAAGCGTTGCTGAAGAATGAAGCACTATATCCGGCCGTCTCCGCGATTTTCTGATACTCTCTGGATATGCCCCTCGTCCAGGTAGGTCTACCGACATCTCCTATTCATTTGCACAGTCAAGAAGAGATGGTAAACTGCTACCAGGTTTACTCGGTTTGGGGTGTGCTGACTTTCCTGCCCTCAGAAAGTATGTATTTGCGGTGCTCGGCCCGGGTTTGCTATTCGCCTTCATCCTTGCCAGATCTATTGTCGCAGCAAGCTCATTTAGCACTTTGTTGTGGCGCCAAGTGTATCGCCCTTGCCCTAATGACACCTTACACGCTGAGAGCACGTGTTCAAATGTCTGCCTCCCCTGGCACAGGGGGCACTGCTCATCATCCGACTTTCTCCATTTCACAAGGTTGGTGGCCGAGGCAGCAGGTTATACATTGATCTAACCACGAAGCTGAGCCTAATAGGTGCCATATGCCACATATCATTCCATGTCAAGGACCTCTGCAGGGCTCCTTCCCATGTAGTCCATTGGCCTTGTTGGACCTGCTGCACTGCATTTTGCAACCTTTTATCCTTCTCAGCTCCTCGTATCTCCTGAACTACCATGTCTCTGCGCTCCCTGCTTGATGCCTTGGACCACCAGCGGATGTCTCCATGACCAAATCCCCGTCTATTCGTTTGTGTGTATCCGATTACCTCCCTCAGTTTGAGTGACACTTGGGCAGCATCAACAGCTTCTTCCACTCTCCACTTTCTTCCCGTTTTCAGTGTGGGCTGAATAGACTTAACCACGTCATCAGCTGACTCGCGTAGCATCATTGCAAGCCTTGCCTTTCCAACTTTGTACTCTTCAACAACTGACTTGAAAGGAAGCAGAAGTTTTTATTTTTTGCAATACAGTGCTACATCTGACAGACCTGGTGGTACCCCTAGCCACTTTCTCATGAACTTGTTGACCTTTTGCTCTATAGCTTCCACTGTACTTGTGCTTATTTCATATATAAGCAGTGGCCACAGCAACTTCGGTATCAACATGAACTGGAGGCACCACAGTTTGCACTTTCCCAGGAGTCTGCTTTGGTCTATGATCTGTAGTCCTCTGTCTGCCATTTCTATTGTCTCTTGCACTGCCTTCGAGTCTTTTAATGAGGCATCGTACACCCTGCCAAAACTTTTAACAGGTTCCTTAATGACAGTAGGGATTCTTTGGTTGCAAACCATGAATATCACCTCTGCTTTCTTCCCTGTCCTGACTGATAAGCTTCTCGACTTCTTGGTTTGAAGCTCATTCTGCACCAGCTGACTAGTTCATCCAGGCGTGCTAACATCTTCCGGGCCTGATGTTCATCTGATGTCAGAATTGTTGTGTCATCCATGAATGCTTTGAGCGATGGCATGTACACATTCCACCGAGATTTGGACCTATAGCCAATCCTTAAGCCGCATTAAGGATTACCTGCATAACCATCACGAATAGTATCGGAGAGATGGTACACCCCATCGCAATTCCAACTTCAAGGCCAATCCACTTCGTTGTGTACTCTCTGGTTGAAAATCTGACAGAAAACCCTGCGAAATACAGCTTCAGCATTGCTGCAATCTCTTGTGAAACATGATACATTTCTAGGGCCTGCCACAACATCTGGTGTGGAACGGATCCATAAGCATGCGCTAGATCCAACCAGATTACATGGAGGTTTGTTCTGTCAGACTTTGCCTTTTGGATTGCTTCCCAGATCATTGTGGCACGCTCTAGACATCCTGGTGTACCTGGGATACCTCCTTTCTGAATGGTAGTGTCAATGTACCCATTTGCCAGGAGGTATGTAGTGAGTCTTTTCACCATCACTGAGAAGAATATCTTCCCGTCCACATTGAGTAGTGAGACTGGCCTGAACTGACTGATGTCTGTGGAATTTTGTTCCTTCGGGATGTAGACTCCGTTCGCCATTCTCCATTCCTTGCTTACAAGCTTGGTTTTCCACGCATTCTTCAGTAAACGGAGCAGTCGTTTGAGCACTTCAGGGCATCTCTTATACACCTCATATGGAACACCATTAGGACCTGGAGCTGACTTGCACCGAGCTCTCTGGACAATGCTTTCTACCTCTTGCACCGTTGGGGGCTTGGTGTTAAATTCCGCTCCTGGCTTACTCGGCCATTTAAGGCCTGTTATGCTGCTGAGCGGCTCATCTTTGTGACCATCTGAATATGTCATTCTAAGGTGTTCTTCCAGGTCTTCTTTCCTGATGTTTAGCGTACCCGACCGTGACTGCTCAAATAGTTCTTTGGCAAACTTGAAGGGCTCCCTAAAGAATCTTTCCCTATCCCTTCGAGTCTTCCTTCTCTTCCTGCACAACCTTTCTGTCTTACAAAGGGCATTATGTTGGCTTTTCAGGTGCTCCCAAACTTGTCGTAACCCTTCCTTCTCTGTGGCAACTGCGTTCTTGAACAGTTTTCAGGCATCCTTCTTCTGTTTCCTGATTTCTTCTATTTTAATTTGTCTTCTACTTTTTCGTGGTGGGTTACTTTCCCTTGCCTCCCTCACTCCGAACACTTTGCGACAGTGCAGATATATTATGTCGCCGAAAATTTCCAGCTTCTCCTCCAAAGTTAGCTGCTTCAGGTTCTTATCCAACTCTGTTGCCAAAGCTTCGTCCAGCTGTTCCCAAAGCCCTTTTGCACTGGCAGGTGGAAATTTGATTGCATCTCTCTTCTCGTCCAAGAAGTGTGTGAGATCATCATCTGGCAGATCAACTTGAATGTACTCAGCACTGTGGATTGACTCCTGGCTGCGTTCTTCTAACGTCTTATCCGTCGAGACAGAGCGCTGTTGATCTCCCCTGATGACCTCCCACACCTTTCTCCGTTCTGTGGATTTTCATTCCTCCATGAGTAGAGAATTCCCTACCACAGGCACATGGAAATTCCAGCCGTTGTTCAGAGCTCGAAGTCCGTGTAACGGGTCTGGTAGATTCCAAAGAGGCGCCTGTAGATTCCTCATCCCCCCCCCTGTCATGGAATATTCTAATCCACATATATAAATTATCAATTAAATATAAAGCCTAATAAATACATATAATAAAGAAAAGAGCAATGGTAAAATGACAGTGCTGTCACAAAGAATGTACTCGAAATCCCCCTTGTTTTCTGCTTCGTCTGCAAATTGTAACGCTTTCACGTTGATATAAAAGCTTACTGTATTATTACCCGCCTTCTTCAATGAAACGTGTGCTGCATTTCTAAGAAAAACATTGAGAGACTGCGTAATGACCTAAATTAATCCTAACATTAATTATATTACGTTACCAAAACGAACGAACAGATGGACAAAAGGATAGCGAGAGGGGAGAGGAAGCCGAACACTAAACACGCTTCGCGCGATACGCAAATGCTGCCATCACGCGTGTAAGTCTACATGCACTAATTTTTTTTCAGACGGACAGTGATAAAATACACTACCCTTTCCCAGAGTTAGGTTTATAAATCATAACAAACTCTTATTAGAAAAGATAACATTAGATGGGTTTACGTTTGAAAACATAACAGTACCCAGACAGCACATCTTCGAAACAGGAGGTAGAAAAATTGCATATTTTGAACGCAGCCACGTAGCTCCTTTAAATTAGTATTTTTGGGTTCCTTAGGGCTTGCTGACAAATAATATGTAAAACGTTACGCAAATAGTCCAGGAATTAATAAATTATACCCAAAATAAAATATTGGGGGTGCCTGACAGCATAAAATCATTTCTGCTCATAAGATTTTTTTTTAACGTGTTTGAAAAAAATTTACGTTACAGAAATAGCCTACCATGTAAACTCCAAATTGATTGGAGCGCAACAAATGAAAGCCTAACCACGATTGGTCGGGCTATAAATACTATCTTGGTTGTTAGGGGAGACGGGAAAAGATAACATTTTTTCAAACACTTGTCGAAACGTGGCTCATTGGCCAGTCTCGCTGATATACACACTTGGGAGCGTTAGTTCGAAACCACTTGTTTAAATAAGCTTGATAAAGCATCAGTGCGTTGAAGCCAGCTTATATTTGGCTAAATAAAAGCCTGGAACATAAGCAGATGGAATTTGTGCCAGTTTGTGCCAGAATTCATTGCTAATCAACGTATCTGTGTTATTCGTATGAATTGTGGTAAGCTTGAACCATTCAATATCTTTTAATGAAAATTGAATGTGAATTGTTGATTTATGCCTGTATATATATGTGTAGTTCAGTGGCAAACGTGAGGTAAAGCCTATAATGCTCCAGCCTGAACAGAGGGTGTCGGAGAGAAGTAAAACGGCATGGAATGGCCAAACAGTACACTGACACCTGGATGATTGACTAGAAAGAAATAATGCTGGAAGTGCAGAGGCGTAGTAACCATTAAGAAGGGTAATACTGGAATAAAGTATTTCAAATGAAGCTGACTGTTGGCCTAACGCTCTGAACGCAATGTTTGTGCTGTATTGTGATCAGTGTAAAAGAGAATATAAATTAGTTATGAAGTAGAAGGTACATCCTTCTTGATTTCAGGGACAGTGGTCTTGATGGTACTGAGCAGCACCTGGTCAGAGCTTTGCTGAATCCAGAGTCGGACAGCATACTCCTTGGTCCTTTTAGCTATCAGTGAGGTGTCTCCAGAGCCCAGAGGAGAATTCGAGCAGAGGAGTCCTTTCCTGCCGCCATCACGCAAGATAAGCTAGTTGGCCAGCTGAGCTCAACATTATGTCCCCTCATCTTGAAATGACTTTATAAAAAAACATTCAGAGGGGAATTTACTTGTCTTAAAATCAGGAACTGTGAACATCTCCAATACTAGTCCCTAAAGACAAACTATTGAAGTCATGATGACAAATACCAACAGAGCTTGAACAAAACAAAACCAGTATTACCTCATTTCACTACTACACAACTGACACACATAGAACATTTGTAATAATATATGTCACTACAATATTCATATTAAATACATTCTGTACATAACTTGTAATTTAAATTGATTGTGATTCCTGGTTCCCTTGTAGTTGAATCAGGACACATATTCATTCATGCCAGTAATGAATACATATTGTTATTTGAAAGTTATCAGTGACTCCTTTAAGATATTCTCATAGAGTGTTATATGTATGTGAGTGTCACAGTGTTGTCAAGTGTGGTGGAATAAATTAAATTGTTTATCTGTCTGTTGTTGTGACTTACACTTCATCATACACATACCCTAGACACATAACGTAGCATCACACTATTCCAGAATAATTCTGACTGAGATATATAGATATGTGGTAGCAAGTAAGGTTATCTATAATACACTACTCTTAATAGATATAGATACCTTCACAGCTGATCTCAGTCAGTACACTAAGTCCCCTATAAATATTTATAACATCCCACTTCACCACATATATTGGGGTCTCGCTCTTGGGATTTTGAATCTTTAACTATTAAAAATATTGGGGGTAATTCACTTCAGGGAATATAAGAATTAAAAGGTATCCTTGGGTGGAATTAAATAAGGTTGAGCTCACGGTGCCTGTGTTGTCCATTAGAGATTGAATTGTTGGTTAGACATTGTATAAATTTACCTGATAGACAATGGCGGACCTGGCCAAATTTCGATCTGCTGCGGTTCAGACTGCAAAAGAGTTAGGATTAGATGGGCAAGTTATGGTTGCCTATGTCACAACGGAATGTGACAAATTTATTGAACGCGAAGAAAGAAGATTAGAAAAAGAAGCCGAAAGAAGGTTAGAGGCTGAAAGGGAAATTAAGAAGTTACAATTTGAAGCTGAGGCTGAGACTAAGAGGTTGCAAGCTGAGGCTGAGACTAAGAGGTTGCAGATTGAGGCTGACAAAGAGGCTAAGAAATTGGAGGCAGAAAGAGAAGACAAACGATTAGCTGCAGAAAGGGAAGAGAGGAAATTAGCTGCAGAAAGGGAAGAGAAGAAATTAGCTGCAGAAAGGGAAGAGAAGAAATTAGCTGCAGAAAGGGAAGCAGAAGATAAAAGATTACAAAGGGAACATGAGTTACGACTAAGGGAGTTTGAGTTTCAAGGCCATGCTCCTGAAAATGGTGCCAGTCCCTTTGCCTCTGATGCTACGGTTACTCAAGGAGCCTCAACCTCAGCTATGAATTTTCATTTAGATCATTTTGTTGAGAAAGACGATGATATTGAGAGCTATATAAATAGGTATGAACTATTAGCTACCACGTATGGGTTAGAGAGAGAAAGGTGGAGCTTAAAGTTATCTCAGGGACTTCGTGGGGCAGCTTATGAAGTTTTTGCAAAAATGAGCAGAGGTGATCAGGAAAATTATGACATGCTAAAGCAGGCTCTTTTGTTAAGGTATGAAAAGAATGCAGAATTTTATAGGAAAAAATTTAGGAATGCTAAACTACTGTCAGGTGAAACCTATCACCAGTTCTCTGCACGAATAGAGACATACTTGGAGAAATGGACTTCTCTGGGGAAAACCCAAGATCTTAAGGAAATGGTCCTTATAGAGCAACTAAGAGAGTCCATGGCTCCAGACCTGAGAAAGTTTCTCATGGAACAAGGTGCAGAGAGGCTGGGTGAGTTGCTAAATGTTGCTGAAAGGTATCAAGCAGCTCAAGCAGAGGTAACAGGTAATAAAAAGAAACAGGTGGATAACTTTAGGGCACCACAGAACTTTAATAAATTTGATCCTAGGATCAAAATAAAGGTAAGCACCAATTTGATAGGCCACGGTATGAAAATAAAAATAAATTCCCACAATTCGATGAAAGGAAATATGATGAAAGAAAATCTTTCAACCAAGGAAAAAGGTGGTGTAAGAATTGTCAGATGGACAATCATGACACTGACCGTTGCAGAAGGAAACCTGTGTATATGGCAACCCTTCAGGTCAGGTCGACCTCAAGACAGGAGGAGGATATTATGTTAGATACCACTCCAGAAGAGATGAGGAAGGCACAGGCTGGGGATAAAACACTCAAGCCTTGTTTCAGAAAATTGTCAACTTGTCATACAACTCCAGGCAAGGGAGATTTTTACATGAAAAACAAGTTGATGTATAGGAAGACTGGAGCTAGATCCAATGGTCACGGACAGCTGGTTCTTCCAAAAAGATATAGGACAGAATTAATAAGGAGCCTACATGTGAAACCAGATGGGGACCATGAGAAGATAGGTACCATCATTCAAAAGGTGGCTCACAATTATTATTGGCCCAAAGCAAGATGGGACATTGAGAATTTTGTAGAAAGGTGTAGCATAGCACATGAGGGAACACCCACAAGTGGGAACATGGATCAGGACCTGGACACGCCACGGGGCAAAATTAGGCCTGATAATAAAAAGAAAAATAGATTTGATAAAGTGGACCAAATGGAATGGGAAGCCCCTTTTCACGGACAAGCTTCACTTAACTGTTTTACAATGGCCACTATGCGGAGAGTGCAAAAAGATGTCTTACCCCAGGATAAGCCGAAAATCCCTCAATCGGACTTAAACAAACTGGAGGAAGAGGATGTAGAGAGGAAATCTCTCATCAAGAATTTTAAGTGGGGAGAAAGCCCCAAAAGAAAAATTGGTAGCGGTCGTTTTGTGAATGATAATTCTGGGAGGAAAAATCATCACTATAAAGCTTCGAGTGGAAGAGACCATACCGGTGCATGGACAAATAGGTCCACACAATTAAAGGTCCATATGTAGCTTTGTTAAGAACGTGGACTGATGAAAAGGCAGAGGAAAACATTACATCTTCATACCAATATGTGAATGAGCTGACCACTCGGTTAAAAACTGGCTGGAAACTTGCCAATGAAAATTTGAAACAAGCCAGGAAGAAACATGCTGCCTATTATAACAGGAAGGCGAAAGACAGAAATTTGGCTGTGGGAGAGAAAGTACTGCTTCTTTTGCCCGGGAGTCAGAATAAGTTACAAATTGGATGGCAGGGTCCATATACAGTTCTAGAGAAGGTGTCTAGAACAAATTATAAGATAGATAAGAAGGGGAAAGAAAAAATCTATCATGTGAATCTCCTGAAGAAATATTTGGAAAGAGAACATCAGGAAGAGACACACTTGTTGACCTTGTCCATCGCCATGGAGATGAAAAAGGAACCACTTTCATCATTTGAATATCCATTACACCCCTGTGAGACAGCAGCACGGGTGAAAATCAGTACACATTTAACGAAAACTCAGAAAGAGAGAGTGCAACAGGTTCTAAATAATCATGCAGAGGTGTTAACAGACCGACCAGGGCATACAAACCTATTGGAATATGATATGAAACTCATAGACTCCACACCTGTCTGTATGAAACCATATTCGATTCCGTTTGCTAAGGAAAAAGCTTTGAAGGAAGAGATAGACTATCTATTGAAGGAAGGAATTATTTCGCACAGTGAGTCTTCGTATAGTTCCGGTGTTGTACTCTTAAGGAAGCCCTCTGGAGAACATAGACTCTGTATAGATTACAGGAGACTGAATGCTATTACAGAAGGACAGGTGGATCCATTGCCGGATACAAATCAGCTGTTTGCCAGACTAAATAAAGCTAAATATTTCTCAAAAGTGGATCTGAGTAAAGGATACTATCAGATTCCAGTAAAGCCTGAGGTTAGACCATACCTAGCTTTTAGTACCTCAGAAGGACACTATGAGTTTAATAGATTGCCATTTGGATTGAAGAATGCGCCTAGTGTCTTCTCTAGAATGATGAGAAAATTATTGGATCCTCTGAATAATCCCTGTATAACAAATTTTATGGATGATATCCTTATAGCAACAGAAACATTTGAGGAACACATTGACTCTCTGAACATGCTGTTTGATCGACTTAGGGAGGCAAATTTAACAGCCCGACCAACCAAATGTTGCGTTGGATGTAAAGAATTGGAATTTTTGGGACACACAGTTTATCAGGGAAACATGACCCCTGACCCAAAGAATTTAGAGAAACTACAGAAAGCCCCGAGACCACAAACCAAGAAGGACGTGAGATCCTTTGTCTCATTATGTGGTTTCTACCAGAAGTATATCAAGAACTTTAATTCCATATGTGCACCGTTAACTGAATTGACACGTAAAGGACTTCCAGATCGCATTACATGGACACCACAATGTGAAATGACTTACCAAGAATTGAAGGAAAAGCTCACAAGTAAACCCATTTTGAAATTACCTGACTTAAGTCAAGAATTCATAGTAAGGACGGATGCAAGTAATATTGGGTTAGGTGCAACTTTACTACAGAAATCAGATGCATTGGATGGGGAATTAAGCCCAGTGGCATATGCTAGCAGAAAGTTGAATAAAGCTGAAATCAACTACTCAACTAGCGAAAAAGAATGTCTTGCAGTAATATGGGCAATAAAGAAATTCAATATTTATCTATATGGGAAGGCATTTAAGTTGCAAACTGACCACAAACCTTTATCGTTTTTAGCACAGGCTAAGCATGAGAACTCTAGGCTACTCCGATGGTCTTTGCTTCTGGCTCCATATAATTTTAGCATTGAGTATATATCTGGAAAAACCAATCTGGGAGCGGATTTTTTAAGCCGCCATCCGTGTGATGAGAATCACCGTAAACCCCAGAAATAATAATAAATTTCTCTATGTGTATATAGAATAAAGGACTGACATATAATGTCTGT
The DNA here is from genome assembly GCA_024509875.1 of Oreohelix idahoensis. Classification (NCBI taxonomy): domain Eukaryota; kingdom Metazoa; phylum Mollusca; class Gastropoda; order Stylommatophora; family Oreohelicidae; genus Oreohelix; species Oreohelix idahoensis. Next base: position 76,073 of record JAMPIV010017881.1, read on the forward strand.
TTTAAGAGGGGAGGTGTCATGGAATATTCTAATCCACATATATAAATTATTAGGTAAATATGAAGCCTAACAAATAAAATTAATAAAGAGAAGAGCACTGGGAAAATGACAGTGCTGTCACAAAGAATGTACTCGAAATCCCCCTTGTTTTCTGCTTCGTCTGCAAATTGTAACGCTTTCACGTTGATATAAAAGCTTACTGTATTATTACCCGCCTTCTTCAATGAAACGTGTGCTGCATTTCCAAGAAAAACATTGAGAGACTGCGTAATGACCTAAATTAATCCTAACATTAATTATATTACGTTACCAAAACGAACGAACAGATGGACAAAAGGATAGCGAGAAGGGTGAGGCAGGAAGCCGAACACTAAACACGCGTCGCGCGATACACAAATGCTGCCATCACGCGTGTAAGTCTACATGCACTAATTTTTTTTCAGACGGACAGTGATAAAATACACTACCCTTTCCCAGAGTTAGGTTTATAAATCATAAAAAACTCTTATTAGAAAAGATAACATTAGATGGGTTTACGGTTGAAAACATAACAGTACCCAGACAGCACATCTTCGAAACAGGAGGTAGAAAAATTGCATATTTTGAACGCAGCCACGTAGCTCCTTTAAATTAGTATTTTTGGGTTCCTTAGGGCTTGCTGACAAATAATATGTAAAACGTTACGCAAATAGTCCAGGAATTAATAAATTATACCCAAAATAAAATATTGGGGGTGCCTGACAGCATAAAATCATTTCTGCTCATAAGATTTTTTTTTAACGTGTTTGAAAAAAATTTACGTTACAGAAATAGCCTACCATGTAAACTCCAAATTGATTGGAGCGCAACAAATGAAAGCCTAACCACGATTGGTCGGGCTATAAATACTATCTTGGTTGTTAGGGGAGACGGGAAAAGATAACATTTTTTCAAACACTTGTCGAAACGTGGCTCATTGGCCAGTCTCGCTGATATACACACTTGGGAGCGTTAGTTCGAAACCACTTGTTTAAATAACTTGATAAAGCATCAGTGCGTTGAAGCCAGCTTATATTTGGCTAAATAAAAGCCTGGAAGATAAGCAGATGGGAATTTGTGCCAGTTTGTGCCAGAATTCATTGCTAATCAACGTATCTGTGTTTATTCGTATGAATTGTGGTGAGCTTGAACCATTTAATATCTTTTAATGAAAATTGAATGTGAATTGTTGATTTATGCCTGTATATATATGTGTAGTTCAGTGGCAAACGTGAGGTAAAGCCTAAAATGCTCCAGCCTGAACAGAGGGTGTCGGAGAGAAGTAAAACGGCATGGAATGGCCAAACAGTACACTGACACCTGGATGATTGACTAGAAAGAAATAATGCTGGAAGTGCAGAGGCGTAGTAACCATTAAGAAGGGTAATACTGGAATAAAGTATTTCAAATGAAGCTGACTGTTGGCCTAACGCTCTGAACGCAATGTTTGTGCTGTATTGTGATCAGTGTAAAAGAGAATATAAATTAGTTATGAAGTAGAAGGTACATCCTTCTTGATTTCAGGGACAGTGGTCTTGATGGTACTGAGCAGCACCTGGTCAGAGCTTTGCTGAATCCAGAGTCGGACAGCATACTCCTTGGTCCATTTAGCTATCAGTGAGGTGTCTCCTGAGCCCAGAGGAGAATTCGAGCAGAGGAGTCCTTTCCTGCCGCCATCACTCAAGATAAGCAGAGTTGGCCAGCTGAGCTCAACATTATGTCCCCTCATCTTGAAATAACTTTGTAAATAACATTCAGAGGGGAATTTACTTGTCTTAAAATCAGGAACTGTGAACATCTCCAATACTAGTCCCTAAAGACAAACTATTGAAGTCATGATGACAAATACCAACAGAGCTTGAACAAAACAAAACCAGTATTACCTCATTTTACTACTACACAACTGACACACATAGAACATTTGTAATAATATATGTCACTACAATATTCATATTAAATACATTCTGTACATAACTTGTAATTTAAATTGATTGTGATTCCTGGTTCCCTTGTAGTTGAATCAGGACACATATTCATTCATGCCAGTAATGAATACATATTGTTATTTGAAAGTTATCAGTGCCTCCTTTAAGATATTCTCATAGAGGGTTATATGTATGTGAGTGTCACAGTGTTGTCAAGAGTAGTGGATTAAATTAAATTGTTTATCTGTCTGTTGTTGTGACTTACACTTCATCATACACATACCCTAGACACATAACGTAGCATCACACTATTCCAGAATAATTCTGACTGAGATATAGAGATATGTGGTAGCAAGTAAGGTTATCTATAATACACTACTCTTAATAGATATAGATACCTTCACAGCTGATCTCAGTCAGTACACTAAGTCCCCTATAAATATTTATAACATCCCACTTCACCACACCCCCCCTCTCGGTGAATCCTGGGGGCATCTATCATTTTTGGGTCCTGTAGCAATTGAATACAGCTTACGGGGTGCTAACCCGGTCAGCCGGTTTCTAGTCTTTCCCAGTGTCATCTGTCTTTCCAGAAGTCAATCGGTCTTTTCCCGATCGTTACTGGTTTGACCGTGCAACTATGATATGAAACTCTTTACAGAGCGATAAAACATGAAGCAATCTGATCATAAGAAGGGTCCCCCCGTCCGACAAGTGTTTCGACCCGATATACTCCTTTACACTCTAAGGGGGGCGGGCCCACTTGGGTCATGACTCCCAAGCGTCTCAGCCTCTTGTTGTCTTGTATCGAAAATGAACCCATTTCACTTATGGTAGCAACTTTAAAATCCACAACTCCGCCAGCCGTGGAGGCAACTGTGAAAGTAACAAAGAGAAGACAAATTATTCCGTTCGTTCCGTCGCACATCACAACTAAGGACACACACTGAGACACCAGCGCAAAGCCGACGAGTCTAGCCACTGCGCGCTAGCTACTGAAATTCTGTGCATGACACCCCTTAAAATATACGCCGCCTGTTGCTTCTCAGTCACAGCCCTTTCACTAGTACACCAAAAACTCAGCGTATGGTGGACTTAGAACAATTTTTGTGTTTTCTGTACCGCAGCGTTTATTGTCACGATTTCCATTGCCCATTGCGGTTGTTCCACAGCCAGCCTGATGCCTTTTACCTACCTACCGCCATTATCGAGCGGAGTATTTTCTTATATAAAAAGTCATGCGCCGCCAGACTATATAAAAGTCATGCTCCGCCAGAAATGATAATCGAAGCGTTCATACTACTCGTATATTACTGTCATGTTTTATAATGTCAGTTTATGGTGTCAATATAAAACATGACAGACATCATAAACTGATATGATAAACATATGACAGAAACCAATAAACTGACAGTTTATGGTGTCTGTCATGTTTTATATTCTGTATATTTAGTATGTCTTGCATGAGACTAATTTTTACGTGAGTATGTATTTTTTTCTTGTACAGAGACAAGTGTCCCTCGCCATTCAGGCAGATACTCGCCGATTTCGGACGTACCCATTAAAGCTTGGTAGGCTCAGGGGCTGCCAGTCCCTGGTCGACGACACTTCTTCAAATGTCATCGCAAGGGCTCGAGTCAATCAAGTCCAAATCCCGGTTGACGAAAACTCTTCAAATGTCTCCGGCCGGGTTTGATCCTGGGTCACCCGGTCGCCAGCACAGGTTGGTAACCACTACACCAGCGCGGCTCCCTGGTGTCTGTCATGATTTATAATATAAATGTGTAAACAGATGCACATGTGCCTAAATAAGGATAAGCGAACTAATGAGAGACGGATACACATCTGACTAAATAAGGATAAGGGAACTAACAAGAGACGGATACACATCTGACTAAATAAGGATAAGGGAACTAACAAGAGACGGATACACATCTGACTAAATAAGGATAAGTGAACTAACGAGAGACAGATGAACATCTGACTAAATAAGGATAAGGGAACTAACAAGAGACGGATACACATCTGACTAAATAAGGATAAGGGAACTAACAAGAGACGGATACACATCTGACTAAATAAGGATAAGGAAACTAACGAGAGACAGATGCACATGTGACTAAATAAGGATAAAGGAACAAGCGATAGACAGATGCACTTCCTTAATAAGAAAAGCCAAAAGAAAAAAAATGACTAACCAAAGACACACAGCTTGCAACAGTTTTAGTTAAAGGAAAGACTAACTCAATTATTTTGTACTTGTTGTTTTCTTTTGGGGGTTGGGAGTGTGCTCTGTATAGTTATTGTTAAAACTTGTGATAAATGTAAACACAAGTAGGAACGTGAACAAACGTAGCCCTGCTCTGTAGATAGTTTTTGTTGTAATAGAGCTATGATAAACTTACAACCGCACAACGATTGGCGTCCATTAGTTTAGACGCGCATCGAGCACTTAATTCATTTCGCAGTTTCTACAAAAACTTGTTGGTCTATGAAACACACCTTGAAGAGGAGATGTGCACAGAGGATTAAGTTCAAACATTAAAAGTGTTAATGTCGTGCTCGTCTTAACCCACTTTAGATTTCATTATCGGTTATGCTAAAAATAGAACAACAAATACGTCATAACTGCGCTACAAGGACTAGGAATTACCGAATATTTGTTCTTAACAACTTTTCGATCTCAAAGACACGGCAGTTTCTAACTTGTACACCTAAAATGGTTTTAGTTTTCACCAGGGACAAAAGCAAGAAAACAGCAGAGAAAAGATATAACATCTGTCAGACAACTACTTATACTGTGGATTTCAATACATAAACACCTTCATACTTGGCTCGTACCACTATAGGACGACCACAGCATACAGTAGCTGACAATAATAAACTGTAACACCTTTGACAGGTAAGTTCCCTTTTTAGTAAGGCACTGCACACAATGAAGCTCCACACGGCTTATAATACATATGAAATACACTGACCATAAATGCCAATACAGCTTGCACTACTAACAACTTAATAAACCAGTATCATACTCACTGGTATGGCCGCCCTGAACGGACGTCACAATGATTTTCGCTCACGGCGAAATTGTATACTACGATCAAGCAAAACATAATTCATAAATGACCCAACATCACCGGTCTAAGGAAATGCCACTAGAAAAATACCTTACCACTCTTGCATTATGCTCTACAATCCAAAGATCGCATGAAAAAAGCAAGCACTAAATCAGAACAAGAATGGCAAACTCTCTTCAGCAAAAACGCTGACAGGGAACAAAAGACGACCTATCCCGGTCGATGGCCAGAAAGTCAACTGCCTTTTTTGCGCCAGAATTTGCGTCCACTTCCTTTCCCGGTCACCTGACCAAACGGGTTTTTTTTTATTCTATCAGTGTAGCCACTCACAGCGTGACCAACATAATATTTTGTCGAACATATATACTATGACACATCTAATAAATGTGCCGGTCAAAAATGCCGCGAGAACACAAAGAACAAATAGAAAATTTGCAGCTAGTAGAAAACAGGCGGGTGACGGAATAACGAAATAGTAATGATAATCGCAAGATAAATAACAATGAAATCAGAATACACATGGTAAACAAGTACAGGAAACGTACAACAATAATAAAGTACAGGAAAAGTCCAACAATAATAAAGTACAGGAAACGTCCAACAATAATAAAGTATGTAGTAATAATGTAGACGTGACTGCTGTCATTGTTGGCCCTGAGAACGGGGGTTGGAGTGGCTAAAAGGTGAAGCGTCCGCTTCGAATTCTAGAGGTACCGGATTCGATTCCCGGTAGAGGGAATATAATTTATAGACATTTTTTTTTTTTCAGATCCAGTGGTCCCAATGATGTCATACTCCCCCACCCCCCCCCATCCGGTCTCTTGGGTAATGAGATCACACGACTAGTCTTCTCGGACAAGGGCCACAAAATAGGAGGTCCTGTGTACAAGTTGCGCACGTTAGAAATCCCACGGTAATTAGAAAAATTAACCCCTGCTGTGGGAACATTTAAAAATTAGAAACCTACCCACTGTGAACGGTGGTTTGGTTTTGATGGAGAGAAGGAATGTGGAAAAATGGTTTGAGAGATATGGATGGGTTTGGTTACAGATTATGTGTCGTTGATGAAGGGAGATGGGATGTGTAAGGATGGGCTTTGTCTTAAGGGAAGTAACTTAGAATTAAGTCCCTTACAGGTTTGAGTGAGTTGAGAAAAAAGTATGCACGGGAAAGTCGAGATGGGAAAACACATGTTAGGCGTGAACGAAGAAGGTTGGAACGGGGTTTTGACAGAGTCTGGTTTGAGACGCGCTAGGTGTAGGCAGGGAAAGGTGTTTTCTCTCAAGTGTGTAGTTAGATATTGAACTTGCTCAGCGTAAGATTTGATATTGTTGTATAAGATATATTCGGAGCACCAAAGTGTTTGTGTAAGAAAAAGTGTATTTCAAATGAAGAAACAAAACCAGGTACGTTTTGACATTTTGATTTATAACTAGCGTATGTAGCTCAACAGACCAGGTCTGAGCAGAGGACAGTAAACAGATGAAATCTTGGTAAAAGTGACAGCCCTGGCGGTTAAGGCCAGTTTCTCGTATAGAGATATAACAAGAAGCATGGGAAAAGAAACATAAAATAAATAAGCAGTACAGAAGAACGACAGGAAGTTCTGTCTGAATAAATATATGACATGTTCTATAGCTGGGACAAGTAATAGTAAGAAGACAAGCAAAATGTATGTGAAAAAATGGATACTGAGATTGTTTGAAACTGAAGATTGTATTTTGCAAGACTGCCAACCTTGAAGAGAAAGGTTGGGCATACCATTTTTACTCAGTTATCAACGTATGTTAATAAAGTTCCCCCATTGATATTTTCACTGCTGTTTTTTTTTAGTGGTATCGATTGATCAACAGTGGGTATGAAGAAAAAGTAGAGTCAGTCTGAGTGAAGGAAGTTTCTAGTATTTACTTTACAACACACTATCTACTGAAAGGGCAGTGGTCCGAATCTTGCAATACGACTCACGGCTACACCACCACAGAAATATTTATTGAATGTGTGATTCCTATATACACACATTGGGATCCTCGCCGGTGCTGCGAAGTTCGTGCACTGTGCTGAGATCATCCTTATGTGATCTAAAGGAGGAGATCGGAGCACTAATAAAATGTCCGTGTACAAAGAAGATAGAAATTAAAACCAGACCAAACCCTGAGAACAGCCATTATAGTACAACCCTAGAGTACTTCTTTGTTTGGCTTTTGCGTGGCCAACATTTTGTATGTTGTTGCCAGATAGACTGCTTTCGACAACTGAGATATCAGGGTTACCTAGGGGATCAGCTTTTGTTTTGGATATAAATAATACATACATAGGTATCTCACGATATCTCACGTTTACTACGAGATATGGATCTTGACGTCTGGATTATATGACAAGGATATTATCACCAGCTCACGCTGTTCTTTCGTTCAAGTTGCCAGGGTAACTCTGGCCGTCATTGGTAACTTGGCTACAATACAATTCCAGATTTGACAGGAACGTAAACAAAGAAAACAACGCCACAATAGCAATGGTATATTTACAATAAGTGTCAAAATACATTCACATAATTTATAAAGGTGTCTTTACGAAAATACTTTTAATCCAGAGAAGTGAACCAGCTACCCTTTCATTGCAAATTAAGAACTCGCTCAAGTCATGGCGGCCACACGGTAATCTATTATATTTATTCAGACGAGGCAAGGAAATACTTAATCATGGCTGGGCCTTCCTGTTGGGGAGAATGCACTAAATTGTGTGGATATAAGTGCAGTTTTTTTTTTTTTGGCGTTGTGAACTTGATTTGAGACAGTTTGTATCCCCTGTTCAACTGGAACACACAAACTCAGTTGTCAAAGTCAGGCATTTTAATTCTCAACTGACGTTTGTTATTAATTTATTTTCTTGAATTACGTAACACTTTTTATCTCATTTATTCCATTTTACTTTATCCTTTAAGTTGTCGGTGACGAGATATTTTATTTTGGTTGTCTGTGACGATATTTGAATTTTGATTGCTTGTGACAATATTTTTATTTTGGTTGTCTGTGACAATATTTTTATTTTGATTATAACAATATTTTTATTTTGGTTGTCTGTGACGAGATTTTTTATTTTGGTTGTCTGTGACGATATTTTGTATTTTGGTTGTCTGTGACGATATTTTTATTTCGATTGTAACAGTTGTCTGTGACGCGATTTTTTAAATTGTGGTTGCCTGTTACAAGATTATTTATTTTGGTTGTCTGTGACGGGGTTTTTTATTTTGGTTGTCTGTGATGAGATTTTTATTTTGGATGTCTGTGACGAGATTATTTTTTTTGTCTGTGACGAGATTTTTAATTTTAGTTGGCTGTGACGAGATTTTTTTAAATTTTGGTTGTCTGTGACGAGATGTTTATTTTGGTTGACAGACGTTTTAAGACCAGTGCAGACATTGCACTTTTCTTCAACACACAATTTGACATGAAGTTCAAGAGACAAAAACCATGCTTGTACAAACATTATTTGCATGATGGTTACTGTTTTTCACAAGTTTAAAAGCTAGACATCTTATTTATATGATAGCCTTCTATTGGATGTAGCATGCTGTTCTGTAGAAATTTGTTTTCTTCAATGTTCCAAGTCTTAAAGCATCTTCAGTACAAACATAAGTCTTCTTTCTTTCCTCACTGAATGGCCAATCATGAATTGTCACCTTCCAAATAATCTAAGTCCAGGTTAATCTGTTGTGTTTCATTTCCACTCCATTCCCATGGTTCTGCACTTGAAACTGCTCTGATATACATTTTGTTTTATTTTTCCCAGTGATTTCTATATTCATTGAATGTGTGAATGTCATCTTGATAATGCATTTTTATTTCATTTTTTAAAATTCCTTTTTATATCATATTACAGTCTGCAGAAGAGGCTACTTTTCTATTATTAGCCACCTTCAGTCATAACTGACTATGGGACAGTCATAACTGACTATGGGACAGTCATAACTGACTATGGGACAGTCATAACTGACTATGGGACAGTCATAACTGACTATGGGACAGTCATAACTGACCATGGGACAGTCATAACTGACTATGGGACAGTCATAACTGACTATGGGACAGCCATAACTGACTATGCGACAGCCATAACTGACTATGGGACAGTCATAACTGACTATGGGAAATGTGCCCCCTGAGGTGATAGCCCCCAGCTGTTTTTGTTTTTTGCCTGGTGTTCTTTTCTGACACTGACAATCGATGAATCATCAAGGCTAATACTGCTGGAATTTGGGATCAGATGTAAAACCAGCAGGGATGGGCATATGACGGGAAACATCCGGCATGTATACAACCAGTGTGCAACAGGAACAATTAGCATTCGTACCCTTCTACATTTGCTGCGGGAGACTGAGCACCTATGGGTTTGCCTGGAGTGCAGTGACGTCAATTCTGATCAACAATAACTTTTCTCTTCTGCTTGTTGTGAGAGCTTCTTTTCGCCCAATCTGAGGTGGCACCGAAGGGAACATCACCACTTGAAACGATCTGCAGCTTCATCCTCCCAGGTTGCTGGATCTATGTCCAGTGCCTTCATGTCTACAATGACTACAACCCACAAATGCCAGATCCAAACCTCAGAAAGGAGGTATCTGAGGAAGGTGGTTGAAGTAACAAGAAGAGACATGGTCTGCAACCAGACGATACGTCAAGGCCTAAAATGCCACCCCCTGCAGACCCAAGTAGAATAGTCCCAACTAAGATGGTTTGGCCATGTCTGCAGAATGGGAGAAGATCAGCTACCACGACAAGCATGGGAAACAAAGAGCCAAGGATCCAGACCCCCAGGACGACCCAGAGTCCGCTGGGAGGACAACATTAGACAATCTCTGAAGGACCGAGGACTAGAATGGAACCGGGCCAGGAGGAAGACAGCCGATAGGATAGTCTGGCGCTCTCTCTTCCAAACCTCTACACCTCACGGTAGAAGGGGAACGACTAAGTAAGTAAGTAAGCCTTCATGTCTCTCTTGCACACATCTTTGAACCTTGACTGTTCTTTTGCCGTTTGTGAGTTGCACGTTGAAAATATCTTTGGGGATGCAACCATCTTGCATGCTGCGGACTTGGCCAAGCCAGCATAGTCTGCACAGTCTAAGCAGTGTTTTGAGCTTTGAAGGCCAGCATGTGACAGCACTTCGAACTTTGTCTTTCCACGAAGTTTCAAGGATGTGGTGTACACAACGTAGATGGAAGGTTTTAAGCCTTCATTCTTGCTTAGCATAGGTTGTCCATGTCTCGCTTTATATAGAAGCATGCTGGTGACACAGCATTATATGCTGCAGCTTTGGTCTTGATTGTGAGTTTAGAGTTTCTCTAAACGTGTTGTGAGGTGGGCAAAGATGGCCAGTAAATGCACTATTCATTATGAGTACTGTCGAAATATATATTTATTTCTAATTCATGATGATTAATTTTGTAAATGACTAGAATTTATTCCACGGGTTTTTTTTTAAACGACAAGATAAGCTCTAAGCTTATAGTTTCTAATTTAAAAGTTAAATAACCGAAGTGGATAATAATAATAGTATATGTTTCGCAAGTGAGGATAGGATTGAGAATACTATATTGTGGTGAAGTATTTTGTATTTTCCTTCCTAAGTCTAGTGCTGGGTCACATACACAAAAACCTACCAGCGGCTTCCATATAAATCTGAGAAAAAAAGGGGATCTACGTCTATGTCTAACAGACGCAATACAAAGACATTAAAAAGAACGTGTAACTGGACATATGTATATCCATATTTCCTTTTTTCCATAATAATAATAATAGCCCCTTCAGTCATAACTGACTATGGGAATGCGCCCCTGAGGTGACAGCCCTCAACTGCTTATTTTCCTGGTGCTCCTTTCGACGTTTTCTCCTCACCTCTGCTTCTTGTGTGAGCCTCTCTTCGCCCAATCTGAGGTGGCGCCGTAAATAGCATCGCCACTTAGTGCGATCGGCAGCTTCATCCTCCTATGTTGCTGGATCCATGTCCAGTGCCCTCATATCTCTCTTGCACACATCTTTGAACCTCAGCTGTGGTCGCCCAACTGTTCTCTTGCCATCTGCTAACTGTCCGTAGAAGATATCTTTTGGGATGCGACCATCATCCATGCGGCGAACATGGCCAAGCCAGCGAAGTCTGCGCTGTCTAAGAAGCGTATACATACTTTGAAGGCCAGCACGTGGCAACACCTCGACATTTGTCACTTTATCTTTCCACGAGATGCCGAGGATGCGGCGTAGACACCGCAAATGGAAGGTATTGAGCCTTCTTTCTTGCTTAGCATAGGTCGTCCAGGTCTCGCTGCCATATAGGAGTGTGCTGGTGACGCAGGCATTATATACCGCAGCTTTGGTCTTTATTGTGAGTTTAGAGTTTCCCCAAACACGCGATGTGAGGCGGGCAAAGGTAGCTGCAGCTTTGCCAATGCGGCTGTCGATTTCTGTATCCAGTGAGAGTTTGTCATTGATGGTAGACCCTAGGTATGTGAAGTGGTGCACCACTGCCAATTCATAGTTATCGATAGTGATAACTGGTGCAGCACCCACATCCTGACTCAGCACATTCGTTTTCTTTAGACTTATTGTGAGGCCAAAGTCCTTGCATGCTTTAGTGAAGCGATTCATCAAGCTCTGAAGCTCCTGTTGGCTTTGAGTGACGACTGCAGCATCATCAGCGAACAACAAGTCTCTTATAGTGACCCTTCTGATTTTTGTTTTTGCCTTCAGCCTTGAAAGATTAAACAGACGGCCATCTGACCTAGTGTGAAGGCATATTCCTTCAGTTGCATCTCTGAATGCATGTTTCAAGAGTAAGGCAAAGAAGATTCCGAAGAGGGTCGGAGCCAGAACACAGCCTTGTTTAACGCCACTTCGTATATCAAAGGGCTGTGACGTGCTTCCAGCATATTGGACTGTTCCCTTCATGCCGTCATGGAATGACTTTATCATTTCCAGCATTTTAGAAGGGCAGCCTATTTTCAGGAGGATTTTAAAGAGTCCATCCCTACTAACCAGGTCGAATGCTTTTGTGAGGTCTATAAAGGCGATATATAATGGTCTTTTCTGCTCTCTTGATTTTTCCTGAAGCTGGCGGAGAGAGAAGATCATGTCTGTTGTTGATCTGCCAGCTCGGAATCCACACTGTGACTCTGGATATATGCGCTCAGCTAACTTGTGTAGTCGCATTAAGATGACTTTGGCAAAAACCTTACCAACAATACTAAGAAGAGAGATGCCTCTGTAGTTATTGCAATCACTTCTGTCTCCTTTATTTTTATACAGTGTTACAATCTTGGCATCTCGCATGTCTTGAGGAATAGTTGTCTCTTCCCAGCACTGGCACAGCATCCTATGCAGGGGATGTAATAGCGTGCTCTTACAGCATTTGATTAAATCAGGAGGAATCCCATCACTGCCTGGTGCTTTGCCAGAGGCCAAGCTATCAATGGCCTTGCTGAGTTCCTCTAATGTTGGTTCGGCATCCAGCTCCTCCATAGTTGGCAGACTGTTGACACCATCAAGGGCTGCAGGCGTAACGGTATTGTCTCTAGCGTAAAGCTCAGAGTAGTGCTCGACCCACCTCTCCATCTGCTTACCCTTATCGGTTAGCTTCTCTCCGCTGATGGTTTTTAGCGGTGCCGTCTTACTTTTATGGGGGCCAAGTGCTTTCTTTATACCGTCATACATTTGTCTAATGTTGCCTGTTTGCGCTGCGATCTGGATGCTCTCACTGAGCTGGAGCCAGTAGTCATTTGCACAGCGTCGAGCAGTTTGTTGAACTTTGCTTCTCGTAGCCCTCAGGATCTGTAGGGTTCTGGCACTCGGTGAACGTTTGTATTCATTCATAGCACTGCGCTTAGCTTCAATGACAGGTGCCATCACATCTGATGAAGCATCAAACCAGTCATTTGACTTTGCTGTTTTCTTACCAAAGGTGGCAAGTGCAGTACTTTGAATGGTGTTCCGTAGATGCTCCCAGTTCTCTGTAATAGTATCACCATGCTGAGGGCTACTGAGCACTTTCTCGAAGGTCGCAGTGAATTGAGCGATCATGAAAGGGTCTGACATCTTGCTGGTATCAATGCGTGGTTTCCCTTCATGTCTGACACGATAGAGTTTTCTTGGTTGTGCTCTGATTTTGCAGCAAACCAAGGAGTGATCTGTATCACAGTCTGCACTATGGTACGAGCGCGTGGAGAGCACAGACCTGAGGAGTGGCCTTCTGACGAGAATCAGGTCAAGTTGGTGCCAGTGCTTGGATCGTGGGTGTCTCCATGACACCTTATGCTGGGGTTTTGTCTGAAAGTAGGTGTTGGTCACGCAGAGGTCATGGTGGACGCACAACTCTAAGAGCCGTTGTCCATTTTCATTCATCTTGCCAATACCAAACCTGCCCAGACATGAAGGCCATGAAACATTATCGGCACCCACTCTAGCGTTAAAGTCACCAAGGAGAACAAGCTGTTCTTGCCTAGGTATGCTTTTGATAATTGCTGTTAGATTCTCGTAGAACTCATCTTTAGCTTCTGAGGCAGAGTACAGAGTAGGAGCATACACACTGACAAGGGTGATGGGACCTGTGCTAGTTTGCAGGCGGAGCGTTAACAGGCGTTCTGATCCATTCTCGCCTGGTTCAACCATTTTAGTTAGCGATTTTTTGACCGCAAAACCTACTCCGTGTTCTCTAGCTTTATTAAGATCTTTCCCTTGCCAATAAAATGTGTAGTCCTTCTCGCTCACCGTTCCAGAGCCCGCCAGGCGCGTTTCCTGAAGTGCAGCTATATCCACCTGAAGTCGTTTAAGCTCATCATTAATTATGGCTGTCTTCCTTACATCGTTTACATCCTGTAGGTTTTCGGATAGTCCAGTCAACATAGTCCGGACGTTCCAGCATCCCAATCTGAGAGTTTGCTTATTTCTATTTTTTCGATAATTGCTTGGTGCAAAATTTTCTGTCCACAGTTCGGGTTTGACCCTAATCCCCATGCACCCAATGGGGAAAGCAGACAGTGGCGGGACAACACCTTATTGACTGGGGGCTGCCCAGCTTGAAGCGGGCGGTAGCTGTCCAGTGAGATCCTAGAACCTCTCCCACTGTCGGAAGTAGCCCCTGGCGCCATGCCCTACGCCAATTGGGCAAATGCTTATAACCGGTAACTGCTACTTCCCGTGTTTTGCCGACACCTATAGGGTGAAGCTGGAGTGTCCTCTCCAGGGCGCGAGCTTGGGCACAGTTATATGGAGATCAAGCTGTTGCCCATGCAGCATGTTCCCTTTCTCCACACAGCCGGTAGATCCAAAGGAACGGCAGTAGCCGATACAGTTTGGTACCAGCCATGTCGCAGGAGTTGCCAGAATAATGTCGAATCGACATTAGACTGCCTTAGGGACTCCGACTCCGGATTTATCCTCAGGGTTTACTCCCGAAGCCAATTCCATAAATGGATATTCCCGCAAGGCAGCGGTGGTTTGAATTCAGAGTTCCTTCTCTTAGATAAGCTACCAACCAAGGATCACGAGCCCTATCTGCCCGAAGCTGCTGGTTTTAAGGCGCCAGTCGCTCGCCTTTGCCTTTTCTCCCGTCAGTGGAAACAGTTCCGCCGGGCTCAAATTGAGCCACAAGTGAAGGCCGGGAGCTGGACTTGGTTGTCAGAGGCTGTTTGAGGCGCGTGCCATAGAAGTATTTTATCTGCAGTGAGAGCTTATCCTCACTACAACTCCCGGCAATAACAACCTTTTTTCCATATATATATATATATATATATATATATATATATATATATATATATATATATATATATATATATATATATATATATATATATATACAGTCAGCCCACAGTGGCGAAAAATATCAAACACTATTATTTCCCGATGACCGACCACTTGTGTTGTGGCGAAGAGTTATCCAGAACTGATTTTCATACCTGACATTCCATTAAATATTGGACAATTTCAAGCTAATGACACTGTGAACACTAGAACGCGTGAATATCTGGACACATTGAGGTGAAACAAACAGATTCAATCAAAATAGTAACAAAGCAAGCGTTTTCCCCGAATCAGAGGATTAAATCAGCACCTTTGGGAAAACCGATGCTTGTTTTGCCAAATAAAACCAACACTGGATCTGTGGCACTTACTCAGGAGTTCTGTTCCAGACTTGTTAATCAACAAATTAGGTAAGCACGATTGAAAGGTGGCCACTTGTCTGTTAGAGCGAGCGGAAGAAGGAATGAATCATTCTTGTATTGTATAACCATTATACTCACTTTGTTTATGTCTTTCTTTTCGTTTTTTTCTAATACTGTTCATTTCAGAATAGAATAACGTAGAAACTCTATCCTTTACAGTATAGTCAAATCCTAGACCATAGTGCTATTCTTTTGATCTTTTTTGGGGTTTAATTAACATTCTTCTTGTGGAATCTTATCTCTACAGAGTGAAGTACACTTATGTGTCTATTTCTTTATTTAATTGTATAACCAATGATTTTTTTGGTATTTTCTGATATTATATAATAACTGGTGTGAGTTTTTTTTAATGATAAATAAACATTAACATAAAACTTATTACCAGTGTCGGTCAGCTCGTCCCAATATCCCTACTCCATTAATATAGTTTTTTCACTTTTGTGCGTCTAATTGTCGTCACTTATCTGTGTGTGTGTGTTTGTGTGTATGTATGTGAGTGGTTGATATATATTAATATATCTAGAAAGTATACTGTCCGATCAACACATTTCGGTTGTAAAGATAGGCTGGACTAGAGTACCTTCTTAAATCCAGTGACAGACTCTACCTTCACCAACTCACTAGTGGAAAATCTAGCTGTTTGCCTTATCTCGCACTGAGTCATCACCTTTGTGAGTTTTATTTGGACGGGACCTAACATCGATTATAAATACCTAAAAAAAATCTACGACATTGATGAATGTAATTTGGTAAGAGGTGAAGATTGTGACTTGTACAGATGAGGGTATGAGTCTATGGAACACTGATTGGTAAGATGGTACTGATACAGCTTCAGTGCTCATAGGAAATGAACATTAATAAATGAACTGTTAAGCAAGCACTATAATCGGAGGCTCTTGAAACCACAAGGTGACTTAAAATAATAAACAATACTTACTATTTCCTTTCTGTTCCTTATGGAACATAGAGTCACCCATGCCATGGTGGTTTCTGTAGTAGTTTGTTTGACATGTTGAGGGGGCCAGCCTCATACACAACCTCGCATTAGCCATCTCTTATAGCAGCGGTCCTAGTCTTTGTCTCCTCCGCAGAATTTAAAAAATATAGCAGTGTGGTGAGTTGGGATTATATAAATATAGTTATAGGGGACTTAGTGTACTGACTGAGATCAGCTGTGAAGGTCTCTGTATCTAATAAGTTTGGTGTGTTACAGAGGACCTTACTTGCTGCCACATTTAAACCTCAATCAGACTTATTCTTGAATTTTGTGATGACTACGTTTAATGTCTAGGGTTATGATAGTGATGAATTGTAAGTACACAACAATCAACAAACAGATAAACATCTAAGTTAAGATCCTCAACAATTGACACCAATATGACAGTCACAAACACATAACACTCTACAAATTATCTTATTAAGTCAAGGGTTAAATTTTAACAAATGTATTGAATGTCTCAATATATAGATATCCTGATACGACTACAAAGTGAATCAGGAATCACAATCAAATGTAAACACAATGTTTATGTACAAAATTTTATACAAAGGATCTTTGTCCCGACAAATAATATTATTATAATATAAGTGTAGTGTTGTGATGTAGTATTATGAGGTAATACTGGCTTTTAGAGCTAAGTTGTTGTTTGTCATCATGACTTCATGTGTTTGCACTGGTGGAAATATTATTGAAGGATTCACAGATTCTGTTTTAAATGTTTCTGTCCCCTTTATTATAATAAAGTCAGTTCAGGGGGATTTTTATTCAAAGTTGAGCTCTGTTCGTGCTGACAATCTCTTATCTCAAATAGCGGCTGCAGGAAAACTGTATCCTCTGCTCGCTTGCTTCTTAGTTTGATAGAAAATACACAATGGCCGATATCTTGGGCAAGGAGTCCGCTGCCAGCTTTCTGGATCAAGCAATGCTCAGACCATGTGCTGCTATATTAACATCAGTACCACGGTCCCTGAAATAAGAAGGTGGTGCCTCCTTCTTCATAACTAATATATAATATATTTCCACACTGAAGTACAAGGCAGTACAAACATAAAGTTCAGCGCTGTAGGCCAACTGCTAGCTTTTCATGTAACAAAATATATACACCAGTATTCCTCTCCCTAATGGTTACAACGCCTCTGCAATTCCAGCGTTAATCTCTTCCATATAATAGGATAGGTGTCATGTTACTATATGGCACTCCAATATATATATCTGTATATGCAGTTATACTCCTCTCTGACAATCTTTTACAAAGTGGAGCAATATCTAGGCTTTGCCTCATGTTTGCTACTGAACCACACACATACAGACATAATTTATCATTTCACATTCAATTTTCATATAAAATATATATTAAACATGTCTAGCTTACCACAATTTGTAAGGAAAACACACTAAAGATGACTTGGCAGAGTTTCAATCTGCAGTAAAGTCCAGGCTGTTATAGTTATATTATAAAAATACAGTCCTGCTCTCATCTCGATCAATGTGTACGATATGGCGTCTTCTACAAGATTTTTTCTGCCAATATCGACAGCATTGACCAATCAGTTTGAATCTTTTCAAACTAATACACAGTTGTTGTCTATTCTCTCATTCACTTTTCATCCGTTCCTAGGCATCTACTAGCTATGCAGAGGTCAACCAATGGTCCTTCGTCTAACTACAAAGTTCAGCCAATCCCCTGCTTCGTAAGATCTTAACCTTTCTTTCACTACTATGTTTCGACAAAATTCAGGGAATTCCACCCCAAGCAAACCTGACAGTATCCACGTTCTTTATATGTTTTATTACCAATATTTAATTATCTAATGGACTATTTAGATATTTTATTACATATTCTCAGTCCATAAGTCTCCAGGTACCCGAATATATGATTTTAAAGGGGCTAAGTGGCGTGGTTAAAATGTTATCTTTTGTTCGATATTAATTGTTTATTTTTAACTATCACTGTCCGCATCTTTTTAACTGTACTGTCAGTATAAAGTCAGGAATCAGGTGTAAAACAGTAGAATGTCATGTTTCCCAATAAGAGCTAAGATTGAGTCGGGACCTTTTGTTAAATCTTAAGTTTTTTCTTCCCTGTTTATTTGAAATCGCCCTCATGCGTTTCGCATGTGATTGGCGTTCACTTTTGAATCGTGAGACGACGTAGTACTATTGCGTCGCTCCGTCTATCCTTTCTCGTCTCTGCTTAGTCCGTCTGTCTTTTTAGGTTAACCTTGTGTGTATAATTACATTAATGTTAGTAGTTGTATCTAGGTCATTATGCAGTTTGCATATCAAGGTCGTCTAAGAAATACAGTACCAGTTTTATTTTTAGAAACGACTGTGATTCGCGTGTAATATTTACTATCGTACGTGGACGCGTTACAGTTCCTGCAGACAAAGTAGAAAAAGGGGATCTCTTGTTCAGCCATTATGGCGTTCCACAACGCAGGCGTACGCTATTGTGAAAGCACTGGTCTTTCACCATTCTTCTTTCTTTCATATATTTGCTTTATGCTTTATATTTATATTCTAATTTATATATGGGTATTAGAATTTTTCGCCACAATTCTCCCCACTTAAAACAGACATTACATGTCAGTCCATAATTCTATATACACATAGATAAATTTATATCTATGCCTGGTGATCACTTTGATTCTCATCGCACGGATGGCGGCTTAAAAAATCAGCACCTAGATTAGTTTTTCCAGAAATATATTCTATGCTGAACTGAAATGGCTGTAAAAGCAATGACCAGCGGAGTAACCTAGAATTTTCATGCCTAGCTTGCACTAGAAAAGCCAAGGGTTTGTGATCCGTTTGTAACTTGAATGCCTTCCCATACAAATAAATATTGAATTTCTTGATCGCCCATCTTACTGCGAGACATTCTTTTTCACTAGTTGAATAATTTTTTTCAGCTGTATTCAACTTACGACTAGCATATGCCACTGGGGTTAATTCCCCATCCAGTGAATCTGACTTCTGTAACAGGGTGGCACCCAAACCGATATTACTCGCATCCGTTCTCACAATGAATTCTTGACTTAGGTCAGGTAATTTCAAAATAGGTTTGCTTGTGAGCTTTTCCTTTAATTCTTGGTATGCTAATTCACACTGTGCTGTCCAGGTAATTCGATCTGGATTTCCTTTGCGTGTCAAATCAGTTAACGGTGCACATATGGAGTTAAAGTTTTTGATATACTTTTGGTAGAAACCACATAATGAGACAAAAGATCTCACGTCTTTCTTTGTTTGTGGCCTCGGGGCTTTTCTTAATTTCTCCAAGTTCTTGGGGTCAGGGGTCATGTTTCCCTGATGGACTGTGTGTCCCAAGAATTCTAATTCTTTACATCCAACGCAACATTTGGTTGGTCGGGCTGTCAAATTCGCTTCTCTAAGTCGATCAAACAACATGTTCAGAGAGTCAATGTGTTCCTCAAATGTTTCTGTCGCTATGAGGATATCATCCATGAAGTTTGTGATGCATGGATTATTCAGAGGATCCAACAATTTTCTCATCATTCTAGAGAAGACACTGGGCGCATTTTTCAATCCAAATGGCAATCTGTTAAATTCATAGTGTCCCTCTGAGGTACTAAAAGCTAGATAAGGTCTAACCTCAGGCTTTACTGGAATCTAATAGTAGCCTTTGCTCAGATCCACCTTTGAGAAATATTTAGCTTTACTCAGCCTGGCAAACAGCTGATTTGTATCCGGCAATGGATCCACCTGACCTTCTGTGATAGCATTCAGTCTCCTGTAATCTATACAGAGTCTATGTTCTCCAGAGGGTTTTCTCAAGAGCACCACACTGGAACTATACGAAGATTCACTGTGTGAAATGATTCCTTCCTTTAACAAATAGTCTATCTCTTCCTTCAAAGCTTTCTCCTTAGCGAAAGGAATCGAATAAGATGATAGGAAACTCTTTACAGAGCGATACAACAGGAAGCAATCTGATCATCAGAAGACGTCCCCCCATCTGACAAGTGTTTCGGCCCGATTACTCCTTTACACTCTAAGGGGGGCGGGCCCACTTGGGCCATGACTCCCAAGCGTCTCAGCTTCCTGTTGTCTTGTATCGAAAATGAACCCATTTCACTTACGGTAGCAACTTTTAATCCACAACGCCAGCCGTGGGGGCAATTGTGAAAGTAACAAAGAAAAGACAAATTATTCCGTTCGTTCCGTCGCCCTTCACAACTAAGGACACACACTGAGACACGAGCGCGCAGCCGACGAACCTTAGCCACTGCGCGCCGCACGCCACTTAAATTCTGTACCTGACACACTCCCTATAGTATACATCGCCTGTTGCCCCAGAGTCGCAGCCCCCTCATTAGTACACCATATAAACTCAGCGCTGTGGACTTAGAAAAATTTTGGTGTTTTCTGTACCGCAGCGTTTACCGTCACGATCTCCATTGCCCACTGCGGTCGTTCCACAGCCAGCCTGATGCCTTTTCGGCAGTTTCGCTAAGCCTCTTCAGTGCCCTTGTTCTAGACTGTCCCTTCAACCCCAACAGTTTCAATAAATCATACATTGATGCAGCCACAAGCCCTCTTACGCCCTTTTCAACCGCCATGACCCTTGCACTGAATCCATCGTGTCTCAGATCCGCGGCTAAATCGCTATACTTGGCCGCTTTGAATGAATGTTGCTCGTCTAATCTGGATTCAAATGGCACGGTCAGTTCAATCAGTATGACCTGAAGCGTTGCTGAAGAATGAAGCACTATATCCGGCCGTCTCCGCGATTTTCTGATACTCTCTGGATATGCCCCCCGTCCAGGTAGGTCTACCGCCATCTCCCAGTCGTTTGCACAGTCAAGAAGAGATGGTAAACTGCTACCAGGTTTACTCGGTTTGGGGTGTGCTGACTTTCCTGCCCTCAGAAAGTATGTGTTTGTGGTGTCTGGCCGGACTTTGCTATTCGCTTTCATTCTTGCCTGATCTATTGTCACAGCAAGCTCATTTAGCACTTTGTTATGGCGCCAAGTGTATCGTCCTTGCCCTAATGCCACCTTACACGCTGGGAGCACGTGTTCAAGTGTCTGCCTCCCCTGGCACAGGGGGCACTGCTCATCATCCGACTTTCTCCATTTCACAAGGTTGGTGGCCGACGGCAGCAGGTCATACATTGATCTAACCACGAAGCTGAGCCTAAGAGGTGCCATATGCCATATATCATTCCATGTCAAGAATCTCTGCAGGGCTCCTTCCCATGCAGTCCATTGGCCTTGTTGGACCTGCTGCACTGCTTTTAGCAACCTCTTATCATTCTCAGCTCCTCGTATCTCCTGAACTACCATGTCTCTGCGTTCCCTGCTTGATGCCTTGGACCACCAGCGGATGTCACCATGCCCAAATCCCCGTCTATTCGTTTGTGTGTATCCGATTACCTCTCTCAGCTTGAGTGACTCTTCAGCAGCATCAACAGCTTCTTCCACTCTCCACTTCCTTCCCGTTTTCAGTGTGGGCTGAATGGACTTAACCACGTCATCAGCTGACTCGCGTAGCATCATTGCAAGCCTTGCTTTTCCAACTTTGTACTCTTCAACAACTGACTTGAAGGGAAGCAGAAGTTTTGACTTTTTGCAGTACAGTGCTACATCTGACAGACCTGGTGGTACCCCTAGCCATTTTCTCATGAACTTGTTGACCTTCTGCTCTATAGCTTCCACTGTACTTGTGCTTACTTCATATATAAGCAATGGCCACAGCAACTTCGGTATCAACATGAACTGGAGGCACCACAGTTTGAACTTTCCCAGGAGTCTGCTTTGGTCTATGGTCTGTAGTCCTCTGTCTGCCATTTCTATTGTCTGTTGCACTGCATGTTTTTTCATACATACAGGTGTTGGGTCTATAAGTTTCATATCATATTCCAATAAGTTTGTATGCCCCGGACGGTCCGTTAGCACCTCTGTATGATCATCTAGAACCCGTTGCACTCTCTCCTTCTGATTGTTCGTTAAATGTGTACTGATTTTCACCTGTGCAGCGGTCTCACAGGGGTGTAATGGATATTCAAATGATGAAAGTGGTTCTTTTTTCATCTCCATTGCAATAGACAACGTCAGCAAATGTGTCTCTTCCTGTTTTTCTCTTTCCAAATATTTCTTCAGGAGATTCGCATGATAGATTTTTTCTTTCCCCTTCTTATCTATCTTATAATTTGTTCTAGACACCTTCTCTAGAACTGTATATGGACCTTGCCATCCAATTTGTAACTTATTCTGGCTACCGGGTAGAAGAAGCAGTACCTTCTCTCCCATAGCCAAATCTCTGTCTTTAGCTTTCTTGTTGTAATAGGCAGCATGTTTTTTCCTGGCTTGTCTCAAATTTTCATTGGCAAGTTTCCAGCCAGTTTTTAAACGAGTGGTCAGCTCATTCACATATTGGTATGATGATGTAATATTTTCCTCTGCCTTTTCATCAGTCCACGTTCTTAACAGTGCTTCGAGTGGACCTTTTATTAGCCTTCCAAATAATAATGTTGCCGGGGCCATACCGGTTGAACTATGGGGTACCTCCCGATAAGCAAAGAGGGCGGCGTGAAGGTACTGATCCCATGTATCTTGTTTTTCATGTGCCAACTTTCTCAGAATCGACATTAATGTTCCGTTAAATCTTTCCACTTGGCCGTTTCCTTAGGGATGGTATGGGCTACAATGGAAGTGTTTGGCTTGAAAGATCCTGAAAACTTCTTCTGTTAGTTTCCCCTTGAACTGAAAGCCATTATCAGTCAAGATTTGGTTGGGAAAGCCTAACCTTGTAAAAATTGTGAGTAATGCCTCTGCCACATGTTTAGAATCGATTGATGACAGGGCTACCACCTCTCCCCACATAGAACAGGTGTCCACCAGAGTCAGAATGTAGCTGTTCCTCCTCTTGGTTCGAGTGAGAGGTCCCACAATGTCCACTGCAACTCTCTCAAAAGGTGTTCCCACTATGGGCATTTCCCCTAGAGTTGCTGGTGCAGTCCAATGCTTTGGTGCTACTCGTAGGCACTCTGGACAGGATTTTACATATCTTTTGATATCTTTAGTTATTCCTGGCCAGAAATAATGACAAGCTATACGCTGTCCGGTTGCGCTGATCCCCATATGACCACTTAAGGGAATCGCATGCCCTAGTTCCAACACTTTAGTCCTATATGAAGTGGGAAGGACCAGCTGTCCGTGACCATTGGATTCAGATCCAGCCTTCCTATAAATCAATTTGTTCTTCATATAAAATTCTCCCTTGCCTGGAGGTGAATGACATTTGGGCAATTTCTTGAAACACGGCTTGAGTGTTTTGTCTTCCGCCTGTGCCTTCCTCATCTCATCTGGGTGAGTATTTATTGGATTATCCTCCTCCTTTTTAGACTGAGATCTGGTCTGCACTGTGGCCAATATCACATGTCTCTTGGGATTCCCCAAGAAGACATGTCTACACCCCAATATCAGAGGGTAGATTGGTTCATTTATCACTGCTGCTTTGATTACGCCCTCCACATATCGCGTTTTCACATTTATCTTAGCAATAGGGAGTGTCATGGTCGCTACTTCCTTGGTTGCAGCTTGAATCTCCACTGTTTCTGTGGTGTATTGATCTGCTTGCACCAGGTGAGAACTCACAACTGAATCATAATCTAGACCTGTATCATATAAACACCTTATGGTGACTCCATTACAGATTACATCTTCACACACTGGGGGGTGGTACGGTTCATGTAGTTCCTCAGGTTTGACCTTTGTTTCCTTCTTTCCAGATTTCATAGCAGCAAAACTAGTAGTTTTCTTCCTACAATTTTCGGTGGTATGATTGTTCATCCGACAAATTTTACATCACTTCCTTCCTTGGTTGAAAGATTTTCTTTCATCACATTTCCTTTCATCGAATTGTGGGGTTTTATTTTTATTATCATACCGTGGCCTATCAAACTGGTGCTTACCTTTGTTCTGATCTCTATGATCAAACTTATTAAAGTTTTGTGGTGCCTTAAAAATGTCTACCTGTTTCTTTTTATTACCAGTTACCTCTACTTGAGCTGCCTGATATCTTTCAGCAACATTTAGTAACTCACCCAGCCTCTCTGCACCTTGTTCCATGAGAAACTTTCTCAGGTCTGGAGCCATGGACTCTCTTAGCTGCTCTATAAGGATCATTTCCTTAAGATCTTGGGTTTTCCCCAGAGCCGTCCATTTCTCCAAGTATGTCTCTAACCGTGCAGAGAACTGGTGATATGTCTCACCTGACAGTAGATTAGCATTCCTGAACTTTTTTCTATAAAATTCTCCATTCTTTTCATATCTTAACAAAAGAGCCTGCTTTAACATGTCATAATTGTCTTGGTCATCTCTGCTCATCTTGGCAAAAACTTCATAAGCTATACCACGAAGCCCTTGTGATAACATTAGACTCCACCTTTCTATGAGTGACCATTATCCCATATGTTGCACTTGGACAAAAAATGGGTACAAATCTCCAAAAAATAAACACATTAGTTTTCAATATAGAAGTCTTAAAAATTTCAACCGTGAATTATTTTTGAATGATTTGCGAACTGCGCCTCTCGCCAACGTTTTTCAAATTCCTGATCCTGATGACGCCATCGCATGTTGGACAATGATATTTTATAGTATTTTTAATAAGCATGCGCCTACTAAAGAAATTCGCGTGAAAAGGCAAATTAAATCTCCATGGATCACACAAGAAGTTCTTGACTCTATGAGGCAAAGAGATAGAGCGCATAAAAATAAGGATATCACTACATATCGGACAATAAGAAATAAAGTACAATACTTAATTCGCAGAGAAAAGAAAAACTACTTTAGAAATTTAGTTCAGAGTAAAACAAACAGTAAAGAGATATGGAAGGCAATCAACACTTTAGTGAACAAATGAAATTTTCCAGACCCACATACTCCCAATACGCCACTTACTTGTACTGACTTCAGCAATCATTTTCAGGCAGATATCAACAATATAAAATCCACCTTTCCGTCTCCCCCTTGTGACTTAAGCAAATTATCAACGTTCTGCGAGAACAAATGTACTAACACAATTCCACCCGACATCCCTTTTATAACAGTTAACGAAGTTTACAACTATATTACTGGCCTTAAAGATAATAACTCATCGGGACTTGATGGAATCAGTAATCGAATACTGCGTTTTGCCGCAAATGCTATTAGTGATTCACTGACATGCATATATAATCAATGTATCGCAAGGAGTTACTTTCCATCCGCTTTTAAAAGCGCTAAAGTATACCCACTTCTCAAACCAGGTTCATCTGATAGTAGTAATCTTAGTAAATATAGGCCCATTTCTCTTATATCGTCGCTGTCCAAACCACTGGAAAAACACATCCACAAAACAACACTACAACACCTAGTAGATAACGACCTGCTAATCGACAGTCAGTCGGGGTTTAGACCAAAGCATTCATGCCACACAGCCTTAACAAAGATGATAGACAATTGGCACCTAAACATGAATAACGATAATATATGTGGAGCAATATTTGTAGACTTCAAAAAAGCATTTGATATGATAGATCACTTTATTTTAATCAGAAAATTAGAAACAATGAAAGTAAATATTAAGCTGGTAAAGTTAATTAAATCGTTCCTGTCAGACAGACAACAAATAGTCTCTTACAATAATTCCTTGTCGAACCCAACCGTTGTCCATACAGGTGTTCCTCGGGGCTCTATTCTCGGCCCTCTTCTATTTACCGTATACATTAATGATCTTCCTCTATTCTTCAAACACTCATCATGTGACCTTTTTGCCGATGACTGTACTGTCTATACTAGTGATAAATGTTGCACCACACTAGAACAATCTTTACAAAACGATACACATAATCTTATTACGTGGAGCAACGAGAATCGCATGCAAATATATATTAGTAAAACAAAATGTATGTTAATATCAACCAGACAAAAACTACAAAACTTGCAGAAAACAACACTTCAGCTCTTCATTGGAACGTCACTAATTGAAAACGTAAATGAACACAGAACTCTAGGTATCACTGTTGACCAACACCTAAGTTGGAACTCACATGTACATGCACTCACAAAGCAAACAGCACAAAAAGTTTACCAATTAGCCAAAATTAAACATTTCCTGGATGAAGAGGCAAGGAAAATGTTCTACATATCTCATATACAAACGCATCTAGACTATTGTTCCACAATCTGAGATGGTTGTTTTGTCTCCAACACAAAAAGGCTCCACTCGCTTCAAAAACGCGCAATGCGCTTTGTTGCTGATAAACACCAATCACATTGTATAGATTTATATAATTATCTTCAAATATTACCCCTCAGGTAGCGCTTCCTCTTTAACAAAGGGAAATTTATTCACAAAATCCTGTCACAGAATGCTCCAAAGTATCTTTGGCCGCTTTTAAAATACAATAACAGACGTAGTCAGCGCTTAAACAAATTACAGGTACCCAAGCCCAGGCTTGACCTATTTAAAACTAGTTTGGCTTACTCAGCTGCTCATCTTTGGAACAATCTTCCCAATGACCTGAGAAACACGCACAGTCCTTACTCATACAATCGCATACTGTTCAAATACTTTATGAGTGCTGATTATATGCCACCCTAACTGATTGTGTTGTACTTTTATCTAATATACTGTATGGAGGCTCTGATGATCTAGTTTTCATTACAATATACTTATTCTTAATATTATATTCTTAATAACTTATATTCTTAATTTTATGATCAGTTACTGTTAATGTATGCTGTTATACTTCCTTGTAATGTTGCACTGCCCTTAAATTAATACTTTCAGTACGCTGGAGAATTTTGAGTAACAGTAATAAAAGTTGAGCAAGAGGATGGAAGAATGCAAGAGGGGACTGTGTCCGATTTTCAACCCTTGGCAAATTAATTGCTTTCGTATATGTCTATCTAACTATCTACCTAGTCTGATTCTGGTCTTGAGTTTGGGACGCAAAGGAAATTGGAAAGTAACTGTTTACCCACCTCATCTTGATGAACCTAAAAAAAAAAAATTAAAAAACAAAAAGTCCCTGAGTCATTCAGTTGAACACCTTATGAACATCTTACAAGTTCTCATAACATACCTCTGAATATGTCTCAAATCACTAATTTACAGTACGAAGAATTCGATTCTTATGTCTTTTTTTTTTTTTTTTAATTAATTAATTAATTTATTTTTCAAATTCATTATTATTATTAATTTATTTTTTTTGTTTTTGGTTTTGTTATTATTTTTATTTTATTTTAAAAACACTTTAATTATGATGATTATTGCAAATGTAATATTACTTTTATAATGATAAATGCCTTAATAATGCTTAAAGTAAATGTGAGGATGAAAGGATATTAGTATACATGATGAGAGAGAGAGGAAGGGCAGAATGTCAGACGGGCCTGCGTGCCCAATTCTTAACCCTTTGAAAATAAAGTTCGTTCGTTCGTTCGTTCTCTCTAACCCATACGTGGTAGCTAACAGTTCATATCTATTTAGGTAACTCTCTATGTCATCGTCTTTCTCAACAATATGATCTAAATGAAAACTCATAGCTGAGGTTGAGGCTCCCTGACTAACAGTAGCATCGGAGGTAAAGGGACTGGCACCATTTTCAGGAGCATGGCCTTGAAATTCCAACTCCCTTAGTCGTAACTCGTGCTCCCTCTGTAATCTTTTCGCCTCCTTTGCTGCTTCCCTTTCAGCAGTCAATCTTTTTTCTTCTGCCTCCCTTTCTGCAGCCTGTCTCCTTTCTTCTCTTTCTGCCCCCAGCTTCTTCTCTTCATACTGGAGCCTTTTAATCTCTTTTTCTGCCTCCAATGCCTTAGCCTCTTTGTCAGCCTCAATCTGCAACCTCTTAAGTTCTTTTTCAGCCTCTAACTTTCTTTCAGCCTCTTTTTCTAATCTTTTTTCTTCGCGTTCAATAAATTTGTCACATTCAGTTGTGACATAAGCAGTCATAATTTGTCCCTCCATTCCCAATTCTTTAGCAGCCTGCATAGCAGCAGATCGAAACTTTGCCAGGTCTGCCATTTTCTAATAGGCAAATTTATACAATGTTTAACTAAACAATTCAATCTATGACTAATTATACTAAGGACAACCACAAGCACTGAGAGTTCAACCTTATTTATTTTCCACCCAAGAATACCTTTTTAATTTTTATAATTCCCTGAAGTGAACTACCCCCAATATATGTGCTAGGAGAAGGTTCAAAATCCCGGAAGCGAGATCCCCAATATATGTGGTAAGTTGGGATTATATAAATATAGTTATAGGGGACTTAGTGTACTGACTGAGATCAGCTGTGAAGGTCTCTGTATCTAATAAGTTTGGTGTGCTACAGAGGACCTTACTTGCTGCCACATTTAAACCTCAATCAGACTTATTCTTGAATTTTGTGATGACTACGTTTAATGTCTAGGGTTATGATAGTGATGAAATGTAAGTACACAACAATCAACAAACAGATAGACATCTAAGTTAAGATCCTCAACAATTGACACCAATATGACAGTCACAAACACATAACACTCTAAAGATTATCTTATTAAGTCAAGGGTTAAATTTTAACAAATGTATTGAATGTCTCAATATATAGATATCCTGATACGACTACAAAGTGAATCAGGAATCACAATCAAATGTAAACACAATGTTTATGTACAAAATTTTATACAAAGGATCTTTGTCCCGACAAATAATATTATTATAATATAAGTGTAGTGTTGTGATGTAGTATTATGAGGTAATACTGGCTTTTAGAGCTAAGTTGTTGTTTGTCATCATGACTTCATGTGTTTGCACTGGTGGAAATATTATTGAAGGATTCACAGATTCTGTTTTAAATGTTTCTGTCCCCTTTATTATAATAAAGTCAGTTCAGGGGGATTTTTATTCAAAGTTGAGCTCTGTTCGTGCTGACAATCTCTTATCTCAAATAGCGGCTGCAGGAAAACTGTATCCTCTGCTCGCTTGCTTCTTAGTTTGATAGAAAATACACAATGGCCGATATCTTGGGCAAGGAGTCCGCTGCCAGCTTTCTGGATCAAGCAATGCTCAGACCATGTGCTGCTATATTAGCATCAGTACCACGGTCCCTGAAATAAGAAGGTGGTGCCTCCTTCTTCATAACTAATATATAATATATTTCCACACTGAAGTACAAGGCAGTACAAACATAAAGTTCAGCGCTGTAGGCCAACTGCTAGCTTTTCATGTGACAAAATATATACACCAGTATTCCTCTCCCTAATGGTTACAACGCCTCTGCAATTCCAGCGTTAATCCCTTCCATATAATAGGATAGGTGTCATGTTACTATATGGCACTCCAATATATATATATCTGTATATGCAGTTATACTCCTCTCTGACAATCTTTTACAAAGTGGAGCAATATCTAGGCTTTGCCTCATGTTTGCTACTGAACCACACACATACAGACATAATTTATCATTTCACATTCAATTTTCATATAAAATATATATTAAACATGTCTAGCTTACCACAATTTGTAAGGAAAACACACTAAAGATGACTTGGCAGAGTTTCAATCTGCAGTAAAGTCCAGGCTGTTATAGTTATATTATAAAAATACAGTCCTGCTCTCATCTCGATCAATGTGTACGATATGGCGTCTTCTACAAGATTTTTTCTGCCAATATCGACAGCATTGACCAATCAGTTTGAATCTTTTCAAACTAATACACAGTTGTTGTCTATTCTCTCATTCACTTTTCATCCGTTCCTAGGCATCTACTAGCTATGCAGAGGTCAACCAATGGTCCTTCGTCTAACTACAAAGTTCAGCCAATCCCCTGCTTCGTAAGATCTTAACCTTTCTTTCACTACTATGTTTCGACAAAATTCAGGGAATTCCACCCCAAGCAAACCTGACAGTATCCACGTTCTTTATATGTTTTATTACCAATATTTAATTATCTAATGGACTATTTAGATATTTTATTACATATTCTCAGTCCATAAGTCTCCAGGTACCCGAATATATGTTTTTAAAGGGGCTAAGTGGCGTGGTTAAAATGTTATCTTTTGTTCGATATTAATTGTTTATTTTTAACTATCACTGTCCGCATCTTTTTAACTGTACTGTCAGTATAAAGTCAGGAATCAGGTGTAAAACAGTAGAATGTCATGTTTCCCAATAAGAGCTAAGATTGAGTCGGGACCTTTTGTTAAATCTTAAGTTTTTTCTTCCCTGTTTATTTGAAATCGCCCTCATGCGTTTCGCATGTGATTGGCGTTCACTTTTGAATCGCGAGACGACGTAGTACTATTGCGTCGCTCCGTCTATCCTTTCTCGTCTCTGCTTAGTCCGTCTGTCTTTTTAGGTTAACCTTGTGTGTATAATTACATTAATGTTAGTAGTTGTATCTAGGTCATTATGCAGTTTGCATATCAAGGTCGTCTAAGAAATACAGTACCAGTTTTATTTTTAGAAACGACTGTGATTCGCGTGTAATATTTACTATCGTACGTGGACGCGTTACAGTTCATGCAGACAAAGTAGAAAAAGGGGATCTCTTGTTCAGCCATTATGGCATTCCACAACGCAGGCGTACGCTATTGGGAAAGCACTGGTCTTTCACCATTCTTCTTTCTTTCATATATTTGCTTTATGCTTTATATTTATATTCTAATTTATATATGGGTATTAGAATTTTTCGCCACAAGCAGATAAAAAAATATATTGTAGTATTTTATCATATCATAGTTGAGCACAATCTTAAACCTACAAATAATGCTATGAAAGATTGAAAACTCCAGGAAGATGTTTTTATCGACATACTTTTGTTCAGAGTGATAACTCATGGACAGTTTTTCCTTGGGAATACAGGATCATGAAGAAATCTGTATAAAGACTGAGGAAAAATTACCGGTGTGAAGATTTGGAACTCCAAACAATCTTTGTTGAAAAGAGTGGTACGGTACTCCTGTAGTCTTTCTGAAAAGAACAGACAAGACTAAACAAGCACTTAAACAAATTAAATCCCTGACAAGTCTAGTAGCAGCAACTGTACCCATACATATAAGACAGTTCAGTATGGTGCTGGTCACGTGCCGGAACTATCCATAGAAAGAAGAAAGCTATTGCCCGGGGAAGAGGCAGTTAAAGATGCAAATGCATCAAATAGAAGCCAAATAATAATGGGTATGAGTATAACAAAATCTTAATTCAAAGAATTGTGACTGGTGAAAAAGATTTCTGTATTCCGCTCCACCTATTTTTTATTTTTTTTTTATAAAGTTTTGCCTCGTTTTGGCGAGGCGCGTCCCATTCAACCTAGTCGGTTATATTAGGGCGTATGTCAAAACATAAAAGACACTTGAGTCTGGGGTATTTTTGAGTTGCTCCACCTATGTTTCAGTCTTGACAAATGGATGCATGTCATGGGCACTGACTGCAGTCCACAAAACTACTTACTTACTACTACTTAGTCATTCCTCTTCTATCATGGGGTGTTGAGGTTTCCTAGAGGAAATGGCATCCTGTCCTGTTGGCAGTATTCCTCCTGGACTGGTTCCAGTCTTGTCCTTGATCCTTCAGGGATTGTCTAATGTTGTCCTCCCAGCGAACTCAGGGTCGTCCTGGAGGCCTGGCTGTTGGTTTCCCATATTTGCCGTGGTAAACAATCGTCTTCTATTCTGCATTCATGGCCAAACCATCGTAGTTCTGACTGATCTACTAACAAGAAAAGACATGGTCCACAACCAGACGATATGTTAGAGCCTCAAAACCCAGACTCAAGTATGTGCAAGAGTGGACACATTACTATTGTGCACTGCCATACGATGCTGCTCTGTCACTGCCCACCACTGCGAACACTAACACAGCCCCCCACTGTGAACACTAACACAGCCCACTACTGCAAACACTAACACGGCCCACCACTGCGAACACTAACACAACCCACCACTGCAAACACTAACACAGCCCACTACTGCGAAAACTAACACAGCCCACCACTGTAAACACTAACACAGCCCACCACTGTGAACACTAACACAGCCCACCACTGCAAACACTAACACAGCCCACCACTGTGAACACTAACACAGCCCACCACTGTGAACACTAACACAGCCCACCACTGCAAACACTAACACAGCCCACCACTGCAAACACTAACACAGCCAACCACTGTGAACACTAACACAGCCCACCACTGTGAACACTAACACAGTCCCCAACTGCAAACACTAACACAGCCCACCACTGCGAACACTAACACAGCCCACCACTGTGAACACTAACACAGCCCACCACTGTGAACTCTAACACAGTCCACCACTGCAAACACTAACACAGCCCACCACTGTGAACACTAACACAGCCCACCACTGTGAACACTAACACAGCCTACCACTGTGAACACTAACACAGCCAACCACTGTGAACACTAACACAGCCCTCCACTGCGAACACTAACACAGCCCACCACTGCGAACACTAACACAGCCCACCACTGCAAACACTAATACAGCCCACCACTGTGAACACTAACATAGCCCACCACTGCAAACACTAACACAGCCCACCACTGTGAACACTAACACAGCCCACTACTGTGAACACTAACACAGCCCACCACTGCAAACACTAACACAGCCCACCACTGTGAACACTAACACAGCCCACCACCGCAAACACTAACACAGCCCACCACTGCAAACACTAACACAGCCCACCACTGCAAACACTAACACAGCCCACATCTGTGAACACTAACACAGCCCACCACTGTGAACACTAACACAGCCCACTACTGCGAACACTAACACAGCCCACTACTGCCAACACTAACACAGCCCACCACTGTGAACACTAATACAGCCCACCACTGTGAACACTAATACAGCCCACCACTGCGAACACTAACACAGACCACCACTGCGAACACTAACACGGCCCACCACTGCAAACACTAACACAGCCCACCACTACAAACATTAACACTGCCCACCACTGCAAACACTAACACAGCCCACCACTGCAAACACTAACACAGCCCACCACTGTGAACACTAACACAGCCCACCACTGTGAACACTAACACAGCCCACCACTACAAACACTAACACAGCCCACCACTGCAAACACTAACACAGCCCACCACTGCAAACACTAACACAGCCCACCACTGTGAACACTAACACAGCCCACCACTGTGACCACTAACACAACCCACTACTGCGAACACTAACACAGCCCACTACTGCCAACACTAACACAGCCTACCACTGTGAACACTAACACAGCCCACTACTGCGAACACTAACACAGCCCACCACTGTGAACACTAACACAGCCCACCACTGCAAACACTAACACAGCCCACCACTGTGAACACTAACACAGCCCACCACTGTGAACACTAACACAGCCCACCAATGTGAACACTAAAATAGCCCACCACTGCGAACACTAACACAGCCCACCACTTTGAACACTAACACAGCCCGACACTGTGAACACTAACACAGCCCACCACTGTGAACACTAACACAGCCCACCACTGTGAACACTAACACAGCCCACCACTGTGAACACTAACACAGCCCACCACTGTGAACACTAACACAGCCCACCACTGTGAAAACTAACACAGCCCACCACTGTGAACATCAATTTAAAGAAGTCAGAGGTCATGACGCTCAATGTGAGCAACCCTGAGCCCATATCATTAAGGAATCAGCAACTGGTACAGACAGACACCTTCACATACCTAGGATGCATAGTAACACCAGGCGGCGGGGCAGGCAAAGATATCAACATCAAAATGAATAAGGCAAGAACAGCCTTTTTTAGCCTAAAAAACATCTGGAAGTCCTCTCAATATAGCACAAGCACAAAATATTAAGATTATATCAGAGCTGTGTGCTTTCTGTGCTTCTCTATGGTGCAGAATGCTGGAGAGTTACAGAGAAGGAAATGTCGAAATTGTCCTCTTTTCACACAACATGCCTAAGAAAACTTCACCGAATCTTTTGGCCGAATACCATCACCAACCAAGATCTGCTTGCTCGGAGCAAGCAAGAGGACATGCACACCATCATAGCTGGCAGACGCTGGAGCTGGGTTGGCCATGTCCTCAGAAGAGACCCCGATGCCATCACAAGAACAGCTATGCTTTGGACCCCTGAAGGAAAACGAAAGAGAGGCCGACCAAAAACAACCTGGCGGAGGACTGTGGAGGCTGAGATGCAAAGAATGAACCAGAGTTGGGGCACTGTACGAAGGATGGCCGCCGACCGAGCAAAGTGGAATCAATTTGTTGTTGCCTTACAAGATGCCACTAGGCGTGAAGGCCACTGACTGCTTTGACGGTCGGCGGCTAAGGATCAAAGAAGAAGAAGAAGAAGACTACTCAAACATCATTGTGGAAACTAAACAACAGCCGATAAATAGTATATTCTTACAAACTCTTTGCTATCAGGGTCAAACATGGTCCATGACCTTAGCACAGAAGAGGAAAATCACATCCTGTGAGTTGAAATGTTGAAAGAAAGCCATTAATGTTACCAGGAGAAACAGAGTGAGAAATTATGACAATATAGGAATTGTATGAACTACATCCTACATCAAGCATTTAGAGAGAGACAGAAAATTATGGTAGGTGGTTTGGCCATCTCATGAGAATGAACCCAATAAACTA
Organism: Oreohelix idahoensis; assembly: GCA_024509875.1. Lineage (NCBI taxonomy): Eukaryota > Metazoa > Mollusca > Gastropoda > Stylommatophora > Oreohelicidae > Oreohelix > Oreohelix idahoensis. The sequence goes on from JAMPIV010017881.1 coordinate 110,979, forward strand.
CCACTACACGCCTACAACGGCTTAATATCCGGTTTCGGTGCACGGGGAAGGCCAAGATGAACAAAAATATTCACCACAAATGTTCAGTACAAAAGTAAGATAATTAATCAAACATTACAAAGCAGCGCATGCCCAATAAATATACGTGAGTTAATCTCAGGGGCAGTAAACAAGAAGGTAACATACATCAAGGTGCAAACATCTCAACAACGTGACAGGAGATATACTCCAGAACAAGGAAGAGATACATTACCAACAGATCTTAGAAAACGCCACACCAAACGCTAGAGAATTTGCAGTCTGGAAAAGCAACAACTGTAATGTACTATTTAGAAACAGGAACACTATATACCCAAATTATAACCCATATGGGGTTGAATCTGTTATTTCATGCACAAAACAAAATCCAGTGTTTTGTGCAAGGTCCTAAAATCAAACAAACAAAAACCAAAAGGCAGACGGATATACTGTATAACATAACAGACACCCTACAACAACACAGGCTCACAGCAGCTAATGCGACACTCTTTGCTCAAGAACACAGACTTTAGCTCCCCACTACGCTTTATGGTAAAAGTGGAAGAAAAAAATAAAAGAAGAGACAGTAGCATGGAATGAATGTCTGAAGGGCAGACATGTATATAGGTTGTTCAAGGGTTCAACAAGAACGTGTCAGCTATCTCGAGAACTAAAAATTCTTAGCAGTAAGAAACTAAACTACAACTAGGAATGGGCTATTTTATAATAAAAGAACCTTACTGTGCAGTGTCTACAAAAAGTAATATAGATTATTTCCTACTAAATGTAAGAAGGATGAACAACAGAATACGAATATTAGATTAAAAACGGCGGTGCAATTCACGCGTAACTGTAGAACGGGCGTTGTGAATAGACAGAAGTAGAGATCTATACAATTTAGTAAACCAGCAAATAACATGGACAACAATTAATATACAAGGAATAGTGAGAGTATGGACATAAATCCAGCTAGGAATGGGTTATTTTATTATAGACAATCCTAAATGTGCAGAGTGCATAGAAGACAATAATATAGAGCGTTTCCTGTTAAAATGTAGGAGGTATGAACAACAGAGAAAACCAATATTAGATTATTTACATGCATGCAATTCATCCATAACTGGAACGGGTGTTGAGAATAAACAGACCTAGAGAATTATAACTAATTATAATTATTCTTGATTTTTTTTTTAAACATTTATTTAACGTATAAGCACATAATTGTTGATTGTCTCGTTATTTACATTGATTTGACAAACGTGATGCCACTTTCTTATATCGGCAGCTGTTCATATTATTTGGAATTGAAAACAATATATATATATATCCTAATTATAACCCATCGGAGGTTGAACGGGATATTTTTCTTCACTAATATAAAAAAAAACCTAAAGAATTGCACTATATAGCAAAACAGTTTATAACAAGAACTAAAATATAAGAATCAATGATGGTGTGAGGAAAGGGGGTAGTCTGATGGAGTGCTTGTATGGTTGATGGCAGATAATTGGTGGATTTGATGTAATCTCGGACACTCACCAGGCTTTCTCACCACTTTTCACCTTGTTAACAACAGGGTAGTTATGAGAGACTTCATTTTAGTTTTTGTGTTTTTTTTTTTTTTTTATTGTTCGTTTTTTTTTTTTTTGGAAAGGGGAGGTAACACACAAAAACATTCATAAAAATTTAGTTTTGATTTATTCTGTTTGGACTGAGTAGAGGGGGAAGAAGGTACTGTATTTGGGTATTGGAAACTTGACTTTATTTACTTAAATTAGTACACCATATGTCTTAATTATAACCCCTCATACTTTTTCTACGGCACCACCTCAGATTGGGCGAAAAGAAACTCTCCCAGCAGCGAAGGAAACGAAGAGAAAGGAGAGAGAAACGAAGAGAAAGGAGAGAGAAACGAAGAGAAAGGAGAGAGAAACGAGAGGAGAAAACGTCGAAAGGTGACACGGAAAATAAGCAGCTGAGGGATGTCACATAAGGGGCGTATTCTCATAGTCAGTCATGACTGAAGGGCGCAATTATTATGGCCAGACAGTCAGGGTCCGGTGAAGTTCTGGGGGTAATGCATGTCGATGACAGATTAGTAGTGAATTGGGTGACATCCCAAACACCCCGGCTTTCTCACACTTCTCTTCCTTATTAACAACATGTCACGTGTAAGAGACCACCATTTGGGGACAACAGAAAACACTTGCACGTCCACACAATTTGACACTTTGGCTTACTCTATTTGGACCAATTATAGAGGCGAATGATTCCATATTCAGGTGTCGAAAATCTTCTTCTGATACTTTCACTTTCTAATATCGGCAGTTGTTCATATTATTTGGAATTGAAAACAATATATATCCTAATTATAACCCATCAGAGGCTGAACAGGATAATTTTCTTCATTAATTTAAAAAAAAATTCTTCTTCTGCGTTCGCCATGAAGAGGACGATGGTTGCGTTGTGTCGCCGTTTACAGAAAAACTGCGATATCTGCGCCTTTCGGCCCAACAAATTCGACTTATCAACGGCATTTTTGGGACTGGGTTTCCTTCCCTCTGCGATCCCTACTCTCTCAGCCAGACTGCAGTGATGCAGCCTGTTTCCAGGAACACCACGTGGAGGTGGAGTTAGGTCTTGGTCAGCTCTGGTTTGCTGACCCTGACGCAGGCAGTCAAGCTATGGGTTGCTTACTGCATCTTCACTCAGATGTCGGAAATAAGAGTTATTATCTTGAATTGGCGACACTATTTATCCTAATTATAACATATTTGAGGTTGAATGAAGCATTTTTTCTTCATAAATGATAATAATAATTAAAACGTATTGTTTCAATTTGATTTCCAGTTGCACACCTGAAGGGTTATTGTCAGAACAACTGTGTAGACGATGTCCCCAGTTGTGAAGAACTAATTTACTATGGTTGCACCACTGCAGTGTGGATTTATAATAACACTAATAAGCTCGCTACTCTAGGAGTATGACCACACAACAATGGCTGACATAAGTAATCTACACCTTTCATAGGAATTTCCCTTTATTACTAAGCACAACAATTTCAAAAGCAGTTGACCATAAACTGAGGAAAGAACATGCGGACTTTAGAAAGAACAGAAGATGTGCAGATCATATATTTACCCACAGGAACATTATATAGCAGTGCTCAGAATGGCAGAGACAGCTGTACATTAACTTTGTTGATTTTGAAAAGGCTTCGACAGCATACACAGGGATAGCCTATGGGAAATTCTGAGGGCTTATGGAATTCCCAGCCGCATTGTTTCCATCATAAAAAGCCTCTATTCTAACTTTACGTGCAGTGTTGGATTGAGTAATGTAACTTTCGAAGTGAAAACAGGAGTGTGACAGGGATGCCCCTTATCAACAACATTATTTTTGACATCCATAGATTGGGTGATGCGCCAGATAACAGAGGGCAGTCCAAGAGGAATTAGATGGACAGCGTTTTCTACACGGGAAGACCTGGAATATGCAGATGCCATTGAACTACTCGCGCATTCACATCAACACATTCAACACAAAACCGATAGACTGAATAAGTATGGCCAGCAGGTTGGCCTCAACATCAGTCTGAAGAAGACAGAGGTCATGACACTAAACGTGGGCAATCCTGAGCCAATAACATTAAGGAACCAGAAGTTAGAACAGACAGCCACATTTACTTAGGATGCATAGTAACTCCTGACGGCAAAACAAGCAAGGACATTAATAACAGAATGAATAAAGCGTGATGGTATAACATCAGAAATGGTTAAGTACATGGGAGCATCAGGTGACCTATTACTCTTAAGGGTCCTGCAGGCAGCGTGGTTCAACAAGACCATTCCAAAGGATTGGGAGATTGTCAGCATAATTTTCAAAAAAAAAAACGTGGCAATCAACAATGTGGAAACCATAGAGGCATATCCCTTCTCAGTGTCCCTGGTAAAATCTACTCTAGAATCCTAGAACAGAGACTCCGATGCCTATCAGAACCACAATTGGATGACATCAAGTGCGGATTTCGAGCAAAACCGAACTACTCAAGACCTAATCTTCACACTCAGACAGCTGAGTGAAAAGGCCCTTGAGTATAAGAGTGAGATCCATCTTTGTTTCATCGATCTGGAAAAGGCGTTTGACAGAGTCCCCTGGAGCAAACTTTGGGACTGTTCTGCAAGGAAGAACATTCCAGCACCTCTGATTCATGCAATACAGAGCTTCTACAAGTCTTGCAGAAATTATGTGAGGACAGCAAACCATAAGTCAGAAGAGTTCCGGACCCCTACGTGTGTAAGACAAGGTGATATCCTGTCACCTTATCTTTTCATACTCCTCATGGACGATGTTATTAAGGCATGTAAGGAGAGAACAAGATAGTATTCAGTGGGGTACTGGAAGATGAGACAGGTATGTATTTCAGAGCTGGCATTTGCTGATGATGTTGTCCTGGTTGCTAAATAAGATGCACATCTCCAATCCAACCTGCAAGTCTGGAAGGAAGAGCTGGAGAAGAGAGAATTGGTCATAAGCAGCTCTAAAATAAAATCCATGGTGATGTCACGAGAAGAAAGAAGACATCAGATTAAGCTGGGAGAGCAGGTCGACCACTTTAAATATCTCGGAGTTATTATAGACCAAAAGGGAGGCATCAAAGAAGAGTTGGCCACTCAAAAAGCAGCAACTGGGAGACTTTTTCAGGACATAAATCGAGGATTATATATCTTATTTATATGAAAGCCTTCTATTATATGTAGCATGCTGTTCTGTAGAAATTTATTTTCTTCAATGTTCCACGTCTTAAAGCATCTTCAGTACAAACATAAGTCTTCTTTCTTTCCTCATTGAATGGCCAATCATGAATTGTCACCTTCCAAATAATCTAAGTCCAGGTTAATCTGTGTGTTTCATTTTCCTCTCCATTCCCATGGTTCTGCACTTGAAACTGCTCTGATATACATTTTGTTTTATTTTTTCCAGTGATTTCTATATTCATTGAATGTGTGAATGTCATCTTGATAGTGCATTTTTATTTCATTTTTTGTTATTCCTTGTTGAATGGTGAATAATAATGCATGTTTAATTGTTGTTCGCAGAATATAGATTTAGTGGTATATCAGTACAATATATTGGCATAAGCTCTTACATCTGCCAGGGTAGAAAGGTAAGAAATAAAATCAGAATCATCTAGCTTATCGTCGTACACGTAAAAGTTAGGCCTAACTACTGTTTAAACTATGTTCATGTGTAGCCTAAATCACACGTGTATTAGAAAAATGCATTCGCAGTCATAACTTCAAAACGATAGGAAAAAAGCGCGATTTAGAGGTTAGGCACTCGGACTTTCAAATTACTATTGATGTAGTCTTATTGGTTCATCGTTCGCTCATTCTTTCTTATATCTACTGCTTGTGTCGTGACAATAGTTAGACTAAAGATCTTTTAAAAGACGCTGATTTATTTCGTTGTTTCTTTCTATTCTGATATTTTATACTGCCCGGAATTTATCTCGAACGGAAGTAAACACAAAACTTGGCAAATGTCAACAAGCTTCAACGTCTTTTATTTGCGTTTGAAAGGATTTTTTTCACATTTATCTTCATCTTTAATCGTGTTTTGTCGTATCGCCATAATGGCTGAAAAACACACAGGATATGTTACTTATAAGGAAAACAGTGAACAAACTGTGTGATCAACCATAACTTTCTTACTTTTTCTGTGTTTCTAAATAGATTACCTGCACAAAGAGAGCAGTGAAATTGAATTGTGATAACAATTTATGTTACAAGCCTTACGTAAGTCGAAGATTTTTGTTCAAAATTTCAAGTTATTTTTTTTCCGTGTACATGTTATCTGTTATAACATAAACATAACATAAAATTAGCTAGAAAGGCATATGGATTTATATTGTTCATCCAATGTACTTTAATTTGATATATAATATGTTATACTTAACTCATGATTAGACACACATTGTCTGTAAACGTAAATTATGTATGTGTAAATTTTTGGGGCTTAAAAATAATTCCGTCCAGAGCCGAAAATAATTACGTACGGATTCAGTAATGTAGAAAGTATGAACAACAGAGACAACCAATATTAGATTATTTACAGGCATGCAATTCATCCATAACTGTGGAACAGGTATTGAGAATAGATAGACTTAGAGAATTGCACAACACATTAAAACAGTATATAACAAGAACTAAAATGAATATATAAGGATCAATGATGGTGTGATGAAAAGGGGTAGTCTGATGGGGTGCTTGAATGTCTGATGGCAGATAACTAGTGAATTTTATGTAATCTCGGACACCCCCCAGCTTTCCCCATCCCTTTTCACCTTGTTACCTTCCATTTACGGTGTCTACGCCACATCCTTTGCATCTCGTGGAAAGATAGAGTGACAAATGTCGAGGTGTTGTCATGTGCTGGCCTTCAAAGCATGTATACACTGCTTAAACAGTGCTGATTACGCTGGCTTGGCCATGTCTGCCGCATGGAAGATGGTCGCATCCCAAAGGATATCTTCTACGGACAATTAGCAGATGGCAAGAAAACAGTTGGGCGACCGCAGCTGAGGTTCAAAGATGTGTGCAAGAGAAATATGAGGGCACTGGACATGGATCCAGCAACATGGGAGGATGAAGCTGCCGATCGCACTAAGTGGCGATGCTATTTATGGCGCTACCTCAGATTAATCGAAAAGAAGCTCACGTAACAAGCAGAAGAGAGGAAAAAACGTTGAAAGGAGCACCAGGAAAATAAGCAGCTGAGGGCTGTCACCTCAGGGGCGCACTCCCAGAGTCAGTTATGACTGAAGGGGCTTTTATTATTATTCACCTTGTTAATAACAGGGCAGTTATGAGAGACTTCATACCAGTTTGTGTTTTTTTTTCTGCTTTCCTTTTTTGTTTTTGTTTTTTTATTCATTTGTTTTTTATTTTTGCTTGTCTCTTGGAAAGCGGAAGTCACACTCAAATACATTCAGACAAATTTGGTTTTGATTTACTCTTATTTGGACTAAGTGGAAGGGGGGGGGGGGGCTTGTGTAAAAAGCACTATCTTTGGGTTTAGGAAATCTGACTTTATTTTCTTGAATGAGTACACCATATGACCTAATTATAACACATCAAGGTTTGAACAGGTTAGTACACCATATGTCCTAATTATAACCCATTATAAGGTTGAACAGGTTAGTACACCATATGTCCTAATTATAACCCATCAAAGGTTGAACAGGTTAGTACACATATGTCCTAATTATAACACATCAAGGGTTGAACAGGTTAGTACACCATATGTCCTAATTATAACACATCAAGGGTTGAACAGGTTAGTACACCATATGTCCTAATTATAACATATCAAGAGTTGAACAGGTTAGTACACCATGTGTCCTAATTATAACACATCAAGGGTTGAACCAGGTAGTACACCATATGTCCTAATTATAACACATCAAGGGTTGAACAGGTTAGTACACCATATGTCCTAATTATAACACATCAAGGGTTGAACAGGTTAGTACACCATATGTCCTAATTCTAACACATCAAGGGTTGAACAGGTTAGTACACCATATGTCCTAATTATAATACATTAAGGGTTGAACAGGTTAGTACACATATGTCCTAATTATAACACATCAAGGGTTGAACCAGTTAGTACACCATATGTCCTAATTATAACACATCAAGGGTTGAACAGGTTAGTACACCATATGTCCTAATTATAACACATCAAGGGTTGAACAGGTTAGTACACCATTTGTCCTAATTATAACACAACAAGTGTTGAACAGGTTAGTACACCATATGTCCTAATTATAACACATCAAGGGTTGAACAGGTTAGTTTACCATATGTCCTAATTATAACACATCAAGGGTTGAACAGGTTAGTACACCATATGTCCTAATTATAACACATCAAGGGTTGAACAGGATACTTTATGTATTAAAAAAAAGAATCCATGTGTAACTTTGAAAACAGGTTTGAAGACTTCAAAATATGTGATGGTGCAGTAGCTTTCTTGTAATTTGCCATACTATAAAGAAAACAAATTATTACAGAAACTACGGCTACAAGACCACGTGACCTTTATGCAGGCTTCCTGTAAAGGGGGGGGGGCAGCAGCAAAAGTGGCTCCATGCTCCATTGGGAGCGAAATGATGATTATGATCCAGCATTTGCTGGTAATCTCATTGTTGCACTCAGACATATATTTCATATTAATGTTCAAAGCCAAGTAGACAACATTGGTGAGGCTCATCAAGGTATAAAAATTGTGAAATTTTTGTGACTGGATGGGTTGGTATTGTTATAAGCTCAGTATTCTATTGTCAAAAAAGTGTATCTAATGGAAATGATACAGTAATCTGCACCTTTTCAGCTTGAAAAGTAAGCATGTAAAATAGGTGTGTCAGCAATGTTGTAAAATTTACGACTGTTTGATACATTTAATATTTCATCTGCACAAAGAATCATTCAGTACTGGTTCACCCCTTCAAGTGCTTAGTCAGCTGGCATTAACGGTCATAGCTTTATTGTAGTTTGTCATAATATATAAACATGTACATTAGCTTTCTTGTAGTTGATCATTCTATAAAGACGTTCGTTATCTTTCTTGTAGTTTGTCATACTACATAAAGAGGTTCATTAGTTTTCTTGTAGTTTGCCATACTATATAAAGAGGTTCATTAGCTTTCCTTTAGTTTGCCATACTATATAAAGAGGTTCATTTGCTTTGTTGTAGTTTGTCATACTATAAAAAGAGGTTCATTAGCTTTCTTGCAGTTTCTCATACTATATAAAGAGGTTCATTAGCTTTCGTGCAGTTTGTTATATTATATAAAGAGGTTCATTAGCTTTCTTGCAGTTTGTTATACTATATAAAGAGGTTCATTAGCTTTCTTGCAGTTTGTTATACTATATAAAGAGGTTGTCACGGCGTTATTTCGCGGTGACGAAAAATTAGAATGGCTACATTGCTAACGCTGAGTTTTGGCAACTCTGAGATAACTTGATCGCTCAAGTCACGTGAGTGACGGAAGCGGGATTTTTTGGGCGCCAAGATAGGCAGTGATCGTCTGGTGAGGTCCGAGAGCGGACGTACTGAGATTTCTCCCTGCCCAGCAGTTTGCTGAGAAGAGTGTGCCATGAGATTCATATTCTGAGTTTTGCCTTCCTGCGGAGTATTTAGAATGTAGTGTGTAATTCTAGTGTGGGATGTTAACTAGTGTCATTTTTCTACATACCGCAGAGTATTCGTTGTCCAGTTTTGGAGGGTTTTTCATTGTTATAAATTGGGGCCGCTATGGTGAGCGGTGGTCAGTTCATTGCTAATACTAGGCCGCCATATTGTGTTATATGCGGTTATTAGTCAAATTTATCGATGCACTTTGCTCTGGCATGTATTTAGGTCTCTCTCTCTCTCTCTCTCTCTCTCTATCTATATATATATATATATATATATATATATATATATATATATATATATATATATATATATATATATATATATATATATATATATATATAATTCATATATTCGTAGCCTTGTGTGGCGATATTGTGTGCATTCGATCATTAAAGGGAAATTCTTGTCAAAGGTGTTATTCCTTATTATCAGCATTATATGTGTAGTCGTACCTTTGGAAGGACGAGCCTTGTTTATTATTAGTATTGGTACTACTATAAATCCATAGCATATAGTGCTCCTGACAGCTGGGTGGCTCAGTTATTATTTAAAGGCCATGGGGGCCTAGAAGTTATGCACACAGAGCGATAGAAGGTAATAGGAGCAGTTATTTTTGTTTTCCAGTGTTCACACAGTGTGTTTGCTGGTGGGTAGTGATTGTGCAGTGAATTGTTTACGGTCGAGTGACCTCGATAACGCTAGTGACCTAGTTAGGCAACAGTGGTATTTTCAAGTTCAGAGAATATTGGACAGTGTGTTTGACATCGTGTTGCAAGTTAATTTTGGTGCTACAGTGGCAATTACTAGTAGAATTTGTGTCAAAAGTGATAGAACTAAGTTTCAGCTTGCGTCTGGCTTGTCAGTTTGGGGTATTGCAAGGTAGTTTGGTGGCGTAGTGATAGTGATACAGGTGGAGCAGCGGAGTTTGAGGTGTCAGTACAATCTGGTATAGATTGTCCCAGGCGGCAAATGGGTGCCAGATGGGAGATAAATTGGTCAAACTCGGTATAGGGTGGAAGGAAGTTGTTGGTAGGAATTGGTAGATGGTAAGAAGATCAATAGGGGTAGAGGTATCTCAGGATATGTGGTAATCCTCTTGGTTGGACATCTTGTTTGTCAGTACCTTACTCCACTGAGGGGCCTGTCCAGTGGTTGCCTTCCAACGCCTCTGACGTGATCTGACTTCACTGATGTGCCTGTCCAGTGGGTGAATATTAACGCCTCTGACGTGACTTGACTTCACTGATGTGCCTGTCCAGTGGGTGAATATCAACGCCTCTGACGTGACCGTGCTGTACTGATGTGCCCGGCCACTTGGCGAATATCAAAGCCTCTGTCGTGACTTTGGAGTTTATGGTGCTGTAGAATATTATTGGTCTCAAGAGTAGAACTCTGTAGAACTTGCAGATCACAGTGCCAAAGAACAGTTTTGTATTTGCTGGCACACAGACTTACGAAGAAGTCTGGTTTTCGGAACAGGATCCTGGTTATTCAGTCAGGATATCTCAGTGAAGAACATTTTTCTGGAACTTTGTGTCAAGTGTGGCGGTTCGTTTGCGCTGTGTTCATTTACATCATCGTGCTGAGGAGCTGCTTGGACAAGCGTCGCTGGTGCGTCAGTTAAGTGTTGCTGTTTGAAAATCTTTGTACATGTGTTTTATCTATGTATTTTTTGTCTTTCCTTTATATTCTGTTTTTCTTTATTAAAAATTTTTCTTTTATGTCTATTCACCTGGGACTATTTATCGTTCAGTCGGTTTCTCTAGAGTAGTGGGATAGTAGATTTGTTCTGTTCTACGTCTATTTCTTGAGGTCTGCGTGCTAGTTTGTTATTGTTTTCTTTCATTTTGTTTTGTTCTTTTTCTTCGCTTTCTTGGTAGAAATTAGTTAGTTAGTTAGGGGGGAATCTGTCTCTATAAGTTCCTAGTACGTGGGTATTTACATTATATATCTTTGATATGTTATGGTGTGTGACCGGGGGTACAGGAACTCACGGCACAATTAAGTCAATGTGTGACCGTGTGGGGTGTGTAAATACTTATGGAAACCATTTATCATAGACCTCGTAAAATTCCGTTAGCATAGAGGGTCGAACGGCTTCGGTTATGGTGAGTGTCGTCCGCGTTAAATATAGGCTATCGGTATCCAGCTCACATAGCTGGAAGTTGGACCTATCGACGAACCTAGCTAGAAAATCATAATAAAATTATGATGTTGTTTCTGATGTTAAATATGACATGTCTGAATGCTAATTATCTGACTATGCAAGATGGGTCAGAATCTTCTATCAAAAGAATAAATGACCATTAGTGGTTTCAATAGTTTAAAATTTAAATTCTTGGTATTCCTACATAACATTAGTTAAACTGATAAATATGGTTGGACATACAGAATATGTAAATGTTATTGTTGATCAGAACCGACCTCACTGCACTCTGGGAAAAAGCATAGATGCTCAGTCTCCCGCAGCAAATGTCGAAGGGTATGAATGCTAACTGTTTCTGTAGCGTACTGGTTGCTTACACAATGGATACATTCTCGCATTGCCTATCTCTGCTATTCTTAAGTTTGATGCCATATTTCAGCAACCTTAGCTTATTGATTTATCGACTGCAATGTCTTTCTCAAGCAGACAATCAGTAATTGTCTTTAGTTGTCTATTACTGCTTGCAAATATTTCAATGATACAAGAGCAACACGTTTATGAATAAGGTTATTGTCAGAACAACTGTGTAGACGATGTCTCCAGTTGTCAAGAACCAATTCACTATGGTTGCACCACTGCAGTGTGGATTTATACTAACACTAATAAGCTCGCTACTCTAGGAGTATAACCACACAACAATGGCTGACATAAGTAATCAACAGCTTTAACAGGCATTTCACTTTATTACTAAGCACAACACATTCAGGCCTCATACGGCCAACCAACGCATGAAATACAATATAATAATGACATGCCAGTGTAACTTGCCTTAACAGCTTAATCTATCAGCATCATACACCACTGTCAAGAACCAATTTACTATGGTTACACCACTGCAGTGTGGATTTATCATAACAATTATAAGTTCGTCTTCCAGAAGTATGACCACACAACAATGGCTGACATAAGTAATCAGCACCTTCTACAGGTACTTCCCTTTAATCATAAGCACACACAATAAGGCCACACACGGCCAATAACGCATCAAAATTACAATAATGAAATTCTACTATAAACTTGCATAACAGCTCAATCTATCATCATTATACACGACAGTACGACTTAGACTGAGAATACCTTGGTGTGATAAACGAGCGCAAAGGCCTTATTGCTCCATCTTTTCCTACATTCTTCATACTGTATTTTCTCCGACATTTGCTCTCTCATCTCATATTTGCGATCCACATTTGCTATTTCATTGTTGTGATTACTCGCGACCGGTATCTAGAGAACCACATTTGTTCTTTCATCGGGGGAAATAAAGTCCTTTGATTGAGTCCACATGCCTGACATTATCATTTGAAGCCCACATTGTATCGTGATAAATCTGGTAAAAACACATATGGTCATCCTAATCAAACTGTAATTTCTGTGACACCACATGGGACGCCCAGATTGGTCAGGGGAAAACGTGGCCGCGGTTCAGACAAGCGTGGGTTGACCACATTGAACGCCCAGCTTGGGCAGGGTGACTTCCAGAAATATATAATACCGCATAATCTACTAGAGTGAGGCAGTCCAGGTTTTTACCTTGTGAGGAAGAGATCAAACCCAAAAACGCATAGCCTAATACACGTGTTTATTCAGAGTGGATGATAATTCAGTTCCGTGATTAATTGTGTTCTTAAAGGATTTTGCGAAGGGAAAAGAAGGTTAGTAGATCTTATACTTATTAATACATTTTCTTAATTTTGTTTATTTTAACCTCACAGCTAAAATGTGCGGAAGATAAAGTTTCAAATAATTCTTGGCATAACTGATTAATAAAACCAGAAGATTTTCATAGAAGATGATAGGATGATAGAAGGTAATTAATAGTTCATATTTCACCTTTATCATCATCACAGTCTCCCATATGCACACACTCTCATGCACAAGATATTTAACATCATTAGAATTGAACTCTGAGAGAGGGAGATGAATAATGAGCAGTAGTTTAAATGAAAGTCAACCAGTGATGTTAAATGTGAAAAACTTACGAAGACTTTTGTGTGTCTTCAGTTCATCAGAAGTCTGAGTCTACACGCAACGTGTCTGACGTCTAACCAGAAATAAGTTATCAAAAACGGACATTTGGCTAGCAGAATTCGCCATAGGACATCTTTCATTCCTCAATTTAAAAGGAATATTGTCTCACCCACAAGTCATAAGGTGGACGCAGCATTTTTCGTCACCATATACTGCTTGCTCACAAGTTCAATACAGAGTTATCACAAGTTCAATACATCGTTATCACAAGTTCAATACAGAGTCATCATAAACTCTAATCACTCGAAAGATCATTATTATCTGAAGTCAAGCAAAAGAGCTCAAAAGAGGAATCGCATATTTATACCACGTGCAACACACTCTTGAGCGCATTTTATGAAGCAGACTCGAAAGTATATGAATCACGACTACATACGCAAGATTATGAGTCTACATATCACTAACATTTCGTGAAGATATCCAGTGTGACCAGTACCGTCGGGAGATTAGACAACAGACTTTTTGTTCATATGACAACTATTAACTGTTGATCCACACTACAGAGATATACTCAAACAGTGAAGGAATATACATAAATATCTCGTCAGCGTTCTCCGTACGACAACAGTATTCATCAGAACGTCCTCGACTTAGAGATACCCCATTCGACATAACGTATAACAACTTGGGACATTTTATGCATACATGTGAATCCTCATATCTAGGAGAAGCATTTAGAGACACATGGACTGTGTAGAGTACTCACCATTTTGGTAACACGTATCATATCACATCATCATTTCACTCTACACCAGTTCATCCTTAATTAACTATTACTTAATTAACTGTAATTTTATTATCTCATCTGTGGGTTTTGTGTGAATCGTCTTTCACCATCATCACGTTCTAACCATTACTAACCCTATATGTGTGGATATTTCATTAATAAACCCAACGATCAGTTGATCATTATCAAGAGTTTGTTAATGTATCACTCGTGCTGTCGGTGTTACATATTCACCTATAGGAACCTTTCTCTACTCAGATGAGGTTGGGGGCTTTTTCTTTACGGGATCTAAGGGCAGAAGCTAAGGTCGTGGGGAAACAGAACTCTTTCCATAATTTATTAGAAAACACTGTCTAGTGGAAAGCATTCGCATTCCTGTCTTCTTGTCCCTATCTCGAATAGGTCTTTTTTTCTTTCTTAACGAGCCAATTTCTAGAGACCTTATATCTAATATCTCATAGACTATTCCTGGCAAAAACTACTGTCGTAGTTGCCCCAGTGACTCACCACGCGACAATTGGGGGCTCGTCTTGGGATTAGTGAACCCGGACTTAGAAGTGTGATAAATCACATTTTCATCCCTGCTTTACAATTGCGATAATTGCAAAATTTGTTGGCATTTCGAGGGATTATCTCCTAGACTGACACTTACTATAATTTGTCTATTTCATAGGGGGGATAATTTATATCTCTAAAGCACGAGTGATACTTTTTAAATTGAGTATCAAACGGACAGAGTAAACACTTTTTGAGAACAGAGGATACTGTAGGGAACTGAAAATTTTTTTTTTCAGTAACTGCTGGAGAAACTGTTATCATAAATATTTAGTAAATTTTTCATAGAAACTTCGAGATAATCTGTTAATTAATTTTTCAGAATACGCTGAGTGAGTGATTTTTAAGAACTATTTGAACTTGATTACTAATTTAAACCTAGCTGGTTTTAAAGAGATAATTACTTGTGCGAGTCTATTAAATTTGTTTGGAGGTCACTGCCAATTTTTCCCTTCGCAAACCCGTACTGCATATCATGGCAGATGCTGCGAAAATTAGAAATAGTTTGATGGAGGCAGGGCGTGAATTCGGGTTAAGTGGAAAAGACCTGATGAAATATGTAAGCGAGGAAACTGATAAACTCCATGAAAGAGAGATGGAAATGCAGAAACTTACAATGGAGAAGGCCGCAGCAGAAGCAGTGGAGCGGAAAGAGAAGGCCGCAGCAGAAGCAGCGGAGCGGAAAGAGAAGGCCGCAGCAGAAGCAGCGGAGCGGAAAGAGAAAGCCGCAGCAGAAGCAGCGGAGCGGAAAGAAGCAGCAGAAGCAGCGGAGCGAAAAGAGAAAGCCGCAGCAGAGCATGCACTTATGATGAAGCAACTGGAAATCCAGGGACAGACCAATCAAATAGAGCTGGCAAAAAGTGCAGCGGCTTCCAACTGTGATGGAGGGTACTCACCCCGCTCAGATGGTGTGCCTACTTCGCAACCTGCGCCACCCAATGCCATGAACTTTCCGCTGGAACCTTTTTCAGAAAGGAATGATACCATGGACGCCTTTTTAGACCGCTTCGAACGCTTTGCAACAGGGTTTGGACTTGAAGAACGGAAGTGGAACTTGAAACTTTCCCAGGGCCTAAGAGGAGCCGCCTACGAAGTTTTTAATAAACTTCCGGCCGGAGAGCAAGATGACTACCAGGCATTGAAAAAAGCTCTCTTGGTGAGGTACGAGCTTCATTCAGAGGCTTACCGGAAAAAATTTCGAGGTTCTAGGAAGGATGCAGGAGAGACTTTCTCACAGTTTGCAGCCCGTATTGAAGACTACCTAGTGAAGTGGTGTACACTGGGAAACTTTGCCGAGAACTATGACGGGTTGAAAGAGCTGATTGTGATAGAGCAACTGAAAGAATCTATGTCGGTGGAAATGCGTAGATTTCTCACTGAAAATGGCGCTGACCGGTTAGAAAATATTCTTACACTGGCAGAGCGATTCCAAAATGCTCTCATGGAGTCTCAAGGAGCCAGAAAGAAGTTTTTGGACCAGGCGCCAAAGCAACCTGCTCGCTCCCAACCAGACCAACAAAGCAAAGGACCACACATCTCGCATAAACAGCACGCAAAACAAGATAACTACAAAGAGCAAAACAAGAAAAATGCTGCGCCACACCAGAGACAGGGAGATAAATGGTGCAAGTACTGTCGCTTGAACAATCACAACACTAATGAGTGCAAGCGCAGACCTCCTCCCCAACATGCTGCCTGTCTGCAGACAAAATCGTCACCCCGGAAGGAGCAGAGAACCGGAAACGTTTCTCATCCTCCTGTCATCGAATCAGTCCTCGTAAACGGACAATCTGTGGAGTGCCTTTATGACACAGGACTTGCTTTTGATGCGGTGGTCAGGGCATCTCTTGTCACCCCTGACCAGATAACAGAAGAGAGTGTCGACATCCAAGGTCCGACGAAGGATGTTGCACCCATGACACTGCCAATTGCACTTATCAGAGTGGAATCTCGTTATGTGACAGGAGAGATTCGTGCAGCTATCATGGAAGAACCAATCTACTCTTTAATCTTGGGATGTAGATATGTGTTCCTTGGAGAACCTACTCAACCACTAGTCATGGCGGCCGTACAGACTAGAGGACAGTCAAGAAAAGACGCAGAGCAGGAACCTCCTACCAATATCCTCCCCGAGGAATTGAAGAGGGCCCAAATGGAAGATTCCACACTGGCGCCCTGTTTTAAAAAATTACCTAGAACACACAACCCACCTACCAAGGGAGACTTCTTTATGAAAAATGGATTGATGTATCGCCGAGCTGGAAATGAAGGACAGGAACACAACCAATTAGTAGTTCCTGCAACCTATAGGAACCAGGTGCTTGAGATGGGCCACTCTATCCCATTTAGTGGACACATGGGAATGAGCGCCACGACTCAAAGGATTGCCTGCCACTATTATTGGCCAGGGATCACCGGCGACATTGAACGTTTCGTCAAGTCTTGTCTTCAGTGCCAGAAAGTTGCACCAAAACACTGGACGGCACCCGCGACCCTTGGGGAGATGCCAATCTTGGGCACCCCATTTGAAAGAGTGGCCGTGGATATAATTGGACCTCTGCTGAGAACTAAGAAGAGGAACTCCCATATCCTTACCTTAGTGGACACCTGTTCCATGTGGGGCGAAGCCATAGCCATGCCAGCATGCGACTCAGTGCATGTAGCTGACGCTTTACTGAATATCTTTACTAGATTGGGCTTCCCGCATGAAATTCTCACAGACAACGGGTCACAATTTAGAGGCAAGTTGACAGAGGAGGTGCTTAGAATATTCAAGACTAGGCATATCCATACTTCGCCCTATCACCCCCAAAGTAACGGGCAAGTAGAGCGGTTTAACGGGACGCTCACCTCTATTCTTCGGAAGTTGGCACAGGAGAAGCCAGAAACTTGGGATCAGTATCTTCCTGCCGCATTATTTGCTTATAGGGAAGTACCGCATGCGTCAACTGGAGTTCCTCCGGCCACATTACTCTTCGGAAGACCTATTAAAGGTCCATTAGAAGCATTACTAAGAACATGGACAGATGCCAAGGCAGACGACACTGTCACATCAGCCTTCCAGTACGTCACAGACTTGAAACAACGCCTGAAGACTGGCTGGGAATTAGCCACAGCGAAAGTACGGGAGGCTAGGCGGAAACATGCCAAATATTACAATCGCAATGCGAAGGACCGAGAACTAGCAGTAGGAGAGAAGGTGCTACTTCTTCTGCCAAGTAGCAGTAATAAATTGCAGATTTGCTGGAGGGGACCCTACAAAGTGGCGGAAAAGATTTCTCGCACCAACTATAAAATCGCCGTGAACGGAAAGCAGAAAATTTATCACTTAAATCTGCTTAAGAAGTTTTACGAGCGAGCCCCTGCCGAACCAGCGCACCTCATGACTATGGCCATTGCTATGCAAATGGAAGAAGAGCCATTATCATCCGTAGAGTACCCGGTGAAACAGGAGGAATCACATTTAGATGTGAAAATAAGCTCCACCCTAACGGAAGCCCAGCAAGAAAGTGTGAGGAGATTGATGGAAAACCACGCCGACTCTCTGACAGACAAACCGGGCCGGACAAACCTGATGGAGTTTGACATGGAAGTCACGGATCCTACGCCCGTCCGAATGAGAACCTATCCGATTCCGTATGCCAAGGCGACGGCATTAAAGCAAGAAATTGATTACTTACTTAAGGAAGGCATAATTTCGAAGTCGGAGTCCCCTTACAGTGCGGGAGTGGTGCTGTTACGCAAACCCAGTGGAGAACACCGCCTGTGCATCGACTACCGACAGCTGAATGCGTTAACACAGTTCCAGCCAGAACCGTTACCGGACCAGAACCAGCTATTTACTAAGCTGAGCAGGGCTCGCTATTTTTCAAAGATCGACCTCAGTAAAGGGTACTATCAAATACCGGTAAAAGCTGAGGTGAGGAATCTGTTAGCCTTCAGTACTCCAGATGGACACTTCGAATTTAATGTGATGCCATTTGGACTGAACAATGCTCCTAGTGTCTTCACAAGGATGATGCGAAAGTTATTGGATCCTTTGAATCATCCCGCCATCAGCAATTTTATGGATGATATCCTAGTAGCTACTGAATCGTTTGAAGAACATATATCAGCGCTATCCTTGCTGTTTAACAGACTCAGAGAAGCGGGACTAACCGCCCGCCCAACCAAATGTCAAATTGGGTGTGAACAGCTAGAATTCCTAGGACATACTATATCCCATGGGACCATGTTTCCCGAGACTCGAAACGTTGAGAAGCTGAGAAATGCACCGAGACCGTCCACTAAAAGGGATGTCCGGTCATTTGTATCTCTCTGTGGATTCTACCAGAGATATATAAAGGATTTTAATAGCCTCTGTGCGCCGCTTACGTCGCTAACCAAGAAAGGAAACCCAGATAAAGTGACATGGTCAGCAGAATGTGAACATGCATATGCACTCTTAAAAGAGAAACTCACCACAAAACCTATTTTACGGCTTCCGGATTTAACTAGAAAATTCATCTTGCGCACAGATGCCAGTAACATTGGAATCGGGGCTACATTACTACAGCCAGATGACAGAAGCCCCCCAAATCTATTTCCGGTCGCATATGCGAGTCGGAAGTTAAACCGAGCAGAACAAAACTATTCCACAATCGAAAAGGAATGTTTGTCCCTCGTCTGGGGAATACAAAAATTTCAAGCATACCTGTACGGAAGGAAATTTACAATCCAGAGTGATCACCAACCTCTGACCTTCCTCGCCAATTCAAAGAATTTGAATGCTAGACTGATGAGGTGGTCGCTTGTTCTACAACCTTACACGTTCCAAGTGGACTATATCCAAGGAAAACATAACGTAGGAGCGGATTTTTTAAGCCGTCATCCTATGAGGCAGGACGAAGAGCACGGACAAGTAGAGGAAAGGGTGGAAACCGGAGAGAAAAACGAAGATGAGGAAAAGGATTAAAGAATCCCGAGCAAGAAGTCTAAGCTCTCCTGAGTACGATTGACATCACACTTGAGGAGGGGCTATTGTGATAAACGAGCGCAAAGGCCTTATTGCTCCATCTTTTCCTACATTCTTCATACTGTATTTTCTCCGACATTTGCTCTCTCATCTCATATTTGCGATCCACATTTGCTATTTCATTGTTGTGATTACTCGCGACCGGTATCTAGAGAACCACATTTGTTCTTTCATCGGGGGAAATAAAGTCCTTTGATTGAGTCCACATGCCTGACATTATCATTTGAAGCCCACATTGTATCGTGATAAATCTGGTAAAAAACACATATGGTCATCCTAATCAAACTGTAATTTCTGTGACACCACATGGGACGCCCAGATTGGTCAGGGGAAAACGTGGCCGCGGTTCAGACAAGCGTGGGTTGACCACATTGAACGCCCAGCTTGGGCAGGGTGACTTCCAGAAATATATAATACCGCATAATCTACTAGAGTGAGGCAGTCCAGGTTTTTACCTTGTGAGGAAGAGATCAAACCCAAAAACGCATAGCCTAATACACGTGTTTATTCAGAGTGGATGATAATTCAGTTCCGTGATTAATTGTGTTCTTAAAGGATTTTGCGAAGGGAAAAGAAGGTTAGTAGATCTTATACTTATTAATACATTTTCTTAATTTTGTTTATTTTAACCTCACAGCTAAAATGTGCGGAAGATAAAGTTTCAAATAATTCTTGGCATAACTGATTAATAAAATCAGAAGATTTTCATAGAAGATGATAGGATGATAGAAGGTAATTAATAGTTCATATTTCACCTTTATCATCATCACAGTCTCCCATATGCACACACTCTCATGCACAAGATATTTAACATCATTAGAATTGAACTCTGAGAGAGGGAGATGAATAATGAGCAGCAGTTTAAATGAAAGTCAACCAGTGATGTTAAATGTGAAAAACTTACGAAGACTTTTGTGTGTCTTCAGTTCATCAGAAGTCTGAGTCTACACGCAACGTGTCTGACGTCTAACCAGAAATAAGTTATCAAAAACGGACATTTGGCTAGCAGAATTCGCCATAGGACATCTTTCATTCCTCAATTTAAAAGGAATATTGTCTCACCCACAAGTCATAAGGTGGACGCAGCATTTTTCGTCACCATATACTGCTTGCTCACAAGTTCAATACAGAGTTATCACAAGTTCAATACATCGTTATCACAAGTTCAATACAGAGTCATCATAAACTCTAATCACTCGAAAGATCATTATTATCTGAAGTCAAGCAAAAGAGCTCAAAAGAGGAATCGCATATTTATACCACGTGCAACACACTCTTGAGCGCATTTTATGAAGCAGACTCGAAAGTATATGAATCACGACTACATACGCAAGATTATGAGTCTACATATCACTAACATTTCGTGAAGATATCCAGTGTGACCAGTACCGTCGGGAGATTAGACAACAGACTTTTTGTTCATATGACAACTATTAACTGTTGATCCACACTACAGAGATATACTCAAACAGTGAAGGAATATACATAAATATCTCGTCAGCGTTCTCCGTACGACAACAGTATTCATCAGAACGTCCTCGACTTAGAGATACCCCATTCGACATAACGTATAACAACTTGGGACATTTTATGCATACATGTGAATCCTCATATCTAGGAGAAGCATTTAGAGACACATGGACTGTGTAGAGTACTCACCATTTTGGTAACACGTATCATATCACATCATCATTTCACTCTACACCAGTTCATCCTTAATTAACTATTACTTAATTAACTGTAATTTTATTATCTCATCTGTGGGTTTTGTGTGAATCGTCTTTCACCATCATCACGTTCTAACCATTACTAACCCTATATGTGTGGATATTTCATTAATAAACCCAACGATCAGTTGATCATTATCAAGAGTTTGTTAATGTATCACTCGTGCTGTCGGTGTTACATATTCACCTATAGGAACCTTTCTCTACTCAGATGAGGTTGGGGGCTTTTTCTTTACGGGATCTAAGGGCAGAAGCTAAGGTCGTGGGGAAACAGAACTCTTTCCATAATTTATTAGAAAACACTGTCTAGTGGAAAGCATTCGCATTCCTGTCTTCTTGTCCCTATCTCGAATAGGTCTTTTTTTCTTTCTTAACGAGCCAATTTCTAGAGACCTTATATCTAATATCTCATAGACTATTCCTGGCAAAAACTACTGTCGTAGTTGCCCCAGTGACTCACCAGACACGACACTTGGAATGACTATCGCTCACTTGAGCGGCAAAAACTGTGATAAAGACAATCTCAAATCAGCGTCAACTTATAAATTTACGGCCTGTATAAAATACCCACTAGACACTACACAGATCTAGAATTACACGTCATAATTTACCAGAACCAAAATGGCAAGTATTCAGCACAATAGTCCATAACATGAATTTATCAGCTAACTTGCTGGCATAGGGAAGTATCAGCGTCCATCCAGGACGGCAGCCAGATTCTAACTCCTCGCATTTGAGCCTGATTTCCCGGCTTCCGGTAGTCACATGACATACCCGTTCGGCTAGACCCGGCTATTCCCGGCTAACTTTCTGACCGAACACAATACTACAGATGCACTGCTAAATAGCGCTGTGACATCCAGCCCCCCCCCCCCCCCCACCCCCCTTCTTTAAGAAAGAAAACGTAGATTTCTTCCATTGGAGGAAGCTTCGCCCGATCCCCGTAGGAGTTTGGACGACCATATGCCATTAACAACATCTCCTCATCTGAACCGAGAATGCCAAATTTCTTTCCTACCATTGTCATTACTGCATTTTCCAACCTAACTTAAAACACAACATGCGTATGACATCATGTGTATTCTTGATCTGTTTCTCTCCATCAGCTCTTCTTGTTCTGCTTTTTGTTCAGTTATTTTGGTGATATCTTGTTTCATTTCTTGCTGGGCTTTTTTGATGCATTCTAACATTTCCTCTGCTTTTTAAATTGCCCTTTCTATCTCTCATGTGCTTTTTCCTTCTGCTGTGTTGATGTAGCTTCCTTTGTTTCCTTTGTGTGCATAGATGACCTTATTTGATGTTGGGCATTTTGTGGGTCTATTTGAGATTTTAAGGGGGTTCTTTCTGCCTTCTGTTGTTCTGGAGCAATTTTTAATGGTATATTTTGTTATGCCAACTGTTTCATGCTCTTTAGCTGCTTAGTAAACTGGACAACCAAAATATCTTGCGCTGTGGTTGCCTTGACAATTTGCACATGTTTCTGTTGGCACTTTTGTAGTTAGTGTCTTCCTTGGCTTTTATACATTGGTCATATGAGTGTTTTCCAGCACAGTATTTGCAGATGGGGTATCTTCTACAAGTGGAACCTGTATGTCCAATTAATTGACATTTTGAGCATTGAATAACTGGGGGAATGTAGAGCTCTGTGTGTTTTGATTTGTCATTGATCTTCAGATGTTTAGGTTATGGGACAGAAGAGCCAAGTCATCAGCAAAATCCAGATCATCCAACTGCTTTGTCAGAGTCCACTGGATTCCATTTCTGTTGTAGTACACATAAAATATTTATAGCACTTTTCTTTTTAATGGCACAATTTGAGCATCCATAGAAAATACTGCATCAGAAACATCATAATTACATGGCTTCTTTTCTGTATGTCTGAATATGTTCTTAGCTAACAGGCAGAGGCTACACTTTATAACAAACAAAATCACATTTATAAAACCTCTCTGTAGTATATCACAAAATATAGCACCACATGGAGGCATATCTGGTCATCTTTTGACTGACCACCAGCTATACACAATGCTGCAGTATACATATGTGGAAGTGAACCTCTGTGAGGCTAATTACACCCTCAATGATGCTTGAAATCATCCACACACTTCCATGGATTCCCTCTGTGGTGAAACGAGTTGAGAACTCGGCATTGCACACTAAGCTTTGATTCCCAGACATGATTCTTTAGCTTTAACCTGGTTGACTGCATGTAGGAGGATCTCACTATGGACCCACTGATAAGCAGGGGAACTGAGAAGTGGCTCTGTGCAGGACATGACATTTCCTTGGGAGAGCTCAGAACCAGAGCACAGTATTTTAACTCTACATAGTTGGACAGCATTCTTGGATGGCAGGGAATGTACAGTATGCCTTATACTTCTTACTCCTAGCTTGGGACCCCTATGTGATGATCCTTTAAATGCAAGCTAAGCTGGAGAAACTGGAGCTCATGACTTTAACTCAACATGTTTTGGAATGGTAGAAAAGCCACAAGAAAAGCCTAGATCTTCAGTGTTACCAAAGAGTGTTGAACTTGTTACTGGCTGCACAAGAGTGAGAAGCTCAGCAGCCCTATTAAACAACAACAATAACAAATCTGGTTGTGATTTCAATTTACACAACAAAATACTTTTTTCACTACCACTTTGCAAAATGAAGTCCACAGGAAGTGATCAAATAATTTAAACCATCAAGATATTTTGTGAAAAGGGGGCTGAAGAATAATGAATGAGTAAACTTGCATTACAAACATCAGGCTTACAAATTGTGTGAGGTAAACGCATACATTTTCTCTGATGTACGTCTAGTGTGCAGTTTTAGAATACAGACGAGTAAACTCAACACCACAAACATTGCACTTACAAATTTTCTCTCAAGTATGTCTTGTTGTGTGCTGTTTTAGAATAAAGACTTGAGAAAATGTAACACCACAAACATCACTTTTAGAAAGTCCCTCTCATATGTGCCTTCTTTTGTGTAATTTTAGAATACAGACTTGAGAAAACCTAATACCTAATACAACAAGCATCACATTTATACATCTCTCCAATGTGTTTCAACACGTGTCTCTTTATTTGAGTAGCCTGAGAAAATGCATCACCACAAAGATCACACCTATATGGCTTTTACCCTGTTTGTCTTCTTAGAGTAGTGTATTCAAAAAATCTCAAACTTATAAGGTTTCTGTGTCCTTTTGTGTCTCTTTACCTACTTACTTAGTTGTTCCCCTTCTACCTTGAGGTGTAGAGGTTTGGAAGAGAGGGTTCCAGACTATCCTATTGGCTGTCTTCCTCCTGGCATGGTTCCATTCTAGTCCTCGGTCCTTCAAAGATTGTCTATTGTAGTCTTCCCAGTGGACTGTGGGTCGTCCTGGGGGTCTGAATCC
Organism: Oreohelix idahoensis; assembly: GCA_024509875.1. Classification (NCBI taxonomy): domain Eukaryota; kingdom Metazoa; phylum Mollusca; class Gastropoda; order Stylommatophora; family Oreohelicidae; genus Oreohelix; species Oreohelix idahoensis. The sequence continues at coordinate 135,843 of JAMPIV010017881.1, forward strand.
CTGGCTCTTTGTTTCCCATGCTTGTCATGGTAGCTGATCTTTTCCCTACCTGCTGACATAACCAAACCATCTTAGTTGGGACTCTTCTACTTGGGTCTGCGATTTTAGGCCTTGACGTATCGTCTGGTTGCGGACCATGTCTTTTCTTGTTACTTTAACCACCTCCCACCGATACCTAATATCTGAGATTTGGATCTGGTTTTGTAGATTGTAGTCATTGTCCATGACTCGCATCCATATGTCAAGACTAGGGCTTAGGTGGAGTGGTACACAGCCATCTTTGTTTTCTTACCAACCTCTCTCTTGCTGAGGAATCCTCGATTTATGGCCTGAAAAAGTCTCCCAACTGCTGCTTTTTGAGTGGCCAACTCTTCATTGATGCCTCCCTGTCGGTCTATAATAGCTCCGGTGTATTTAAAGTGGTCAACCTGCTCCGAGACCTGTTCTCTTAGCTTAATCTGATGTCTTCTTTCTTCTCATGATATCACCATGGATTTTGTTTTAGAGCTGCTTATGACCATCCCTGTCTTCTCCAGCTCTTCCTTCCAGACTTGAAGGTTGGAATGAAGAGGCAACATTATCAGCAAATGCCAGCTCTGAAATACAGACCTTCTCATCTTCCAGTACCCCACTGAATACTTTTCTGTCTTCTCCTTACATGCCTTGATGACATCGAGGATTATGAAAAGATAAGGTGACAGGATATCACCTTGCCTTACACCAGTGGTTGTCCTGAACTCTTCTGACTTATAGTTTGCTGTCCTCACATAATTCCTGCAAGACTTGTAGAAGCTCTGTATAGCATGAATCAGAGGTGCTGGAATGTTCTTCCTTGCCAAACAGTCCCAAAGTTTGCTCCAGGGGAACCTGTCAGATGTCTTTTCCAGATCTATGAAACAAAGATGGATTTCACTCTTATACTCAAAGGCCTTTTCACTTAACCATTTCTGGTGTTATACCATTATGTTCTGCTGCTTTGCCCATCTTGATTTTCTCCAGTGCTGCCTTCAGTTCTTCATCTTTATGTCATCTTCACCACCATTGGTTTCTCTTTTGTGCTAGTGGCTATCATTTCTGATGCTTGACATTGCTCACCATCAAGGAGTTCTGAGAAATATTCTTTCCATCTTTCTATTACTTCCTTTGGGGCAGTAAGCAATTTGCCTTGCTTGTCCTTTATAAATTTGAGAGGGCATTGTTTTTTCTTCCTCATGTTCTTTAGGGTCTTATAGTACAATTTCTGGTTTTCTTGCACATCTTTTTCTAGCTTTTTTCCAAATTCTTCGCAGGATTTCTGTTTTGCTGCTAACACCTTGTTCTTTGCTTCTGTTCTGAGTGTCACATATTCTCATTATTTCTCTATATGTCCTGCTGTGTTTTTAGCTCCTAAGTAATGCTTCCACGCCTTTTTCTTCTCTTTGACTTCCTCTGTCCACCAAGGTGTCATCTTTCTCTTGTTTTCAAGTCGGACCACCACATGCTTCTGCAGCAGCTGTCTTTATGATGTCCTTGAATTTAAGCCAGAGGGTTTCCAAGTCATCAAGTTGTTCTTCTGTGTTTCCCACCACTGTAGCAATATGCCCCTGATATATGGTCCTAATTTCTGGCTCTCTCAGCTTGTAGGTCTTAATGCTCATTTCTCCCATTCATACTTAGTTTCTTGCATGATGTTGGGCAGTTCCTAGGCTGAGAAACTCTTTCAGTTGTTCTTTTCATTGTAAGCAGGTAGTGATCACTTCCAATCTCTGGCCCCCTCCAGACTCTAGCATTCCGTACATACTTGAATGAGCTCCTCGTAACTATGTCATAGTCGATCACTGACTTCTCATTCCTTGTTGGTTCACATGTAGTATATGCATGTATGCGCTTATGGGGGGAACTTTGTGTTTGTAATGATCAGATTCTGCTCACCACAGAATCTAAGAAGTCGCTTTCCATTGTCATTGAGAGTATCTTCTCCATATCTTCCGCTAACTCCACCCCATCTGGCATGGTCATTTCTAACTCTGGCATTGAAATCTCAGAGCATGATAATTTCATATAGGCAGTCATCCACTGTCCTTTGAAGCAGCTCAGAGAATTCTTCCTTGATCTCTGCTCTCTCATCCTCATTTGGAGCATACACTATGACCATGTTGTCTATGGTTTCTCATTCTTTTAGTTTTACAAACATAATGCACTCTGAGAAGTTCCATGCCTTGATACTATCTTTTTGGTTTTTTTGCTACAATGCAACCAATGCCCCCTTTAGCTCTTTTAGATGTGGGTACACCACTGTAGAGCAGTGTGTTGCCATCAAGATCCATGACTCCTTGTCCCTTTTTCTTTGTTTCCATTATAGCCAGGATTTCTAGTTTTGCTTTCCTCATTTCTTCCACCAACTTCTCTTCTTTCCCATTTATTCTTCTTGTGTTCCATTTTCTATAAGTCATAGTCCGATCCAGTTTGTTGCCTTTAGAATCAGTCCAGTTTTCTCTCTTGTAGTTCACTTAATCATGGTTTAAAGCAAATAGGTGGTTGGCCTGTTGTGCCTTGCATGGTGGAGGGGCTGACTCCTTAAGGATTCCATGCAGGCCACCCTACTCCTTTGTCAGCCTGGCTTGGGACCGGCATAGGCTGTGGTTTCTCTCATGTGTGTCCTTTTGTGACTCTTTAAAGCACCACTCTGAGAAAATTCTGCTCCACAAAAAACACTTATAAGTTTTCTCTCCTGTGTGTGTCCTTTTGTGATTCTTTAAATCAAAACTAAGAGAAAATCCTGCTCCAACAACATGACTGTAGTGAAATTGACAGAGATACAACGGTAAAATACCTCCAAGGATAACATATAAGGATAAAAATCATAATGCGTAGGCTGCTGATGTACATGATCGCCTAGACCGCGGGTCATCACCCTCCATAAAATTGACTTGCTAGACAGGAGGGGAACGGAGGATCAAAAAGGAAAAATATGACTGGAAAGATTGCGTGAGACTAGAAAGGCTAAGGAGACGCAATTGGGGGGGGGGGAAACGGAGAAAAGTCACGTTCCCCAAGTTGACATAAAGTAAGCAACTCGACAGAAGGGACCATAGATATGTTACGCCACAGTCATTTATTGGACGCTTTTGCGCGATACCAAGCCTTGATTTGAATTCAGCGGCTAAACGCAGATGTTAGGAATATTACAAAAATTAAAAAGTAACTTTTTCTTAATATTAATGTTAGGAATATAAAAATTAGCTGGCCGGATGGCCCATTCTGAGCAATGAAATAATATGTTCTTAATTTTACAGACGGATAGATAATATTGAAGATAATGACAAAAGACAGTGTAGTTTACATCATCGACAGACTGCATTGAATAAAAAGTGTTGTTATTTGCACACAAAAACACGACCTTGGGGACGCAGGTGTTCAAATTTACTTAGTATGGAGGAGAGGGTTTTTGGGTGGTAGCTGTGTCTAAATATAACTTTTAACGACAAAATTTTGGAGGGGAGAGAAAGGTTGGTTCAAAAATCAAGTACATTTTTGTAGAAACACAAGTAGAGACGGACAGACTAACAGATAACCATCCATACTTGACTGAAGCATGACTGAAATGACTTTAGTGTAGGAAATTTGAAAAAAATAAAACCTAGGCAGTGATTGGCCACAGATAATCATATTATTAGCGCTCAGAAGCGAAAGTGGGGCCATTCTTCAATAGTTGTTCAGTGATAGACACAGATTTTAAAGTGTGGTGATTTCCATATGAAAGAAAGTAAAAGAAGTTTAGGGACGCCATACTATAGCCAGCAGCTCAGCTGAGTTTTGCTAGCAATTCTGTGTTATTTATTCATAATCTGGTAAGATTGAAATTATTTCCTTATATATTTTGAATATTGTTTCATGTTCGAGTGATTTGATACTGCCATATCATAATCTAGCCTTACAAACAAGTAGGGATTTTGCTCTAGACCCCCCGCCCTAGTCAGGGTCTAGGGACCAACAGTGTACATAAACTCCAGCAAGTGTTAGGCAAGACAGATCAAGTGTTGAGAATAATGAAACATATTACCTATCCTCTTTTAGGGCCGACAACTAATAAATAATTTTCAGAATCTATGGTCTGGGAGGATCTATCTGATGTAAAACCACCATGGTAAATGTGCTGTTTGGTCAGAGAGATCTGACCTGTCTGTATGATGTGGTTGTTGTGTCAGTGTTGTGTCCAGACGTGGGTAGAGAATAGATTTTGACACATGGCCCATACTTTGATTGCAGAGCTGTGAGTTTCTGTTGTCAACAAAGCAGTGTCTCTTCAGTTGGTGACTTACTCGAGTGTATCTGTGCAGTTCTTGTGACAGAGACCACCATTATTGCCCGCCAGCACAGAGAGGTGGGACCACCTGATTTCAGCACCAGAGCTACAACTACCAGATGAGTGAGCCTCTGGTCTGCTGGACATTCACCAACGCTTTGTAGTTACTAATACCCCATAAAAATTCCCACCATTTTCTGGACACTGTGTAGTCAATATAGACAGGTGTGATGAGGCCACCCCAACAGCACAAACAGTAAATATCCTCCCAAGTAGATGACTACTAGAACATTTTAATAAAACTAACTAGTATAGTACATATATATGTACACTATTGCATTTATGATATAATATTCCATGCATTTTTTCATAATCTCTAAATCCTTTTAAGTTCTGGTCAACCTACAAAATTGATCCAGAACAAAATAAATGTAATTCTATCAAAAAATTTTACACACGTGAGTTAGTTCAGTGTATTTTAATATTTATTAATATTATTAGTCTTGTTAAATATCTGCGGGTATATCTATAACCTATTACACCACACTACATATCATAACCCTAGACACTTTATGTAGCCACATTCATTAAAAAAAAAAATTAAGTGTGAGGTCGTAGTGGTAGCAAGAAAGGCCTTCTGACAATTCCCAACTACATATTATCTCAGGAGCCTTCACAGCTGGCCTCATACAATTACAATTAGTAATATCACCATCATACAATAACAACAAACACCACTACAATGACACTTGTAAAGTTTCTCTCTTGTATGAGTCCTTTTGTGATTCTTTAAAGCACAACTATGAGAATATTTTGCTCCACAAACATCACACATAAGGTTTCTCTCCTGTGCATGTCATTTTGTGACTCTTTAAAGCACCACTATGAGAAAATTCTAATCCACAAACATCACACTTGTTAGGTTTCTCTCCTGTGTGAGTCCTTTTGTGTCTCTTTAAAGCACCAGTAAGAGAAAATATTGCTCCACACACATCACACTTATAAGGTTTCTCTCCTGTGTGTGTCAATTTGTGACTCTTTAAAGCCCCAGTCTGAGAAAATCCTGATCCACAAACTTCACACTTACAAGATTTCTCTCCTGTATGTGTCCTTTTGTGTGTATTCAAATGATAAATTTGAGAAAATATTGCTCCACAAACATCACACTTATAGGTTTCTCTCATGTCTGTCCTTTTGTGACTCTTTAAAGCACCACTATGAGAAAATTCTGCCCCACAAACATCACACTTATAAGGTTTCTCGCCTATGTGTGTGTCAATTTGTGACTCTTTAAAGCCCCATTCTGAGAAGATTTTCCTCAACAAACATCACACTTATAAGGTTTCTCTCCTGTATGTGTCCTTTTGTGACTCTTTAAAGCAAAAACTATGAGAGAATTCTGCCCCACAAACATCACACATAAGGTTTTTTTCCTGTATGTGTTCTTTTGTGACTCTTTAAAGCACAACTAAGAGAAAATTCTGCTCCACAAACATCACACTTATAAGGTTTCTCTCCTGTGTGTGTCCTTTTGTGTCTCTTTACATGACCATTTTGAGAAGATTCTGTTCCACAAACATCACACTTATACGGTTTCTCTCCTCTGTGTGTCCTTTTGTGACTTTTAAAATCACCAGTAAGAGAAAATTCTGCTCCACAAACATCACACTTATAATCTTTCTCTCCTGTATGTGTCCTTTTCAGACTCTTTAAAGCACCATTCTGAGAAAATTCAGCCCCACATACATCACATTTGTAAGGTTTATCTCCTGCATGTTCTTTTTTGAGTCTTTAAAGCACCACTATGAAAAAATTCTGCTCCACAAACATCACACATTAGGTTTCTCTTCTGTGCATGTCATTTTGTGACGCTTTAAAGCACCACTATGAGAAAATTCTGCTCCACAAACATCACACTTATAAGGCTTCTCTCCTGTGTGTGTCCTTTTGTGACACTTTAAATCACCATTCTCAGAAAATTCTGCTCCAAAAACTTCACACTTATAGAGTTTCTCACCTGTGTGTGTCATTTTGTGTATCTTTATATGACTATTTCGAGAAAATTCTGCTTGACAAACATCACACTTATAAGGTTTCTCTCCTGTGTATGTTTTTTTTTGTGTCTCCTTAAATGACCATGTTGAGAAAATTCTGCTCCACAAACATCACACTTATAAGGTTTCTCTCCTGTATGTGTCCTTTTGTGACTTTTTAAATCACCACTAAGAGAAAATCCTGCTCCACAAACATCACACTTGTAAGGTTTCTCTCCTGTATGTGTCCTTTTGTGATTCTTTAAAGAATAACTATGAGAAAATTTTGCTCCACAAACATCACACTTATAAGGTTTCTCTCCTGTATGTGTCCTTTTATGACTCTTTAAATCACCACTTTGAGAAAATCCTGCTCCACAAACATCACACTTGTAAGGTTTCTCTCCTGTGTGTGTCCTTTTGTGACTCTTTAAATTACCATTCTCAGAAAATTCTGCTCCACAAACATAACACTTATAAGGTTTATCTCCTGTATGAGTCCTTTTGTGATTCTTTAAAGCACAACTAAGAGAAAATTCTGCTCCACAAACATCACACTTGTAAGGTTTCTCTCCTGTATGTGTCCTTTTGTGATTCTTTAAATAACAACTATGAGAAAATTTTGAACCACATACATCACATTTATAAGGTTTCTCTCCTGTGTGTGTCCTTTTGTGACTCTTTAATACATCACTACGAGAAAATCCTGTTCCACAAACATCACACTTGTAAGGTTTCTCTCCTGTATGTGTCCTTTTGTGACTCTTTAAATGACAACCATGAGAAAATTTTTCTTCACAAACATCACACTTATAAGGTTTCTCTCCTGTATGTGTCCTTTTGTGTCTCTTTAAAGCTCCACTAATAGAAAATTCTGCTCCACAAACATCACACTTATAAGGTTTCTCTCCTGTGTGTGTCCTTTTGTGACTCTTTAAAGCACCACTTTCAATAAATCCTGCTCCACAAACATCACACTTATAAGGTTTCTCTCCTGTGTGTGTCCTTTTGTGTCTCTTTAAATCATCATTTCGAGAAAATTCTGCTCCACAAACATCACACTTATAAGGTTTCTCTCCTGTGTGTGTCCTTCAGTGACTCTTTAAATCATCATTTCGAGAAAATTCTGCTCCACAAACATCACACTTATAAGGTTTATCTCCTGTGTGTGTCCTTTGGTGACTCTTTAAATGATCATTTTGAGAAAATTCTGCTCCACAAACATCACACTTATAAGGTTTATCTCCTGTGTGTGTCCTTTGGTGACTCTTTAAATGATCATTTTGAGAAAACTCTGCTCCACAAACATCACTCTTATAAGGTTTCTCTCCTGTGTGTGTCCTTTTGTGTTTCTTTAAATGACCACTTTGAGAAAATTCTGCTCCACAAACATCACAATTATACAATTTTTCTTCTGTATGTTGTCTTTTGTACCATTTTGAATACAGTTTTTGTCCTGTAAGTTCATCAAACATGTAAGATTCTTTTTTTGCATTTGTCACCATGTGATCACTTTGACAAAATTCTGCTCCATTGACATCATATTTGTAATGTGTCTCACTATTATGCTGCATTATGGGTTTCTTTGGATAATCAGTCCTAGAAAACCTACTAAGACCATCACTCTTGTTAGGTAGTTCTTCTTTATGCTGCATTACATGTGCCTTTAGATAACCAAAATGAGCAGCCCCCATACCAATAAGATCATATTTAGAATGCTTCTGTGCTATTTTTATTCTTTCTTGTTGACATAGACTGGATTTTGTAGCTAATTCTACATTACTAACATTACTTCTGTAACACTTTTCTCTCATATGTGAAAGTTCATGTTCATTATGGTCACCTTTCTTGCTAACCTGTACTCCACAAACATGACAGCTGAAAAGTGTATCTTTTGTACTTATTATTATTTCATCTGATTGTACACTGCCACACAAATTAAAACCATCTCTACTTCCACTGTTGAGAGTACAATCATCATAGACTATTGTTGATTTCCTGCTGCAGTTTTCATTTTGTAAGACTGCAGTATAAATTTCAGGAGTCGGATTCATGTCTACAGTCATTATCTCAGAGTCTGTGACATTCGGTGATTGTACCTCTTTTAATCTTGATTCAATGTTATTGTCTGTATTTAGTGTTGCAGCTGCCATACTTACATCAGCTTTCATTTCACTCACAATTTTTTCTGTGAATTCTGGCAACACTTGATTGAATGCAACATTTTGCACTGGTTCACTCTTTATGAAACTGTTCATAATTTTCAAATCTGGAATGTCAACACTAGAGTATAGGCGGGATCGCTGGCTACAGGAATGGTCACCTAAAATTCATTGAATAAAACATAATAGTAAAAACTTCAGATAATTATGGCACGCATAACAAATTTTAATTCTGTATGTTTTGTAGCATCATATTAAGTGTGATTTAAAAGTTATGCAACTATAAGATTATTTCAGAAGTATTTGTTTCTGTCTGATATGTTAATAGTTCATGGTGTATTGCATACTATGAAACTAATGGTATACATTTAATAATTTTAACACATTAACTACCGAATTGAAAAACACCCTGTGGCCGAATTAAATTTTTTTCCCATTTTCATCCTGTAGGTGTTTGCACAAAGTAAGCTGTAGTTTTCGTAATTGTTGACAGATTTTTATGAATTACACGTCATTCTGAAGATAAATGAATGTATTATTACAATAAACACCGGTTGTAACTCTAGTAGAGGTTGTTGCTATTTAACGGCCCTCCGATGGCCGAGGACTTGCAATATTTTCACAATTATAACTGCTTGCGCCCCATCTCTATCAAAATCAAAATTTCAATCAATGTGCACACCGTTTTCACTCTTGTCCTCGTCATTAGATCTATCAGTCAATTGTTGAAACATGTTTCTATCTTATTCAGCGGTTAGACGAGATGTACACACATTTTTTGTAGTTCTATCCCTAGTTGCCACGGTAAGCAGTTTTACACGATTTGGTAACTAACCCAAAACGCTGAAAAATATGAATATAATATCAATTTTCCAGTGTTCTACAACAACCATGCTTTGGGAATTTGTTTTACTGTGGCAAATTAAAATCTCGAACCAGATCAGAGAGTGTTTCAGTACATTTTTCATTCGTTTTATTACTAAAATTAGATTGGCGCTCTGAGCGGCTTGCGGTCCAAATGTGATTATTTTGTGAGCCGCTGACAGCGGCTTGCGGTAGTTAATGTGCTAAATGGTGTCGCAAAATGTTTTTTTTAATGTGGTCGCTAATAGCATATATTCATTAATATTTTTATTGTTTGATTACTTCCCATGGATGTAAGAAATGAGTAATAACCATTTATTTTTGAATTACTTCCCTCCAAACAGTCCTGAAAGGATTACAAATATTATATTGTTAATTTTTTTCTGTCATGACTAAAACTTTTTTGCAAGAAAAGAACCTCATGACATTACCTGATAGATCTGTGGAGTAACAGTATAGTGTCAGTAAAATTCAAACTTTGTTTTTGATAAAATGAGTTTTGCTCAATTTCAGTGATGCCTGCAATTGTATACCTAGACACTATATAACTGCAACTATTTCTAAAGCTTCTAAGATTTCCACTAATTCTGCTGTAAAGATGGATGTATTACCTGTTACTTTATATCTTTTGTAAATTTTAAATTTTTGTGTTGTTATTTCTGTTCCAAAATGTCCATCTTAATCATATGTAATGCTGGGTCCTCAACAAGTTTCACCACAGGGGGAATACCTGAAAGTGTGTGGATGATTTAAGGAGTCAATGAGGATGTAATTTGCCTCACAGACAGAGGTTCACTTCCACATTTGTATGTATATTATAGCATTGTGCATAACTTGTGGTCATATAAGAATGACACCAGGTATGCCTCCATGCAGGTGGGTGTTCAGATAAAAGGGCATGAACCTGTAATTTCACTATCTAGCGTGCATGGGCATAAATTACTACTGAGACATTATCAAGGAAGATTGTGTTCAAGTGTACATGTATCTAAGGTATGAATTATACAAAGATAAACTGGCAAGCCATTATGCTTATATGTCTACAATTTTTTTTGTAAAACGTGCATGATTAAATATTACTTCTACACAGTAACAATGTATTCACATTGTAGATATATTTAAAGTAGACATGTCATAGAACATGGACATAACTGAATTTTATGTGCAGCATTCTTCAAATATGAATTATTGAAAAATGAGTCAAGAAATAATTAATTATGGCTACTTTCTACTACTTATACTAATAGTTATACAGGAGCATGAACTACAATTGAGAAATATAGCTAGTAGTAATGTTAAAACTGTTGTTTGGTAAAGCAGATTTGGTAACATAATTTGTTAAAACATGATAATGACATATATTTTTGGTGATTATATAACGTACAAAATAATGACAATTCTAATCTATACAATGGTATATACATGAACACACTACATGTAATGTCATTATCAGCCCTAGTCCTAACATTTCAGTCACTAACTCTACAATTTATGCACTGTTGTTATCTAAATGGGATATGCACATTAAAGGTGGGGAAATTCACAACAAACAAGTTTCTATTTACAATTTCAGATGCACAATTATGTTTCAAATACCACCTGCCCATCTTTCAATCATGGAAATTGTTGAATGTGTAAATGCTACCTGGGCATGATTATTTCAATGTCATCCTGAGTTCTGACCTAATTTGTTCAGTGTTATTTAATACATTCTGTTTGGGAAATATTAACAGATTCTGTATTCTGTACCTACTTTTGTTTTCTTCTTCGCTCAACAATGATAGCATTATTTTTTTATTCAAGCGTTGAAATTAATAATTTTTTAACCTGATTAAACCATGTTGCTTATAATTGTTATGAAATTGATTGTGACTTACTGCTTGCAATACACAAGAGTTTAATACTGGTCAGTGTCATTTTTTTCCAAAGACGTGCGCGACCTACATGCAATAAACAACAGACAGAGTACAGGATCTTTTAGTCGAATCTCATCAGCAACCAAGAACTACTTTATCAGAGTAGCCAGGAGGACATGCACACCATCATAGCTGGCAGATGCTGGAGTTGGATTGGCCACATCCTCAGAAGGGACCTTGATACCATTACAAGAACAGCTATGCTATTGTTGTGCCATTATCCTGAACTGGACATTAATTGTCACAGCACAGTTGGATACGATAGATGAAAATTAAGAAATGTAAGAAAGATATATAGGATTTCATAAGTGGCTTGTTAAATGTTAGATTTCTACACAAGTGAGGGGTGAATAGGAAGGCAAATATTCTCACAAAGAGATAATGTCTCAGAAGGGCACATGAGAATGGATTGTCTTTCCTTCTGACAAATCTCCCCTATTATTCTTACTGAATATTATAATTATTATTAAGCCCCCATCCTCTCATACTGAGGAAATGACACATATATGGATTTAAGAGACAGTACATGTAAAAACTCACTCGACCACTTGGTAGATGATATAACTTATGTGCAGATATTTAATTCCTAAACCACATATACGACACAAAGAAAAATGAAAAGGTAAATGAAAATAATAATATGGACACAAACACTGAATGACTAACAGTCCTAGTATGTCCTACTAATCATCATTAGCACTGGTGTGACTATCATGAGAGTTGCCTAACATGGTTGATTGTAATGTTCACTTTGTAATACCCTGGAAGGCACTTTAACTAGAGTTCAGTGAGTATTTAGGTGAAAGTTCTGTTTAGAATTTTGAGTGAGATCTCTGAGACATCTGGAGGAAAATAATCCTTTTGCTTTGCTATAAGTAGGAAGATAACATCAAGAGATGGACAGGGAAGAGTCTATCAGAGTGCACCACCAAGACAAGAGACAGAAGACGTTGGAGATCCATTACAGCCAACCTTCGTTGTGGAGATGGCAACTGATGATGATGATGTAATCCAATGTTGTCAGCCCTGGCACAGGTTGTTAGGTGCTGTCATCCAGCAGCGATATGACATTACATGTGCGAGCATTGATCTATGCTAGCACAGAAGAGGATACAAATGGTGATGAAGATGACATAAAGATGGAAGAACTGAAAGCAGCATTGGAGAAAATCAAGATGGGCAAAGCAGCAGGGCATGATGGTATAACACCAGAAATGGTTAAGTACATGGGAGCATCAGGCGACCTATTACTCCTAAGGGTCCTACAGGCAGCGTGGTGCAACAAGGCCATACCAAAGAATTGGGAGATTGCCATCATAACACCGATTTTCAAAAAGGGTGACAATCGACAATGTGGAAACCACAGAGGCATATCCCTTCTCAGTGTCCCTGGTAAAATCTACTCTAGAATCCTAGAGCAGAGACTCTGATGCCTAGCTGAGCCATAATTAGATGAAGCCCAGTGCGGATTCTGAGCAAACCAAAGTACTCAAGACCTAATCTTCACACTCAGGCAGCTGAGTGAAAAGGCCCTTGAGTACAAGAGTGAGATCCATCTTTGTTTCATAGATCTGGAAAAGGCGTTTGACAGGGTCCCCTGGAGCAAACTTTGGGACTGTTTGGCAAGGAAGAACATTCCAGCACCTCTGATTCATGCTATACAGAGCTTCTACAAGTCTTGCAGAAATTATGTGAGGACAGCAAACTATAAGTCAGAAGAGTTCAGGACCACCATTGGTGTAAGACAAGGCGATATCCTGTCACCTTATCTTTTCATACTCCTCATGGACGATGTCATCAAGGCATGTAAGGAGAGAACAAGAAAGTATTCAGTGGGGTACTGGAAGATGAGACAGGTCTGTATTTCAGAGCTAGCATTTGCTAATGATGTTGTCCTGATTGCTAAATCAGAGACACATCTCCAATCCAACCTGCAAGTCTGGAAGGAAGAGCTGGAGAAGAGAGGGATGGTCATAAGCAGCTCTAAAACAAAATCAATGGTGATATCACGAGAAGAAAGAAAACATCAGATTAAGTTGGGAGAACAGGTCCTGGAGCAGGTCGACCACTTTAAATATCTCGGAGCTATTATAGACTGAAAGGGGGGCATCAAAGAAGAGTTGGCCACTTGAAAAGCAGCGGCTGAGAGACTTTATCAGGCCATAAATCAAGGATTCCTCAGCAAGAAAGAGGTTGGTAAGAAAACGAAGATGGCTCTATACCGCTTCACCTATGTCCCAGTCTTGACATATGGATGCGAGTCATGGGCAATGACTACAACCCACAAAAGCCAGATCCAAACCTCAGAAATGAGGTATCTGAGGAAGGTGGTTGAAGTAACAAGAAGAGACATGGTCTGCAACCAGACGGTACATCAAGGCCTAAAATCCCACCCGCTGCAGACCCAAATAGAAGTCCCAACTAAGATGGTTTGGCCATGTCTGCAGAATGGGAGAAGATCGGCTACCATGACAAGCATGGGAAACAAAGAGCCAGGGATCCAGACCTCCAGGACGACCCAGAGTCCGCTGGGAGGACAACATTAGACAATCTTTGAAGGACCGAGGACTAGAATGGAACCAGGCCAGGAAGAAGACAGCTGATAGAATAGTCTGGCGCTCTCTCTCTTCCAAACCTCTACACCTCACGGTAGAAGGGGAACGACTACGTAAGTAAGCATTGATCTATGCTCCTTTATGCTTAGGAGTTGATGAGATCTCTGGCTTTTGGTTCTGCTGATCGGTCAAAAGACTGGCTGTCTGTTACCACCAGGCACCAAACACTGAATTCTGCAACTGCTAATGTTGTCCGCTCAGAAACCTAAAAGTCTGCACAGAATGAAATCATACAACACTGCTTGGTATACCAAAGTGCTTGTAATGTAGAATTCCCCGCCGTGTAGATACACTCGGCCCACAAGTTCTGCGTGTAAGTAGTATTTGCGTCTAAGCTTCTAGCTTTTATGAATCTCTTCTCACGTGTTCTAGATCATTGGATGGGATATCCCCGTTGCTCACATCACTCAATTGTGAGGGGTGGGTGTTCCGACGTAATCACACATAAATTCTCTCCCTGACCTCTGAGCTTGTGTGAGCAATCTTGAACTTTGTCTCACGTGAGAAAGCTTCCCTACGCGGTAATTACTGGTTACTATGAGAAGCCATACATGTGCTGGCCGATGTAATGAAATTTGACACTGTGGAATTTTCCATCAGGTCCATCAAGTAGGATGCAATAAAGCAATGGATCTCTAGACTTTAAGATGCCTTTTTACTCTTAATAAAGGTATATCCTCTGGCCATGTGTTATAACCTGAGGTTGATGCATTTGCGGTATTTGCGCAGTGACCATAAGTAAGCGCCGCTGTGTTGCCTGAGAAAGAGAAACGCTGACTACAGCACCAAAAATACCATAGTGTAACATGAAAACTACCGAGAATAAAGAAGAGAAAGAGAGAGATGTGAAGAGAAGGGAGACAAAGATTGAGAGAAGAATAGACCATGTTATGACAGCTATGGATCACCGAAGGAAAGCAAAAGAGAGGACAACTAAAAACAACTTGGAGGAGAACTGGGAAAGCTGAGATGCAAAGAATGAACCAGAAATGGGGCACTGTACGAAGGATGGCCGCCAACCAAACAAAGTGGAATCAATTTGTTGTTGCCCTACAAGATGCCACCATGCATGATGGCCACTGACTGCTTTGACCGTCGGCGGATATGGATCAAAGAAGAAGAAGAGTAAAGGAGAGTGAGCAGGAGAGACTAAAAATACTCATATCTGATGACTAAACAATATTCTAAATACCTATTCAAGTATGACAATCTCAATTACGATCTACTGTCACATAAAAAAAAAAATAAAAAACACTTTATAAATACAAACATCTGGTGACTAAACAATGTTTTCTCTCATGAAGTATGACAAAGCCTTTCTGTTCTTGTTATGCCAAGCTCATAAAATTGACTTCCCTAATTTAACGAGGCATGCTTCACAGATCAAATTAAGGGGAGATAATGTTTAGTTACTCCTTAACAAGTTTTCAGAAAATAAATAAATAAATCACCTCTATCATAAATTAAAGGAGAATTTGACACTGTTTCACTTTTATAAAACAATGAAAATCTACACATGGATGGTACTTTGTATGAAATCTGTACAATTCTTTTAGTTCAATGAATAAAGATTAATTCACATACAGTAGTTTAAACTTCCCTCTTTTCTATTACAAAATCAGTGGATATTTCCGCCACAGCAAAAGTAGTTGACCTGGCTTGAATAGAACAGATAGTTGCTGGGCAGCTAACATAAATGGGATGTAATTGATATGGTGGCTACTTCGCAGTAGTAGTGATTATAATTAGTTTTCATGCTCTTAAACCATGGTAAAGAAAATGTATTTCCCTGACACTCTTTCAAGGGAAGAGTGTTCAGGATTTCATTAATTTCAGATGAGAAATTGTTTGGGAAAGATGGTTTGTGGTCCCATACACCTGTCAGCTGAAAATGAGATTTTTTGTATTTAACCCTAGAGCTCACTAGGCCCAGACACTGCAATCGAAAACTTTGGTCATGAGAGAACTCATTTCATAGACCTTAGCAGCGGTAGTTGCAAAGGCTTTGCCAAAATCTTGTTTTGTTAGCAACAAAGTACAACCAAGTGGTTCTTTAGGGTAGTCTACACGAAGAGGTTCACTTTTCATTGATGACAAGAAACTTAGATCAGGGAAAGAAAGCTTTGGAACCCTGAGATAGTTCTATTCACACCACACAACCTTTTCCCACACCTTGATAAATCAGGAGTGACTGTGATTGCAGTCTGGAATCTAGCTACTGTAGGTAAAACCACCATGAACTAACAACTTCATAAAAGTCCTAATGATACAAAAATCAATAACTTTATAGACCACTGAACCTAAATCAATTACTTAAAAGTCCTAACGATGAACTTTCAATAACTGTGTAGACAAGATTGAACTGTATACAAATGACATTTTGTTTTCATCAGTAAAGGTTCATTGTAATTTTTTTTCTGAAATCAAGATTAGTGTTATTGGCTTTTCTTTGATGTTACTGTGATGTCTAATACATGTTTGTATTTAATCAATGGGGGTTCTTTCCAATAATTAAGTACCATAAGAAACAGTGGCCTGGATACCTATTAGCTCTTACACTACTCAGAGGATTCTCAACCTGCTAAGAGACAGTTAATTTCCAGTATCCCTATAAATATGCCAGTGATTCTCTCTGTTCTTTCCTTCCTGTAAAACTTATATTTAACATTTTCTGCAGTTTTTACTTGAGCCAGCCTTCAGTGAGATCATCTTGTGCAGTTGGTACTTATTCCTATGTTCCCTTATTCTATCAGTCCATCTTCAACTGTAACCAGCGACTATGGGCAAAAATCTATGTAGTTTCAAGGGTTCTATAAGAAGGCAAAAAATGAGGACAACTGCTTTAAAAATGGCACAGCTTCAGATGTGACTAAGGGCTTGCAATCTCATCATGTAAAACAGCCCACTTGAGAATTCATCACCACAAATGCTTTGATTGTCCCATGCTTCTTAAGAAGCATAGAAGGTACAATCCTTCATTCATGAGGAAATAAATGTATGAAACACTCTTTTACTGATAGTTGTAAAACAGGTTCTGCACTTAGCTACCCCTTTCCACAGACCATGTCTCCAGACAACAGCTAGACTGGTAGCATGTGTCTTGTTGAATGTGCTACTATTCCCACTTTAACTACAGGTCATGCTAGATTACAGACAAGTGTATCAAAGATGTCAGTATCAATATTTCGTATGTCGTAGTTTAAGCTATAAGATCTCTTAATGCTTGATTTCACCATGACTACTTTATAAACCCTCCTCCAATAAATTAGCTACAGAGGAAAACAGTGTTACAGAATGATCCAGAAGATCCATGGGGTGGCAAACATCTTGAAGTAGCACAATAAAAACCGCACACGAGCCTACATTATTTGCAACAGCATTCAGCCTCAACTGAGATTGCTTAAAAAAGAAGCTTATTTACATGTGTACCTTCATTTCTCCATATATCTGACTGTTTTACTTTATGCTCTCCTAATCTCTTCCTGGTAATGCTGGCAACTGTCTGGGAATTAATGTCTGAATTTTTAGAGAAGCCATTCCAATAACACTCCTGGATGACATGCAATACAAAATCATAGGTTATGTAAAGGGTTTTTTACAATCACTACCAATCAATACTGTTATCACAAGGTTCAATTTTGAGACTAACAACAAACTGAAGTGTTTGAAGTATGTTTGTATACACAACAAAGACTTCAGTAAAAACCTGGAAATAAATTATCAGTGTCCACAAAGTTGATGTATAAATGTGCCTGACATTGATGATTCTGAGTCTTGCTACCTGATCTGCATACGATTTTGCTGTTCAAAATGTGTTATTCTTCCATGAGTTTGTTTATTTAAAGCTTCTGTTACATGGTCTAGCATCACTGAGGTCAGAATTTTCTTTAGCCATTGCCAAGGTTTGTCTTCACAGTTGATGTAAATAATCAAATTGAAATGTAACAAGCTGGCAAGGAAGAGAAACAAAGAAAAACAACACTGCAAAAATGGTGCTATGTTTAGGACATAAGAGAGGTAGAGGGGAAAAAATGGAGAAGGGAAATGGACAGACATGAAATGTATGCAAAGACATGAAAAAATTTGTTCAAAGCCTCTCACTCATTTCCTTTTCTAATTCAATTATAGCTAAATATAGCTTGGCATTTTTTATGCCCTGTTTAATTTCTTCAGTAAAAATGAAACTATTTTTTTTCTAGTACTAGCACATGGCCACTACTACAGTCTGCTCCTGGCCCAGTTTCCACAGATAACAACCATTTTTTAAATTTCCTGTATACCAGTATGCAGCTGATTTCTTCGTCTTCTTCTTGCGATCACATCTTTGATGTTTGCACCGTCAGACGAGTTCTCATGATGAATTTGACCATTGTCTGGAGTTCCTCTTTAGCTCCATACAGCTTTGAGTTTAATGTTGAGTCATTGGGCCAGATAATGTTTCTTAACTGGTCATACAGAGGACAATCCTGTAGAACATGCTCAGCAGTTTGTTCATTTAATCCACATGTGCACAGTGGTGAAGCAGACAATCGCAGCTTGTACATGTGTTTATTCAGTTTGTTATGTCCTGTCCTGAGGCAAAAAAGGGTGATCTTTTCCTGCCAGTTGTGTGTGGTAGTCGTCATTGGGTTGATTCTGTTCTCTTCTGATAGCCTGGATAGCTCTCTTTTTCTCAAAGTAAGTGATTCCATTATCTTCTTGTTCACATTCTTCTCCATTTTTGGCAAGTTTATCTGCCTTTTCATTTCCACGTATGCCACAATGGGATGGTACCCATTGAAGTATGGTTCACTTTTTGGCAGCTATCTTGCTTAGTTCATTTCTCAGATGCGGGATTTTACCACCCTTGAGAACTTGCAGTACAGACAGTGCAACTGTGAGGATGACTACCTGGTGGCAGTCAAAGTTGGTGTTATAAATCATTTTTGCAGCTTGCTCTAGAGCTTGAACTCTAGAGCTGTATAGTTGGAACAGAATTTACCAGTGGGAATATGCCTAGTCTCATAGTGGTTGTCAGGACATGAGATAAAGATACCAACACCCCCATTCTTAATGGCATTTGTTGCTTATCCATCCATGTAGGCATGTATCCATGATTGTTCAGAATTGCTTTCTTGGATCATATTCAATGTAGCAGTTTGTTTTTGCAGATAATTATACTCATTCAAAAAAAAATGCTGTGCTGAAGTTGGCTGAAAGGCACAAATATCGCAGCTTCACTGTAAATGGACACAACGCAACCAAGGTCCTTTTCAGGACCAATGAAGAAGAAGAAGATATCCAATTCTGAGACCACTGATTGATGTATTAATTTCAAGGGTACTGCTGGCCTGTTATATGGTACAGGGTATAAGGTGGGCTTCAGTAGTGTTGTCTTCATGGATAGGTCTTCTTGATGCTGTCTTTTAAGTCTTTTTCCCTGATGGACAAAGCTGCTACATTTTAGACATCCCAATGCCAGATCATCTAATCTTGCCTTCATTGGGTGCGTTGGCATAATGTTGTACTTTTCCATCTGGATCATGCTTTTTGTATCTCTTTTATAGGACAATGTCTGTAATCTAGCAGCTTTCTGCATCTCTGATATCGGCATAGTTTTCAAGGCTCGTTAGCTGATTTGATTATAAGCATTGTCTTTTAATGGGTTTTCACTTATCAAAAGGTGCCTTGTGTTGTAAGCAGTGCATAATCCTTGAAGAAATCGGGTTTCTCTGACAGAGGTTTCTTTCAAATTATTGTTGCGCAGGCTTTATAAAAGAAGTAAAAAGCATTGTGAAGGATGTCAGAGCAAAAAGTGTGATGTTGGAGGGTGATAAATGAGTGACAAGGCCTTATATCTATCTTTTCCTACATCTCTTGTATTTTATTTTCTCCCACATTTGTGCTCTTTTATCCCACATTTGCTATTTCATCATTTTGATTACTCGCAACTGGTATCTAGAGAACCGCATTTGTTCTTTCATCAGTGTTAAAATAAAGTCTTTTGATTGAGTCCCCATACCTGACATCATCATTTGAAGTCCACATTGCATCGTGATAAGTCTGGTGAAAATACATCTGGTCATCCAAATCAGACATCTGGGCATTATACAGTTTCAGTGAACAGTTGTTATCTTTGTTGCTCGGCTGCTGTCCATACAAGCAATGGGTCACCACATGGGATGCCCAGCTTGGCCAGGTGAAAACGTCCACATGGGATGCCCAGCTTGGCCAGGTGAAAACATCTCATGCTGTTTAAACCAACCAGGATGTTAAATCAATAGGTGGCACCACAGAGGGGACATGTTAGCATGCTGGCGACAATGGACGGAGGAAACAAAGAGTGCCACCAACACATGGAGCGATAGACAATCAGAGAGTAATGTGACAGCACTTTTGCATTGGCCAGCCAATTATCTCAATGCCTGTTTGTAAGGCAAGCCAGGCAACGAAAGTTGGTCACGAATAACCCCACCCACTTTTGGACTGACAAGGGACAAGAGCAATCCTAGGAATGAGTGACCAGAGAGTCTCTTCGGTATTGGTTGTATGGGCGGAGTTCCACGTCACCGGTCCAAGGAACCCACATTGGACTTCTAGATATATAATATACTATGTAGCTTGCTAGAGAGAGGAGTCCAGTTGTTACAGAAATAAGTTATCAAAAAACGGACATTTGGCTAGCAGAATTTGCCATAGGACATTTTTCATTCCTCAATTAAAAAGGAATATTTTCTCACCCACAATTCAGAAGGTGGATGCAGCAACTTTTGTCACCTTATACTGCTGGCTCACAAGTTCAATACATAGTTATCACAAGTTCAAATCACTCGAAAGCTTATTATCTGAAGTCAAGCAAAAGAGCTCAAAAGTAGAATCTCATATTTATACCAAGTGCAACACACTCTTAAGTGCATTCTATGAAGCAGACTCTAAAGTATATTTTATGAATCATGACTACATATGCAAGATAATCAATCTACATATCACTAACATTTCATGAAGATATCCAGTCTGGCCAGTAACCTTAAGAGATTAGACAACAGACTTTTTTTTTTCATATGACAGCTATTAACTGTTGATCAACACTACAGAGATATACTCAAACAGTGAAGGTCCCAAAAACTGCCGTGCTGAAGTCGGATGTGTCGACCGAAAGGTGCAGATATCACAGCTCCGGCGTAAACAGACACAACACAACCAACGTCCTTTTCTGGAAGAACGAGGAAGAAGAAGAAGAAACAGTGAAGGAATATATATATTTCTCGTCAACATTCTCAATACGACAACAGTTTTCATCAGAACGTCCTCGACTTAGAGATACCCCACTCGACATAACATATGACAACTTGAGACATTTTATGCATACATGGGGATCATCGTATCCATGAGAAGCATTTAGAGACACATGGGCTGTGTATATTACTCACCATTTTGGTAACACATATCATATCACATCATCATCATTTCGCTTTGCACCAGTCCATTCTTAATTAACTACTACTTAATTAACTGCAATATTAATATCTCAACTGTGTGTTTTGTGTGAATCGTCTTGTACTACCATCACATTCTAACCATTACTAACCCTATATGTGTGGATATTTAATTAATAAACCCAAAAATCGTTTGATCATTATCTAGTTTGTTAATGTATCACTCGTGCTGTCTGTGTTACATATTCACATATAGGAACATTTCTCTACTCAGATGAGGTTGGGTTTTTTTTCTGTTATGGAATCTAAGGGCAGAAGCTAAGGTCATGGTGAAACAGAACTCTTTCCATAATTAATTAGAAAATACTGTCCAGTGGAAAGCATTCGCATTCCCATCTCCTTGTCCCTATTTCGAAAAGGTCTTTATTCATTCTTAACAAGCCAATTTCTAGAGACCTTCTATCTAATATCTCATAGGCTATTCGTGGCAAAAACTACTGTCGTAGTTGCCCGTATACACTCCACATGACACGGAGGGAGACTCAAAGTTGGCCAAGTTGATAGAAGGACTTGATGTCTATTTTATGCGTACTTTATTAATAACGTTCAAGACTGTGAAATCCCAAAGTAGGCTGGGCCTCTCATTTAGTCAAATTTCAGGCTGTAACAATGTAACTTCTGTTTATGAAACCGGGCACAATAATGGAAATATGTGCAGTACAAGTAACTAGGGTCATGAAAGAAGGTACTGGATATGTGATGTCAGAAGTAATGCCTGAAATGCTCTGAAAATATTTTCTGTTGGATTTATTATGTCAAATTAAACCTTGGATTGTCCTGGCTTGATTTATTCTCTCAATCTATGTTGTATGAATCTGTATGTCAGCCCATCTTAACAGAATCATAAAATATAAGCTGTCGGGGTTACACAACACCTTGCATACTGTTAGAAACCTTGTGTTTCCTGTTATCATATGGTGAGTTCTTGCATACATGTTTGCCACCTCTTTGACTTTTTTCTTTTCCTTGCCACTACTTCCGCTTTTTTCATTACTAACTTTCCCACAGACTTCAAACACAAAGCTGTCTCATGAGATTTGACTGGGCATAGCCACACCACATTCATTATAAAATTTGACTGGTCCTTCTTTCTTGTTTATTTCATTCAGAATAAATTATTATGTGGCAGTCAGAATAAAATTAACCTGCTCTAGTACGAGTATATCGCATTTCATTTTTTTTTTTTTTTGTAAGCCTGCTATTACTCGAGGTAAAATCTCCAGTTAATATGTCTAACCTGAGACTGAATTTACTTGCGCATCCCTATTTTCCCTGTACAATGACAGGTGTCCTCTCACCATTCAGGCAGATACTCGCCGATTTTGGAGGTACCATTAGAGCTGGGGAAGCCACAGTAGCATAGTGGTTAGTGCACTGGCTTCCTAGCGCAGTGGTCTATGGTTTGATCCCCAGATGAGGCGGAAATTTTTTAGGCCACAAACGGCTCCTGGGTTGACCCAGCCCCAAATGGGTACCAGAGCAACTCTGGGAAGGTTAAGGCAGCCGGCATGATGCCGACCACATCACCCCTCATGTGCCGATGGTCAAGATAATATGGGCCTAACACCATATTCCCAATATGCCTCAATGGGCGTGTAACGGGTTCCTTCCTTTACCTTATTAGAGCTGGGTTGGCTCAGGAGCCATTCAGATTATTCCAGTCCCTGGTTGATGACACTTCTTCAAATGTCTTTGCCAGGGCCTAACCTGAACAGCAGTGGAGAGGGGAGAGGGTAAAGCACCTCAATCTTGTCTCCTGTCAAGTCACAATGTTTTAAGTATGTTTTATATAGGCAGTTGCCCCAATCCCTCCTACCTTTGTAGGATTTTGTGAAACCTCCTAACCTTCAATATGTGATCAGTAAAATAAAAAATAAACCACCTACAACTCAATTTCTGCTTTTTACCTAATTTACATTTGAGTCAATTGTTTTAATATTCTTTGGTACCTTGTAAACACTGAGTTTCTTACAAGTCATGAACTTTAGTTAATTATATACAATTAAGATAGAATTTTAGATTAACAAATACCTAGTATAGACCACCATAATTTCTGAAAAAGATCACTTAAAACTGTCCAAAATAAATTCTTTATGGGTGCAGCATATTGCAATATAAATTTTTCTTCTTTCAGCATTAACAGTATACCATACATCCAAGCCACAATATTATTATAGCTTCTAAACAATGTTACAAATAGTGTACATACCTTAACATCTGTTTCCTGCTTTATTTCTGCAAACAGACTTCTGTCATTAGCTGCCACATTTCTTCCAGCCTGAAAGCAGTGAACTGTATTAGATGTACTACTGTAGGTATCACATTAAGAAAATAAAGTTATAATAAAAATATATTACACTAATACTTGAATACCATCAACACCAAGCAATAATTATTGTTAAATAGTGAGGCTTAATGCAGCTGCAATAGCCATAAACTTGCTTGTTGTATCTTAATCAAGATCATCCCTGTAATTTCTGTTATTTACCTATATACAAATATGTCTGCTCATGGAAGCTATGACAGAAGAACTTGAGTTAAAGATATCTGACCTTCAGAATGGTGTTTTAAAATCTCATTTATATAATAATGAATTTCTGGAATAATTTCAACCAAAAAAGTGAATTTTTAAAAAAAGATTACAGTGGATCACTGATGCTGATATGGATGATTGCATAACTATAAATAGTTGGTCAGTGACATATTGTGCCAAAGATCATACTAAATACACTTTTGTTTTGACTCAAATAATTTGAAGATCAATTTAGTTTTTTTAACCCTGATTATTTCTTATACAGGTGTGTAACCCATAATCCGAACATCCAAAAAACCAAGATATACCAAAAACTGAAGAGTGTTTTGGCTGACTTTTGGGCTACTTTTAAGTTTCCAAATCAAATAAAAAAAATGATTTTTATTATTTTTAACAGGCATGCAGGGTACTGAACACACACAATGTTCACTTCAGTT
The DNA here is from genome assembly GCA_024509875.1 of Oreohelix idahoensis. Taxonomy (NCBI): domain Eukaryota; kingdom Metazoa; phylum Mollusca; class Gastropoda; order Stylommatophora; family Oreohelicidae; genus Oreohelix; species Oreohelix idahoensis. Next base: position 160,163 of record JAMPIV010017881.1, read on the forward strand.
TATCACATTTCATCCTCTTGAAGTGCAACCGCAGTATAAGCTGGCGTATGTGCTATAATGTGATATAAATTGTCAAACACAACTATTTAGTTGTGTCTAAGCACCACTTTTAGCCATGTGTGAATATTTCTGAGCTCATTTTGTCATATTGAGTGGATATTTGTGAGCTTTCATGACTTAAACTTTGTGAGTTTAATTTCATTGTGAAAATGTTGAAAAGAGCTGCAGATACTCCTGTGGGTAGCAGTGGGAATAAGAAAAGAAAGCATTAGTCATTATTGATATCACAGAAGGTAGAGTTATTGCCAAAGCTTGATCGTGGTGTCTCTGAGCATCATCTTACTGAAGAATATGGAGTAGGAACTACCACAGCATATGACATAAGGAAACGCAGACAAGTTGCTGACGTTTTACATGGACAGTGATGACTAAATACTAATGTCAGATCAGAAAACTGCACAGAGGAAAAAATGATGTTTTGGCAGTTTATGGAATTTAAGAAAGACTGCTTAGATAGAAACCATAGTTTATGAGACAGATGACACTGGGTAAAATCTACAGTAAGGCCATCTGTCTTACTGCCTATTCATGAGCTGAAAATCCTGTTCTGGTCCATCATCAGATGTCTGACGCCAAGCTGATGATGGTGATTAGAACATTGAATGTACATGTGCAGGTATTTAACAAAGTTTATGTTTGAAGTTTTAAAAAAATATTTTTCTGATAAATAAATTGTACTAAATAATTTAAGTGGAGTAATTTTTGGGCTACTTCGAGTGATATTTTGGGCAACTTTGGGCTACATCTGGTGATAATTTAGGCATATTCTGAAAACTGAAACATGACCCTCCCCAAGCATTTCGGATTCTGGGTGTTGAGAACTGTTTCGGGGTGTGAAGTAGCTTGGAAATTTTGTCCATTTTGTAACCAAAGTTTGTGCACCTCAAAACACCCTCTCAACTTAAAGATTTTCCCTGACACTGACAGTAACATTCATCATGATCCAGTTAAAGATTTTCCCTGACACTGATAGTAACATTCATCATGATCCAGTTAAAGATTTTCCCTGACACTGATAGTAACATTCATCATGATCCAGTTAAATATTTTCCCTGACACTGATAATAACATTCATCATGATCCAGTTAAAGATTTTCCCTGACACTGATAGTAACATTCATCATGATCCAGTTAAAGATTTTCCCTGACACTGATAGTAACATTCATCATGATCCAGTTAAAGATTTTCCCTGACACTGATAGTAACATTCATCATGATCCAGTTAAAGATTTTCCCTGACACTGATAGTAACATTCATCATGATCCAGTTAAAGATTTTCCCTGACACTGATAGTTACATTCATCATGATCCAGTTAAAGATTTTCCCTGACACTGATAGTAACATTCATCATGATCCAGTTAAAGATTTTCCCTGACACTGATAGTAACATTCATCATGATCCAGTTAAAGATTTTCCCTGACACTGATAGTTACATTCATCAAGATCCAGTTAAAGATTGTCCCTGACACTGATAGTAACATTCATCATCATCATACTTCAGCTGTCCAAGAAGCATAGACCTTCAACAAACTTATGCTAAGTCTTCCTTTCTTGTGCCTTCAGCTCACATCCTACTATGTCTTCCTCATGTCTGTCTCCAGTTTTCTTCTCATCTCTTGTACCACTGGTAGTTGTTTGGTTCTTGTCATCTCTTGTACCACTGGTAGCTGTTTGGTTCTTGTCATCTCTTGTACCACTGGTAGTTGTTTGGTTCTTGTCATCTCTTGTACCACTGGTAGTTGTTTGGTTCTTGTCATCTCTTGTACCACTGGTAGTTGTTTGGTTCTTGTCATCTCTTGTACCACTGGTAGTTGTTTGGTTCTTGTCATCCGTTCCACAAGGTGATCTGGTCATACCACTTCAATCATTCTATTCTATGCAAGCACCCATTTATGAAAGTCTAGCTTTTTTGGTTGTTGTCTTTGTTTTCTCCAGGTTTCAGAGTCATGCCGTACTGACTTGACATTGTTTTCTCCAGGTTTCAGAGTCATGCCATACTGACTTGACATTGTTTTCTCCAAGTTTCAGAGTCATGCCGTACTGACTTGACATTGAACTGAAGATTTTTTTTTGCTCTCCACATATTTCCCAATGCAATGAAAGATCCTCTAGCTTTTTGTATTCTTATTTTGATATCACTGTCAGTCCATCCCACTTGGTCTACATTGCTGCCAAGGTTTATGTATGATCTTGAAGGGTCATTTCTTCAAGTGCAATACTGTTATCATTTGTTGCATTTATTATCATTATCTTTCTTTTCTTCCTGTCTATATTCAAACCTACTTGCTGTAAACTCACACCAAGCACTTTCATTGTCTTGCATCTGATTATGGCTATGGGACTGGAGAGCCAGGCCATCTGATAAATCTACATTATCAAGTTGTTTAGTCACTGGATACCATTTCTGTTGACTAAAGTTGTTGGTGAGGTCAATGTTTTCATAATTCAATCTATAGCCAATAGGAAGAGAAACGGTGACAGGAAGCATCCCTGTCACACTTCATCTCTTATCCCAAATAGTTTTGTAAAACTTTCTCCATGAAGAGCTCTGCACATTGTGTCTTCATGTTTTCTTTATTAAGTTAATGATCTTCAGGGGGACTCTATAATGTCTCACCAGTTTCTGAAGTGATTGTCTGTCCACACTGTCAAGTGCATCTTCATAGTCCACAAAAACCTATGTAAAGAGGCAAGTTTCATTTCAGACTTTGTTCCACTATTATTCTCAATGTGGCAGTCTTGTCTGTACAGGATCTGTTTTGCTTAAAACCTGTATGTTTATCTCTCAGCTGTCTATCTATGGACTCTTTTAATCTCTCAATGATGATCCTGTTTAATATTTTTCATGGCACTGATAGTAATATTGTTCCTATGTAATTTTTGTGCTCTTGTAAATCTTAAGCAGCTTGACCAGATAACCTTCCTTCCTTCTGCTGGTATTTGATGTAAACATTATTCCTCTGTAATTTGTGAACTCCTGTAAATTTCATATAGGTTAACTTGATCAGATATCTTTCTTTGGTTTTTCTTGATGCCATTGTCTATAGAAATGGGTCTGTAATCTGGGGTGAGAAATCCGGTTAGGGCTTCTCTGCTAGGGTACTGGTCTGAACATAGCGGGGCTTACAAGATAACAACTTCCAGCATGAGAATGGAGGTCGAGACTTTTACTGCAGCCTTAAGGTGGATAACTGAAACTTCATTAACAAAGGCTATCATTGTGTCCGACTCTCAGTCCATGCTTCGAAAGGTTCAAAGTGGTTGTTGCATCGTGAATGGAAAACATTCATAGAAGCTTCCAGTCTACAAGAGCTGGTGTGGATATACTGTCCTGGTCATGCTAGTGTATGTGGTAATGAAAGAGCTGACAGACTAGCATCAAGAGCACCCATAGTGGGGACATTAGATATGGATAAGGGAGATATATTGAGAGCAATTAATGATTGCCTGTTGGAGAATGACACTGCAATAGATGATTCATCAAGGTTAAGACTGTTGGAATTTGACATCAAACGCATACATGCCACATGCTATGGTTTACCCATAATCTGTACAAGGTGTTTGCGTTTTCAGATGTGTACACCCTGTACATAATTTCTGTACAGGTTTTCTAACCCATTCCCCGTATTACTGTGTCTCAGAGTTCTTTAATAAGGTCCTTCTGAACACAGGATTTCCCAGTCTGTTAGTGATAATTAAGAACAGAAATAGACTAAATGATGACACCATCACATTATTTTTACAGTGTAAAATAAACTCAGACATTTATTGTTTGGGTTTTAAAATAAGTGAAGACCTGCTTTAAAAGGCAAAGTCCCTGTGCCTCATTTATAATGCAGCACACTGTAATTGAAAATATTTTTACATGAATTAACTCTTTTGATATGTTTTTTTCAGTCTTTGTACAGGTTTTGCAGGTCTTTGTACAGGGTTTTGGATTTTTTGTACAGGTTTTTCATCTTCGAGGTGTGGCATGTATGATCAAACGTAAAGCTAGTAGAGATAGACGTATGAGAAGATGCATCCGTTGTGTTTACAACCAGTGAGCTACAGGAACAGTTAGCATTCACATTCAACATATACTAATGGAGACTAAGCACCTATGGGTTTGCCCAGAGTGCAATGATGTCAATTCTTTATAACAATATTTTGTGGGAATTTCTTCTCCCTCAAAGATGGTCAGGTATTACTTGTAGGTCTAGATGTTCCATAACAGATGAGGTAATTCCACTGAAACCCTCTTTAACATAATTCTTCTCTTCTGTAGAAGCTGATTTAGTTCATAACTGTTCAAGAAGATTTAATTCCCCTTCCTTTCATTGATTCGTGTGTGGTAAGAATCTCTCTAATTTTTTGACTAAAAAGACTCTAACTTGAATGGAAGTAGGGAGGGTAAGTTGTAAGGTACCTCAACCATGCCAGCTGTCAAGTCATAAAGTTTAATAGATATTTTAGACATGCAATTGCCCCCTGCTCCCTTCCCCCCCCCCCCCCCCAACACAGTTTTAATGGGAACCTGCTAACTTCCATTATTTGACCAGTAAAATAAAAACACCAGTAACATAAATCCTGCTTTTCTCCTACAATTACAATTAGGACATTTTTTAAAATATTCTTTGGTGCCTGATTAAAAAAAACTTAGTTTCCTACAAGTAACAAACTTTAGTTGTTAAGTAAATACATATAATTAGCCTTAACTAAGACTTCAGTGAACAAATTCCCAGTATAGATCAAGATAAATTATGAAAATGATCATGTAAAATTGTTCAAAATCATTTCTTTACATGTCCAGAAAATTGCAAAAACATTCTTTTTTTTCTCACAAATTTAACACTATATCTTCTTCTTCTTCTTTGATCCTTAGCCGCCGACCATCAAACAAGTCAGTGGCCATTACGCCTGGTGGCATCTTGTAGGTCAAATACAAATTGATTTCACTTTGCTTGGTCGGCGGCCATCCTTCGTACAGTGCCCCAACTCTCGTTCATTCTTTGCATCTCAGCCTCCACAGTCCTCCGCCAAGTTGTTTTTGGTTGGCCTCTCTTTCATTTTCCTTCAGGGGTCCATAGCATAGCTGTTCTTGTGATGGCACTGGGGTCTTTTCTGAGGACATGGCCAACCCAGCTCCAGCGTCTGCCAGCTATGATGGTGTGCATGTCCTCTTGCTTGCTCCGAGTAAGCAGATCTTGAATGGTAATGGTATTCGGCCAAAAGTTTCTGAGAATTTTTCTTAGGCATGTTGAGTGAAAAGAGGACAATTTCGACATTTCCTTCTCTGTAACTCTCCAGCATTCCACACCATAGAGAAGCACAGAAAGCACACAGCTCTGATATAATCCTAGTTTTGTGCTTGTGCTGTACTGAGAGGACTTCCAGATGCTGTTTAGACTAAAAGAGGCTGTTCTTGCTTTGTTCATTCTGTTGTTGATGTCTTTGCTTGCTCCACTGTCTGGTGTTACTATGCATCCTAGATATGTGAAGGCATCTGTCTGTTTCAGTTGCTGATTCCTTACTGATATGGGCTCTGGGTTGCTCACATTTAGCGTCATGACCTCTGTCTTCTTTAAATTGATGTTCAAGCCCACCTGCTGGCTATACTTATTAAGTCTATCTCTTTTTTACTGGATGTGTTGATGTGAATGTGCAAGTAGTGCAATGTCATCTGCATATTCCAGATCTTCTAATGTAGAAAAAGTAGTCCATTTTATTCCTCTTGGACAGCCCTCTGTTGTCTGGCGCATCACCCAGTCTATGACTGTTAAAAATAGAGTGGTTGATAAGGGGCACCCCTGTTGTACTCCTGTCTTTACCTCAAAGGTTAGGTTGCTCTGGCCAATGCTACACGCAAAGTTGGCATAAAGGTTTTTTATGATTGACACTATGCAGTTTGGAATTCCATAAGCCCTCAGTATTTTTCATAAACTGTCCCTATGTATACTATCAAAAGCCTTTTCAAAATCAACAAAATTAATGTATAGCTGTCTTTGCCATTCTGAGCACTGCTCTATAATGTTCCTGAGGGTAAATATATGATCTACACATCTTCTATTCTTTCTAAATCCTGCTTGTTCTTTCCTCAGTTTGTGGTCTACTGCTTTTGAAATTCCCAAACTCCTAATAGTCCTCCATAGCGTAGATTTGAAAATACGAGGGGCGTTCAGAAAGTAGTGCACCACATCGTTTTTCCCAGGAGCTGTTTATTCAAAAAGCGTGAAATTTATAAACAATATACATGGATATGTCATGTAAACATCGGTATTATTCAGCATAATCCCCATCAACTTGTACGGCTTTATGCCAGCGCGAAACAAGTGCATGTATTCCTAGCCCATACCAGATTTTGTCTTGATCATGTAGCCATTTCTTTGCTGCATGAATCACTCCTTCATCATCTTCAAACCTTGTCCCACGGAGTGCATCTTTAAGTGGACCAAACAGATGAAAATCAGAGGGTGCCAAATCGGGACTATAGGGTGGATGGGGTAGTACAGTCCAACCCAATTTGGTGAATGCTTCCCGTGTTGCCAGACTTGTGTGAGGGCGCGCATTGTCGTGAAGGAGAAGCAGGTCTGCTGGATTCTTGTGCGGCCGAACTCTGCGAAAACGCTGATTGAGTTTTTTTAATGTCTTAATGTAAGCTTGCGAATTGATTGTCTTTCCTCTTGGCATAACGTCCACAAGAATCACATCTTCAATGTCCCAAAAGACAGTGATCATGACCTTTCCAGCTGCAGGAGTTGTCTTGAATTTCTTTCTTCGTAGTGATTGCGGATGATGCCACTCTATTGACTGTCTTTTTGTCTCAGGTTCAAAATGATGTCCCCCGGTTTTGTCACCTGTAACAATCTTAGCCAAAAAGTTCTCTCCATCAGCATTGAAACACTCCAACAATTCAGAAGAAATTGCTTTCCTTTGCAATCAGTGGTCATTTATGAGACTTCGAGGAACCCATCTTGCACAAACCTTAGAAAATCCGAGTTTTTATAACTGCATTTGCACTACCAATGCTGACTGACAGCTGTAAGGCCAATTGTTGAGTAGTGATTTGCCTACCAGTAAGAATAATGCCCTCAGCACATTTCAACATTTCTGCGTTGGTGGCTGTGACAGGACGTCCACAACGTAGCAGATCAAGCAGCTCCGTATCTCCACTTCCTGATTCTTTGATTCTCTGAACCCAGCAACTGACTGTACTCCTGTTGACTGCAAAACTTCCATACACATCACATAGATGCTTGTGAATGTTCACAACAGTTTCCTTCTCTTCTTCTTCTTCTTCTTCCGTCCTTAGCCACCGACCGTCAAAGCAGTCAGTGGCCATTACGCCTAGTGGCGTCTTAGGGCAACAGCAGATAGGTTTTCTTTGCCATTGCTTCCCATCACGCCTGGTGGCGTCTTTAGGGCAATGGCAAATCAACCCATTTGCTGTTGTTTCTGTAATTAAAGTGACTGGCAAACGGGTGATCAGCCCGTTGTGAGTTTCCTTCTCTGCAACGAGAAATTTTAGCACAATTCGCTGCTTATAACGCAAGTTGCTAACACGCTCCATTTCAACGGTTTAGGGCAGCCATATTATTTGGCCGGTTGCAGTGCAATTTAGTGCACACAATTGGCACATGCTATATTTGAAGTGTGCAAAATGTCATGCTTTTATCTTCATTATTAGCTGAGAAAAATGATGTGGTGCCTTACTTTCTGAACGCCCCTCGTATCAATGTCATTATTCTTTCTTAACCAATTTTTTAATTTCCTTAAAGTCACTGCCTCATTATTGTGAAACATATTGCAAATTTCTCTGTGGATCAATTCTTTGTCAAAATTATCCACCACTCTTGGCCTAATTTTCGTGTGTAAAACACTGGAATTAGCAATTTCAGATGTCGCTATCCAGTGGTGCAATGATCGTTTGCTTATCCCCAGGGCACGAATAGTCCTCTTTTGTGGGTTTGAAATAGAATGATATAGTTTTCCTCGAGTAGCTTCATTGCAGAAATACTTAAAAATCCTATTTGTGATTTGCTGTAATGTCATAAACTGTATTCGCAGACTCATTTTTCCTACTTAACCACACAATACTTTTTGTAGACACACCACTGATTGACAATGTGTGAGTAACACCGGATATAAACTGTTTTATGTTCAAGAAGTGCAATTTCATGCTAAAATCATGCCAATTGTACGATAAACCAATCATGTGCAAATGAGGTCATATAATTTACTGTAGACATTTCAAAATGTATGTGTGTGATGTGTGTTGGCAAGTAGACTTTTGATATTAGATCGCAAAAAAACAAAAATTGAAACCAATCGCTGCATTTTAATGAAAAATTTCATTCATAGGGTCTATACCATTTCAAATTCACACACAAAATTTCACTTATATGCGTTATATATTCGCTGAGATATAGCATTTTGAAGTTGGGCAAAGCTAGTGAAACGTGCTATAATAGTTCTGCTGCTAGCTTAGGGTCTGTCTTAAATCGCTCTGCATTTAAGTTATCATGGCCAGGAGCTTTTCCATTCTTTAACCCTTTGATTGCTGTGATGATTTCTTCTTTTCGCAGAATCTAGATCATTTTCAGCCTCAGGAACATTTAATTGTGTCTCTGGTGGTTCCTTGTTCAGAGTTTCTCTGAAATGCTCTGCATATCTTGTTTCCTGTCCCTCTGCTGTCATGATGAGATTTCCTTGCTTATCTCTTACTAATGTAATATTGTTTGCACTTCGTTTTCCGCTGATGATTTTAGTTATTTTGTATACTGTGCTTTGTTCATTTCTCAACACTATATCATGCACACCTTTATAGTCTAAACAACATTTGGAAGTCCTCTCAGTACAGCACAAGCACAAAATTAAGATTATATCAGAGCTGTGTGCTTTCCGTTCTTCTCTATGGTGCGGAATGCAGGAGAGTAAAAGAGAAGGAAATGTCAAAATTGTCCTCTTTTCATACAACTTGCCTAAGAAAAATTGTCTGAATCTTTTGGCCAAATACCATCACCAACCAAGATCAACTTACTTAGATCAAGCAAGTGGACATGCATACCATCATAGCTGGCAGATGCTGAAGTTTGGTTGGACATGTCCTCAGAAGAGACCCCAATGCCATCTCATGAACAGTTATGCTATGACCCCAGAAGGAAAATGAAAGAGAGGCCGACCAAAAACAACCTGTGGAGTACTGTGAGGCTGAGATGCAAAGAATGAACCAGAGTTGGGGCACTGTACAAAGGATGGCTACCGACCGAGCAAAGTGGAATCAATTTGTTGTTGCCCTACAAGATGCCACCAGGTATGATGGCCACTGACTGCTTTGACAGTCGGCGGCTAAGGATCGAAGAAGAAGAATGCACCCTTGAAAGCTTCCAAATGTCAATATTTTCATTCATCTTTTTTTTGTGCTCCTAACAGAACATACAGCCACCATTACAGCTGGACCACTTGTTAGAAGCCTGCACCAAGCATTCACATACACTTGCAGTAGTGGAGTCTGTGACAATTTGTTTAACATAATGAGGTAGCCAGCCCCACCCACAACCCCACAAGTCACTTTGTACGACACGCTCAAGAGTGCAGTAGGCATATTCTTTCTTTGTCTCTTTAGAGACCCAGAGGAATTACATGGGGCATAAATATTTGACATACCTCATAGTCCGTTTCCTGCTTTATTGCTGTAATTAGACGTGTGACATTAGATTCCATATTTCTTTCAACCTGAAGGCAATGAAATGTAGCAGATGATGAGAATCATTTTAAGACTATAAAGACATACTACATATATTTACACCAATATCTAAGCAGCATTACCTCACAGCAATAACACTGACTAACAAAAAAAAAACTTTTTTTTTCTTTCTCTAACATTTCTATGTTTTTCTGGTCAATTTTAATGCGCTGTTTTTAAATCTGCAAACCGTTTTTCTCTATCAGGTCGGGATCTCTAGAAATACGCAATTGAAGTTTTTTAACAACGCATACAGTATTACAACATCATTCGTACAATAAGTATAACAGTTATGTAGGCTTGAATTTCTTTGCAATCGACTTTCATCGGTGAATCGCATGTGATACATCACGATGAAGCATCCAACAATAATCGGCAAGCATGTTCACACTCCACCGTCATAATTTTCTCGAAGATAAGTGAAAGCTTTGCTCGTTTTATCATGAGCCCCAACTTTATATGTAACAGTGGTAAAATGAAGCTGTCTTTGTTAACTAATGGCTCGTGTATTACATTTTTATGCCCGAGCTGCATACGATCCCGGATAGGCCACACCTTTCTTGCATAATGTTCCTGTCTGTTGCGACTGTCCCATTCACATCGGAAGCAACAAAATTTAGTATACCCAGTCTGCATGCCCGTGAGAATTGCAATGACCTTTAGGTCTCCACAAATCCGCCATTGGTAGTCATTGTACTTTATTTTTTCCAAACGTATAGCCATATTGTCATAAGTTTCTTTCATATGAACAGAGTAGGCGACTGGAATTGATGAAAATAAATTTCTGTTATGCAATAACACGGCTTTTAGACTAGTCTTGGAAGAATCGATGAAAAATCGCCATTCGTTGACTATGTGCTCATGACCATTTACATCTTTGCAATAGCAAATGTCATCATCCATCTCAAAGTATTGAACAAGTTCTCTGTGTCTATGACAAAATTTAGATATCGGAGTATTGGGCGCTAAAAGATTCCATTCTTTGAGTCGCGAACCGAGTAATTCCGCGTGTCCTTTGGTAAGAGCGAGATCACATATTAGATCTGAAAGTTCTGAATGGTTAATTAAGTAAACACCATCATTCAACGGTATGTAATCTGAGTAAGAATTAGTTTCTAAAGCAGGTAAACTATCACTTTCTGATGGTTCATTCACATCCAGCGGATATTGTTCTGGTGGTACTTGGATCAGACACGTGATTGGATCACGAGGCACTGGTTTCGAAACCGATTCAATATTTGGATAAACCACAGACTTTCTAGTTTTAAAAGTGAAACCATGGATATTTGTCAAGCAGAAGTAACAATCAGTAGTGTGATTTGTATGTTCACGCCATATTACTGGCACTCCAAAAGGCATCGACTTATGCTTCGGCGATTTTCGTAACCAACCTGCCAATGTATTTGCACAAGTCGAACAAACTGCATTTGGCTTCCAAGATTTATTTGCATCTTCAACTTTCGAATCGAAATAAAGTTCATATGCTTTCTTTAGTAATGGTGTAAAGTTTTTCTGGTCAACACGATCGGTAAAATATCCGCACACGTAACAGAACAGATCAGCCGAATTTCTACAACTTCTAGAAGCCATATTTTGCTCAGAATTATTTCAAAATACAGTAACTATTTGAAAAAGTAGCGTAACATATGTCATGCATCTTTTAGCAGTATAAAAAGTAGAATTATGTTGCTTTTTATTAATTTTTAATAAGTTATATAGTAAAAATGAAACGGAGCAAATAACGGTTTCCCAAAAATATATTTATTCACAAATATCTTAAGAACCTGACGTGATAGAGATAAACGGATTTCAGATTTGAAATCAGTGCAAGAAACTGACCTAAGAACACTTATTCTTATATAAGAAAGAAAAATGTTGTTTGTCAGTGTAATCACTGTCAAATGGTGGGGCCTATTGCAACTGCATTAGCCATAAACAAATATGCTTTTTTAAAATAAATACTTTATCATTTTCCATTACTTCATTCTCTCCTTTCCTTTTTCCCTTTCAATATTTATGTGACCCACAGTTACTATCTTCCCTTATCCCTACATCTGTTTAATGCATTTCACACCGGCAGTGAACATACCCTAATCCTCAAAGTTATCTCCAAACTTAAAAATAAAGGAGATCACAGGGGATGATTTGATAGATCTTTACATGATAGAAATTTAAAATAAAAAAAAACGATAGCAAACTAAGGACTTACTCTTTCTCAAAGGCATTTAAAAGTGTGATATCCCCAGGATTAAAGGTACTTATTCTGTGTTTACATTGATAACCTATGAGAAGCCTTATTAAAATTCACTTTATTTATGAACTGCATAAGATAAGAATGGGATCCTTTATTTGAAGTGACGTTATCATTTGGTAAAATATAATTTAGTTTCAATTTTTCAATGCCTTGTTGAAAGAATTGCAGTAAGAGGGTTATGTTGTAGAGATTCAAATAACTTATCTGCTGCACTTCTTCAACATTTTTTATACTCTGGAACCTGAAACAGATATGATTGTATCAAGGCAGATCTTTAGAGAGCTCAGTGTTTCCAAAGTAGATCCTCACATCACATAGGTTGCCTGCTGCTGATCTAGTCTATATTTTAAAACCATAAAGTGACTTCTGTTACTGTTTTAGCAATCAGAGTCAAGTTAAACAGCATGTGTACATGCTTTGGCATTTTTATTATAGTTTTGTGATGAATCACATGATTATTGTTTTCTTTAAATTACCACAGAAACATGACAAGCCATGTACGAGGGGTGTTCAGAAAGTAATGCACGACATCGTTTTTCTCAGCTAATAATGAAGATAGAAGCATGACATTTTGCACACTTCAAATATGGCATGTGACAATTGTTTGCACCAAATTGCATCACAACCGGCCAAATAATACAGCTGCCCTAAACCGTTGAAATGAAGTGTGTTAGCAACTTGCGTTATAAGCAGCGAATTGTGATAGAATTTCTCGTTGCAGAGAAGGAAACTGTTGTGAATATTCACAAGCGTCTATGTGATGTGTACGGAAGTTTTGCAGTCGACAGGAGTACAGTCAGTCGCTGGGTTCAAAGAATCAGGAAGTGGAGATACAGAGCTGCTTGATCGGCCGCACTGTGGATGTCCTGCCACAGCCACCAATGCAGAAATGTTGAAATGCACTGAGGGCATTATTCTTACTGATAGGTGAATCACTACTTAACAATTGGCCTTACAGCTGTCAGTCAGCATTGGTAGTGCAAATGCAGTTATAAAAACTCTTGGATTTTCTAAGGTTTGCGCAAGATAGGTTCCTCAAAGTCTCACAAATGACCACTGATTGCAAAGGAAAGCAATTTCTTCTGAATTGTTGGAGCGTTTCAATGCTGATGAAGAGAACTTTTTGGCTAAGATTGTTACAGGTGACGAAACCTCGGCACATCATTTTGAACCTGAGACAAAAAGACAGTCAATAGAGTGGCATCATCCGCAATCACCACGAAGAAAGAAATTCAAGACAATTCCTTCAGCTGGAAAGGTCATGATCACTGTCTTTTGGGACATTGAAGGTGTGATTCTTGTGGATATTATGCCAAGAGGAGAGACAATCAATTTGCAAGCTTACATTAAGACATTGAAAAACTCAATCAACGTTTTCGCAGAGTTCGGCCGCACAAGAATCCAGCAGACCTGCTTCTCCTTCACAACAATGCGCGACCTCACACAAGTCTGGCAACACGGGAAGCAATCACCAAATTGGGCTGGACTGTACTACCCCATCCACCCTATAGTCCCGATTTGGCACCCTTTGATTTTCATCTATTTGGTCCATTTAAAGATGCACTCCTTGGAAAAGGTTTGAAGATGATGAAGGAGTGATTCATGCAGTGAAGAAATGGCTACAAAATCTGGTACGGGCTAGGAATACATGCACTTGTTTCGCGCTGGCATAAAGCCGTACAAGTTTATGGGGATTATGTTGAATAATACTGATGCTTACATGACATATCCATGTATATTGTGTATAAATTTCATGCTTTTTTAATAAACAGCTCCTGAGAAAAACGATGTGGTGCATTACTTTCTGAATGCCCCTCGTATCTACAAATTCTAAGTCTCCTGAGAAAATGAATGTGTCACATTTATTTAAAAACATAGTCGACAATTACGAGAATTGAGTTGATAGTCATAATTCATTATCAAATGATGGAAGAGATGAGGAATGTTACATTTAGCTGATGAGTGGATTTTGCCTGGCCATTGAAAAACCAACAGAACTTGATCTAAAGCTACAGTTAATGACTAGTCACAGGTGAAAGACAAAGCTAAAGATAAACTTTTAAAACCACAAACAATTGTCAAAATATTTATGTGACTTGTTTAAAATTTTTTTTTTATTTTTTTGTAACAAGCAGCACTTGGGCTATCAGCCCTTTGGCCCAATGACATGTCAAATGATGAAACAGTTGTAAATAAAGGGTAAAAATAATTACTTTTTACTCTCTCTTTTATTCTTACTGCAAAATGTCCAGCTCTGAGCAAACTCCTGATAAGCAGAATTTTTCTTAGGTGGTCCCAGTAATTTCTACTTATCCAGACTGTGCTGTAGGTATGGCCATAAATGAATTACTTTGATGTTCCAAGACTAGGAAAGCAAGTTTCATTGACTGCAACAATAAACTGCCTTTATTAAGATCATATTCTACTGTTAACGTTGTTGGTGTGTTTTTTACTACATGCATTCTGTTTTTATAAATTTCAATTATGCTTGTATTAATACTAATGGAGAAACACTGCACATCTTGACTCCCTATCAATTTCCCATCAGTTTAATATATAATAAGTGCATGTTTACATAAAGAATTTACACAAAAACATGGTATATTCTGCTGTTTAGAATTCATTGGGGGGAAAAAAACACACACACAAAATTGAGGCACAGTGTAAGTAATAATTTTGGAATCAAAGAGTTAATGCAGGCTACATTTGTTGTACATGTAAAAAATATAGGAAGAGGTGAAGTCTGGGGTGTTTGGGATGAAACCTGGTTCACTATTTATTCGTTATTATCAATATGTATTAAGAGAACCTTATTACACATTAAATTTCCCACTACACCCTATATAATCCTTACATATTAATTTTAGTTTTTGGTTCTGGTTGCATACTGCTTTACTATATCGTGCAGTTCTCTAAGTCTGTCTATTCTCAACACATCTTCTACTGATATGGGTGAATTGCAATCCTGTAAATAATATAATATTGTTATTCTCTGTTTTTCATATTATTTTATTGTATACATTTTGCACATTAAAATTCTATACTAAAATAAACTATTCTGAGTAGGCAGCCTAATTACTTTTTTGCTGGGAATTTTTAAGTTTCCTATTTTATTTATTTATTTTTTAGTTTTAATGAGAAATACCCCTTCAACCTCTGATGGGTTATAATTAGGATATATAGTGTTTTCAATTCCAAATAAGATGAATAACTGCTGGGACTGAAAACGCAGCAAGAGATGAATGCAGTCAGCGACTCATAGCTTGACTGCTTGCATCAGCAAACCAGAGCTGACCAAGACACTACTCCACCTCCAAGTGGTGGTCCTGGAAACAGGCTGCATCGCTGTAGTCTGGCCGAGAGAATATGGATCGAAGAGGGAAAGCAAACCTGGTCCCAAAAAATGCCGTGCGGAAGTCGGATGTGTCGGGCCGAAAGGCGCAAATATCGCAGCTGCGCTGTAAAGGGCGACACAACGCAACCAACGTCCTTTTCAGGACAAAGGAGGATGAAGAATAACTGCTGTTACAGGAAAGTGGCATCACATCTATCAAATCATTGTAAATGTGGCAAATCAAAGTTCCCACAAAATACACAGAGAAATATTTCCCACATAACACCTGGATTCATGCATACATAGATGGATCAGCAACAAATGCAACAGAAAATGGAGGTGGAGGTGTCTTTCTGACCTTAAGCACTGGTGCACAGAATAAGCTGTCAATGGCCAACATGGCAATACTCAGTAAAGTAACTTTAGAGCAGAGCAAACATACCTTTATGTTTGTCTAATATTTATTTACTGTTTACAAGCCTCAGTTTTCCCCGTTTTGGTAATGTTCACCTTTAGCGCCGCCGATGGCCTATTGTAACTTTTCGTTTATTTTGTATTTGGTATCTGAGTTTACAAGTAAGGAAACATTCGTACGAAATACGAATAGCACAAATGATGTTCCTCCGGTGGTCACGATTGTAAATAATTATAATCACAACGTTACAAAATTAATAAATATATATAATTAATTTCTTTGAAAGATAATTACATGTATTGACTTTAAAACATACAGAAATATTTGAAGATAACATTCTAATAATTAATTAATCAATTCAATACCCATTAGCTCCCCAAGGAGCATAGGCCTTCAACAAACGCATGCCAAATCTTCCTGTCAGGTGCCGCATCGCACAAGGTCTTTCTACGTTTTACTCATCTTTTTCAGTTCTGTACCGGTATCTAGTTATCTTCTGTGTGTGTGTGTTTGTTGTTGTTGGTTATATATATATATATATATATATATATATATATATATATATATATATATATATATATATATATATATATATATATATATATATATCTGTGTGTGAGTGTATATATAAAACACAATGATTATAATGATTAAAGAGTACATATCGTATATAGAAAGGTCAAGGTCGTCCCATAGCAGATACTGCCGTAGGAGAATGACGTGTTAGTGACGACACTAGGTCCGGCATCAAGAGGTGGGGGTGTGACCAGTTCCCTTCCTCGATTCTTTTCCTTCCCTAACTCAAGAGCAAAGTCAGGTATCTATTTACAGCCGGGTAGACTGGAGCGTGATGATACCATGAACCGAACCCTTCACCTTAGCCACGATAGACCAGCGCTCTAACCACTGTGTCAATCATACGCTCATATAATAATAATAATAATTTCTTTAAGCACCAAACACGGCGCATAAGGCAGAAACCAGTGCTCTCCAGGTTGTTCGTTGTGACGCCACTCCTCTTAGCTCTTGCACATTATTTAGGCCCAACGTTCTTCCTTCTCTTATTATTGTTCTTCTGAGTGTTTCTTTTGGTCTTCCTTTTTTCCTCTTACCCTCAGGAACCCAAGTGAGCGCCTGTAGTGGTATTCTGTTGTTTTGCATTCGTAGGACATGACCGATATAAGACCATCGTCTTTTCCTTATATAGTCGGAGACATATTTCTGCCTAGAGTCTTCTCTTATTTGTCGATTAGTCTTGAATTCTTTCCAACTGATGTTCATGAGTTTTCTAAGACATTTGTTCTCGAATGTATTCAGCTTGCTCTCCAATGATTTTGTTATTTTCCAACTCTCACAGCCGTATGTTAACACTGAGATAACATTTGAATTAAACAGACGAAGCTTGGTATGTATATTCAATGATCGTAATTTCCAAATGTTAGATAATCTATTGAAGGCGCTAGCTGCCAAAGCAATTCTAGTATGGATTTCTCTTGTTGTGTCACCATCCTGAGTCATTTTACTGCCTAAATAATTGAAACTTTCAACTTTCTGTAGTTTTTCCCCGTTCAAGATGATATCAAAGGTCTCGTTAGAAAAGTTCATAGCTTTAGTTTTAGAGGCATTTATTTGGAGACCTATTTTAACCGAGAGATGACACAAATTATTTATTGCTTCTTGGGATTGTCTTGGTGTTGAACTTAAGAATGCTACATCATCTGCGAAATCCAGGTCCCCCAGGAATTTTCCATTTGTCCATTTTATACCCAATTGTTCATTGTGGGTATAGTTTCTCATAACCCAATCAATAGCTATTCCAAAAAGTAGTGGTGACATAATACAGCCTTGTTTCACCCCTGTTTCTACTGTAAACCATTCTGTATTCCCTTTATTTGTTCTAACACAACATCTTGCATTGTCATATAGCGCTTTGATTATATTCACATATTTTGTTGGAAAACCATAGATTGTAAGTATCTTCCACAATGATGGGCGGTGTAGACTATCAAAGGCTTTTTGAAAATCGACGAAGGTGATAATAAGTGGCGATTGCCTTTCCACTGATTCTTCTATAATTGTTCTTAGTGTGAATATTTGATCAATACATGATCGTTTCGGCCTGAAACCCGCTTGTTCTTCTCTGATCTTTTCGTCAGCATGCAATTTAAGTCTTTCTAACATCATGCAACATAATAATTTTCCAGGTACTGATAATAGAGATATACCACGCCAGTTATTACAGTCTGATAGATCACCTTTCTTCGGTAACTTTACAATAATACTGTCTTTCCATTGTTGTGGTGGTTGTTCTTCTCTCCATACTTCATTTATAATATCTAAAATTCTCAAGAGGTTGTTGTCATTAACTGCTTTAATCATTTCCCCTGAAATTTCGTCAACTCCAGCAGCTTTAAAATTTTTTAATCTTTTAACGGCTTGTTTGATCTCGTCCAGCGTGAATTCATCGCAAGTTATTGGCAAGGTGGTTGTGGGTGTTTCATTATTAAAATCAGGTGTTACTGTTGGTGGTGGTCTGTTTAGCACCTCCATGAAGTGCTCAGCCCATCTCTTCATTTGTTCTTTTTCTGTTGGTATTGAATTCCCTAATTTACCTTTAACAGGTGTTTCCATAGCAGTAGGCTGGTGACATAGTTGTTTTGTAATTTGATAAAGGCACCTACTATTACCAGTTCTTGCAGCATTTTCAGCTTCTACGGCCAGTTCATTGATGAAATGTCTTTTATCTCTTCGAGTTTTTGTCTTCACTTCTTTATTTAACAAGTTATAAGTTAGTTTGCAAGATTCAACTGCATTATGTGTACTTGCCGCTAGTAGTTTAAGTTTTGCTGTTTTCCTTTCTTGTATTTTATCCCAAGTATCTTCTCTCATCCATTTTTTCTTTTTATGTACTAGGTATCCGGTGGTCGCTACTGCTGCTTCTGTCATTGCTGTTCTCAGTTGTTCCCATTTAGTATCGATTGTCTTGGTGGTGATATCGTTGTCAATTTTGCCTAAAGCATCGAAATAGTTGTTCATTTTGACATTATATTCCTCCTTTATATCATTTGATTGCAGTCTGTGTACATCTATTCTTCTATTTTTATTCTGTTGGTATAACTTCTTCAGTTTAATTCTCAGTTTAGCTATGCAGAGGTTATGATCGCTTCCGATCTCTGCACCTCTGTATGCTCTGACGTCTTGAACTGATGAGCGAAATTTAGCGCTTATGCAGAAGTGATCTATCTGGTTCTTAGTTCTGCCATCAGGTGAATTCCATGTTATCTTGTGGATATTCTTATGTGGAAAGATGGTGTCTGCCACAACGAGGTTTGATATTTCACAAAGTTCTAGAAGTCTTTCGCCATTTTGATTCATACAGCCTATGCCATGAGTACCGAGATATCTTTGTACTCCATCGTTGTTGTCACCTACTTTGGCGTTAAAATCACCCATGACTGCTATTATGTCATGCTTGGGTATTGTGTTGATGGTACTTAGAAGTGCTTCATAGAAGTCATCTTTTGTGGTATCAAGAGCGTCGTTAGTTGGTGCATAACATTGTACAATTGAGAGCTTGAAAAATCGTGTCTGAAATCTAGCTAATATTAGCCTCTCATTGATAGGTACCCAGCTGATAAGCGATGCTGCTGCTTTCTGTGTCATTAAGATGGCTACTCCCTCTGTGTGACGATTATCATTACTACCAGAGTATATAATTTGCTTTTTTTTCTTCTGAAAAATATTTTATGCCCTTCCCCGTCCATCTACACTCGCTGACACCCAATATATCCAACTTATAATTATCCATTTCTTTAATTACTTCTTCCAATTTTCCGTCTTGATACATAGTTCTTACATTCCAGTATCCAATTTTAAAAATCTCCTTAGCCCCCAAGATATTAGAGTGAGTCATGTTTACTGTCGAGCCTGGTTCTGTTTCGGTAACAATAGCTTGTTTTACGATAGTGAATTGTTAACTCACTGATCAACCCTCCGATCCAACCGACCGATTCGAGGGTTTCGAGGTCAGTTATAGGAAAATATCTACACCACTAGATACTCTGGTGTATCTTTTATTCTATAATTTAACATAACATGGTATTATCCATCGAAATATACACATTCCTGATGTTTTTCTTTCGGCGTCTTAGGTGAGAAACGAATTTCACCTCCATTATATATATAATAAGAAACTCTATACAGACTGATACAACAGGAGACAATCTGATCATCAGAAGTAGTCCTCTCGTCGAACAAATGTTTCGGCCCCTTAATCTCATTTACACTCTGGGGGGGGGGGGGAGAGATCAATTGAGTCATGATTCCCAAATGTCAGCCCCCTGTTGTCTTCTGCAGAGAATTGGACCCACTCCACTTTGGTTGCAGCTTTGAAATTCACTCCTATTCTCTGCCAGCTGGAGACAATTGTGAAAGTAACCCCTACGTTGATAATAAATTACTGTGCCAAGATCCACTGCCCGTTGCGGTTGTTCCGTGGCCAGCACTTTGCCTTTTCCGCAGTTTTGATGAGCATCTTAAGCGTCCTTGTTCTTGACTGTCCCCTCAACCCCAACATCTTCAGTAGATCATACACTGAGGCGCCACGAGACCTCTTTCACCCTTCTCAACAGCCATGATCCTTGTTGTGAACTCATCGTGTCTCAAGTCCGTGGCCAGATCATATGACTTGGCAACTGGGAACGAGTGTTGCTCGTCCAGTGTGGATTCAAATGGCATGGTCAGCTCAAACTTTATAATCCGGTGCGATGATGATGACTGCAGCACTATATCTGGCAGTCTTCGAGATTTTCTGATACTCTCTGGGTATGCCCATAACCCAAATAGATCTACTGCCATCTCCGAGTCATTGCACAGTCAAGAAGCGATGGTAAACTGTTACTCTATTCACTTGGTGTGTGATGTGCTGACTTTCCTGCTCTCAGAAAGTATGTATTTACGGTGCTCGGTCTGACTTTGCTGTTCGCCTTCACCTTTGCCAAGTCTATTGTAACAGCCAGCTCATTTAGCACTTTGTTGTGGTGCCAAGTGTATTGCCTTTACCCTAAGGACACCTTGCAAGCTGAAAGCATGTGTATGCCTTTCATGGTACAGGGGGCACTCCGCATCATCAGACTTTCCCCATCTCACACGATTTGCTGACGATGGCAGGAGGTCATACATTGATCTAATAATGAAGCTGAGTCTATATATGCCATGTAACATTCCATGTCAAGGACCCTTGCAGGGCTCCTTCCCATGTAGTTTACTGGTCTTGTTAGGCCTGCTGCACCGCTTTTTGCACTCTCTTTTCATTCTCAGCTCCTTGTATCTCCTGAATTACCATGTCTCTGAAATAGTGATAAACAGCCGGACAATTTCGAAGGCAGCGATAGGGGAATCATCTCTCACGCGGCAGCACCTAGTGCGGCGTTTTTTTTTTTGAGATATCTACTGTGAGGCTCATAAGAACTAGATGTCTATCCCTCTAGATTTGAATATTTAGCAGCTACCTATGGCTTACAAAGGGAGAAAAATAACATGAAGCAATCTTAGAGTGTGTGTGGATTAGCTTATGGTGTATTTTTAAAGGTGGCGATGGAGGAGAAAAACAACTAGGAGATGTTGAATTAAGCTTTCCTTGAGCTTTTTCAACATAACGCTGCTATTTTTTTTTTTTTTTTTGCAGTAAGTTTCGTGAAGCTAACCTCACCTGGACTATTTAGACATATCGCTGCCACAATAGAAACGTACCTGGAAAAGTGGGGGTCCCTCAGCACCTTTGAAGAATCTTCTGAAGGGCTGCAGGAAATGATAATCGTGGAGAAGTTTAAGGACTCGATCACCCCTGACACGAGATGGTTCATGGTGGAGCACGGAGTCGAAACTTTTGAACAGGTTGTAACATTCGCAGAAAGGTATGAAAGCACTCAGGCAGAAATTAACACTAACAGTAAGCACGGCAACGATAATTGCACCCACAAAACAGATCACCCATACTTGCATATGCAAGCTACGAATAAAACAACAAAACCACAGGACAGCGCCAAGCAGAAACAGAGCAATGAAATGCTGGTAACTGGAAGGCGATTGTGTAGTTCGCCCAAAAATAACACACATTTAATATCGGACTGCAAGAGGCCAAAAACAGGCCCTTAAAACGTTGCACACTTGCTAATTAGATGTACAAGGAATCATGACAACCCGATATGCCCAAATAGAGCACGTAACTGTTGGTAACCAAACAGTATATTATTTATATGACACGGGTCTTGAATTCGAAGATGCAATCTCGACATCTTTGGTGAGTGCCCACCAGTAACCTAGTGAAATTGTAGACATGCAAGAGCCCGTGAACGTTATAGCGTCCATGATTTTTCCGGTTGCGAAAGTTGAAGTTTACAACCATTTTATCCGGAGAAAAAAATTAAAGCTGCAGTTTTAGAAGATTTAGTCTATCTTCTAATCCTAGCGAGGAAATATGTCTTCCTAGGGAATCCTTCACATAACTTAAGGTCAACACAGGAGAAAGCACGCCAAAGAGGCCTCTGATAGATTGTATGGATTACAATAGCCTCGACACCCAGAATTGTGAAAACCTTCATCATTGCAATCAAAGTTGGCCATTGTTGGACCACTACCGCTGAGTAGGGGTGACAAATAACGTCACATCCTGTCCTTAAATGCTTTGATGACATCGTCCTTGTAGAGTATTAAAAGATAAGGTGGCAGAATATCACCTTGTTTTACGCCGGTGGTACCCCTGAATTCTTCTACCTTATGGTTTGCCGTCCTCAATTAATTTCTGCAAAACTTGTAGAAGCTCTGTATAGCATGAGTCAAAGATTCTGGAGTGTTCTTTCTTGCCAAGCAGTCCCAAGGTTTGCTCCATGGGACCTTGTAAACGCCCTTTTCAGATCCAATAAACAAAGATGCATCTCCCCCTTACACTCAAGGGCCTATTGACTCAGCTGTCTGTGTGTCAAGATAAGGTCTTGAGTACTTTGGTTTAATCGGAAGGTACATTAGACCTCGTCAATTTGTGGCTCATCTACGCGTGTCTCGGTCTCTGGATTCTAGAGTAGATTTTACCACGGACACTGAGAAGACATATGTATCTATGATTTCTACATTGTCAGTGGTCACCACTATTGAAAATGGGTGTTATGATGGCTATCTCCCAATCCGTTGGTTTGGTTTTGTAGTACCAGGCTGCCTGTATGGCCCTCAGGAGTAATAGGTCATCTTCGCTACCATTGGTTTCTTCTTCTGTGATAGTGGTTATCAGTTCTGATGCTTGACCTTGCTGCCGCTATCACTCCCTCCCCCTCGTCTCTACCCCCTTCACCGCTCTATTTACCCGTCACTTCTACCCCCTTCCCCCCCCTCCCCCCCCCCCCCCCGCTAGTAGTATCATAATGGGATGTCTAACTGCTGATATTACTATCATTATGAGACGTCACACTGGTGATAGTGCTTTTATTGTTGGAGACTATCCCGAGACCAATCCCCACAGACTGTTCCCTCTACCCCTACCACCCCAGCTATCCTCCCCTCTTCCCCTATGCCTTTTACGCTCCCCGTACCCCCTTCTAAACCCTACCCTCTCCCCTTTATAATGCCTCTACTCTCCCTCCTCTACCATCTTATCAACCCTACCTTTTACACCCCCTCTATGCTCTCCCCACCTCTCTTAACTGTTGTTGGTTATTATCATTATGCTGGTAGTATCATTATGAGATTCTTAACTTTTTGCTGGTAGCATCATTATGAGATTCTTAACTTTTTGCTGGTAGTATCATTATGAGATTCTTAACTTTTTGCTGGTAGCATCATTATGAGATTCTTAACTTTTTGCTGGTAGCATCATTATGAGATTCTTAACTTTTTGCTGGTAGTATCATTATGAGATTCTTAACTTTTTGCTGGTAGCATCATTATGAGATTCTTAACTTTTTGCTGGTAGCATCATTATGAGATTCTTAACTTTTTGCTGGTAGTATCATTATGAGATTCTTAACATTTTGCTGGTAGCATCATTATGAGATTCTTAAATTTTTGCTGGTAGTATCATTATGAGATTCTTAACTTTTTGCTGGTAGCATCATTATGAGGTTCTTAACTTTTAGCTGGTTGTATCATTATGAGATTCTTAACTTTTTGCTGGTAGCATCATTATGAGATTCTTAACTTTTTGCTGGTAGCATCATTATGAGATTCTTAACTTTTTGCTGGTAGTATCATTATGAGATTCTTAACTTTTTGCTGGTAGCATCATTATGAGATTCTTAACTTTTTGCTGGTAGTATCATTATGAGATTCTTAACTGTTTGCTGGTAGTATCATTATGGGATTCTTAACTTTTTGCTGGTAGCATCATTATGAGATTCGTAACTGTTGCCGGTAGCATCATTATGAGATTCTTAACTTTTTGCTGGTAGCATCATTATGAGATTCTTAACTTTTTGCTGGTAGCATCATTATGAGATTCTTAACTTTTTGCTGGTAGTATCATTATGAGATTCTTAACTTTTTGCTGGTAGCATCATTATGAGATTCTTAACTTTTTGCTGGTAGTATCATTATGAGATTCTTAAATTTTTGCTGGTAGCATCATTATGAGATTCTTAACTTTTTGCTGGTAGCATCATTATGAGATTCTTAACTTTTTGCTGGTAGTATCATTATGAGATTCTTAACTTTTTGCTGGTAGTTTCAGTATGAGATTCTTAACTTTTTGCTGGTAGCAAAATAACCCCACTTTTTCTGTTCTATTCCGACGGGACCAAATATATCTCTAATACCTATCTAAATGTACGACAATCTTCATCATCCAAAATTAGTGTTTATTGGTATTCTTAACATTGTTCTATAAAACCACATTGTTGTTGATAGTAGTATCACTCTGATGCAACATTTTTGAGAATGAAACTTTTGAGTATCAATTTATGCAACAAACAAATACAGGAAAATGGCACAGCAGAAGACTAAACACGCATAATAAGACATAACTAATACATTTTGAAGGATTTAATGTACATTTGTCCTCATAACAAATATTACACCATAACGAAAGAAAGAAAGTGAGCTGTGAATTTATTTCATGTACACTTTTCATCCCAAAATTGACAAAGTGACCAAATATCAAAATTAAAAGAAGGGAAAGGGTCAATTTTGCACCCCAAACTTAACATACACTGTTTAAAAAATAACCAAACTTTGTTTTGAAGCAATGAAAACTTACAAATTTCTCCATAAAACAGATTTATTGAAAACTGAAATAAATTAACAGTATGTAGCAAAGTTATTTGATTAAGCACTTGCAATTATCAAACCATGAGGACTTTTTATGGCATATACAAATTAAGTTATGAATTACTGTAATGCATACTTGTCTATACAATACATACTTACAATTATTTTATAAAAAGCAAGAACTTAGTTGTAAAGCAATTTGGTGAACAGTTTACCTGACAAAACAAAAAAATAAGTTATTGTAGTTGTGAAGTAATTTAATGTAGCACCTCAATTTATCAAATCACAATTACATCTTCATAAATTGGAAAATACTGAACCAAATCAAGAGTTTCTCATATCTTGATCACATGGAAATAGATGATTGCAGATGTACAACAGAAATGAAGCATGTAAAAGACAGGGAAAAGTGACATTCAGTAATATGAGACAGATGCTAACATCTGAACAAGTCATTTACATTTTACAATTGACAATCATCAAAAACTATATTATATATATATAGATTGTTGATTATTGTGTGGTGTAGAAACATAGACAATGAGCAAACTATGAGAAGATAGAACTGAGGCCTCACCGATGTGGATATACGAGATATATGAGAATTGTCGTACATTTTTAGATAGGTATAGAGATTTATTTGGTCCCGTCTGAGTAGAGCAGAAGGTGGGGGTATATGAGAAAGAAAGGTGTTAGAATAGATTCAACGAGTGAATAGATTAAGGTGAAGATCAGTCTGTGGAATGAGTGGTTTCTCTAGTCCAGCCTATCTATACGACTATCTTCAGAAGAAGACGATCTGTCAAACCTCCCTATAAATATAATTATAAGTTTACTAATCACCAACACACAATTATGTGACAACACGACACACAAACGTGAAAAACTATGGTAAATGGATATGAGTCTGAACCAACACGCTAAATTTAGTTTTGTTTAGTTTATTATCACTTAAACTTTACAACATCAAACATATAGGAATCAATATAATCATGTTTACAGACATATGAAAATAACCCAATAAGTGCCCTCCTCTCATGTTGAGAAAAGACCCCAAAAGAAGTTAATAACCCAAAAGGTCAAAGATTAACACTAGGGTATAGAATAGACAGTAAAGAAAAGAACAAGTTCCCACTAAAATGCTATCCAGTAAAAAAAAAATTAAACAATAGTTAAAAAAACAGAAGTTTGCAGGTACAATGTTTCCTGTAACAACAAAAAATAAAATATTTCACTCTCTCTCTTTCTCTATTAAACGTGGCCACTCATTCACTCCTTACCTAATCTGATGAAACAATGTTTTAGACGAATAATCCATGACTGTGAATATAAATTCCAGTAGTTGGTATCTGCCAAATCGGGCCGCAGTTCCTCCAAATAATACACGGGGAACACCTAATTTGGTGGTAGAGTTCTGGATACACAATTGTCACCTAGAATATTTAATGCCAGAACTCTCTGAGATATGGCTTTCTCAGTAAACAGCAGGAAAACATATGGTTGCTAAAACTGTTAATTATGATGATGATGATAATGCTATCGGCTTGCTCTGGGTGAGTACCGATTATGAAACAGCGTATGCTCCTGGATAAAATCCACTTGGGTAAACCACTGTCAGAAGTCGGAAAAAATGTTATAAATATTGCCACAGCGGGCTGATAAAATTGAATGGAAAAATCTGGGTATTTTGTAAGTCCCGTTACTCAAATTTACAGTTAATATGTTAGCTTGTCGCCTTTGGCAATTCCTCTTCACACTGGTACGGGGACAAAGCCAAGGAAAATGACAACTATTATTCCTTCAGTAACTGAGGAAAGGACCACAATAGAGAAAACACGCTGGCCGCTGGTTTTGACCAAGCACTATATTGGGACGAAAACAAAACATTTGGCCAAAATGATAATATCCTATCCTATCAAACGTAAGGTATGATCTCTTATCCTCTCCATCACCTAATTAAATTAAAAGGCACCCGATGTCTTTGCCTATCTTATTGCGCTTCACTTAGCGAGTACGGGTTGGGTTTTAGGCATGCAGCCATTCCCCCTTCGACCCGGTAAAACACTCAGTGCACAATGTCAGTTTTAATTTAACTATAACTACGCGCCTTTAACAAATATCGCCTGTCATTACTAGCTAGCTGATTGTCAGCTAAACCAAAACTTCTGGTGTAAAAAAATGGTTGATGGCTTTTACATTACTGAACCACTGGTAAGAGGAAATCGATGCGTTTGCTATTTCGCTTGTCTTAACGCTGGGGAATAGCAGTAAATAAAATGGTAAGACTTTTATTACATTTAATACTTAAGCACAACTTATTTTATTACCAGAAAAATCAGAATAATCCCCATGAAGCACTATTAACGCACTATTTCACATAGGTTCTAGTGTATGCGTTTAGACTATCCAAAATTTCCTGAGAGACTTGATAACTGACTAGGAGAGAAAGCAGTATATATACATATTTTGTGCAATATCTCTAAAGGATGTTACAGTTCACACCTTTGGCCTAGCCGGGAAACTCAACGAGCTTGGCTTTCCGAAATAAAGGATTATATGGTTCGCTCTCCACGCGATGCCCAACTACATCAGAAAACATGCCGTGTGGACCGCTTTCTTAGATTTCCTCCTCGTGCCGTAGATCAAATACATAAGTCCAATGGAAATGTAAACATCAAAGGTGGTCGGGAAATATTATTATCGCCCTTGAATTGATACCTAGTCTGATATTTTCCTCACGTGCTTTCTGTCACTATCCGATGATTGACAGATCAGCTCGCATGAGAACTCATGTAAACAGACAGACCGGTTCACTCCCCTGTTATCTGGCATGTTTGCGAAAACAGGTAAACAACTCAATAGCGCAAGAAAGACAGGAAAGATAGGCGTGGCTTCAAAAGTGATTCAACAGACAACGAATTGCGTGGTTTAACCTTCGCAAAACATAAACACTAATTGAGGCAGCAAAGGTGGTCGGATTTTTGAGGCTATATTTGCATTACCACGTCACAAGAATGTCGTTCTACACATGTAAGGAGAAGTTAACAAAGAAGTCCTAGAAAATGTAGATATCAAGAGATTGACAGATTTCATTATATAAGGGTCCATCATCAAGACAAGAGACAGATAAAGTTGGAGATCCATTTCAGCCAACCTTCGATGTTGAGATGAAGTTGTGAATTATTTTAATACACAATTTTTCTTCCAATACATAATGACTATTTACTACATAAAAAGGGTCAGGTGTACAAATTTCCTTCACAAAAATATTCCTACCTAAAAAAAGGAAGCAATAGTAAATTATCTTCTTCTTCTTTGATCCCTAGCCGCCGACCATCAAAGCAGTCAGTGGCCATCATGCCTGGTGGCGTCTTGTAGAGCGACAACAAATTGATTCCACTTTGCTCGCTCAGTGGCCATCCTTCGTACAGTGCCCTAACTCTGGTTCACATATCCCATCTCAGCCTCCACAGTCCTCTGCCAAGTTGTTTTTGGCTCTCTTTTGTTTTCTTTCAGGGGTCCATAGCATAGCTGTTCTTGTGATGGCATCACATAGTATATAGTGATGGCAAAATAGTATATTATGAAGCATTTTAATTCAGCATTTACATTTATCAAACCCATATGAATGTTTCACAAATATACAAAGTAGATTGTCAGTTAATTAAATGTAAAGTTGTCCTTACAAAACATAACAACTCAATGCAAAAGACACAAATATCACATGTCAAGCAATTAACTGTACAGTTTTCCACACAAAGAAACAATAAGCAATTGTATGCTTTGAAGCAATTACGTTTAGCACCTATATTTCTCTATCCGTAATTTAACAGATACAAATAGGTGAACTTGAATATTATTTAAATGCTCCATTTCGTGCTGTCTTGCATATTTCACTCAACTGTCGGGCAAGTATACGTATGATAAGAAACACAACATAGTGTAATCGATGTTCATGCGGTTCCACAGACAAACGTTAAGCATGTCATAAGAGAAAAGTAATATGAGTTTGCGCTTGGAACTAGCAACATCATCTTGTACAAATGAATTGCTATAAGAAACCGTAGCGGCAAAAGCAGATGAATGCTTGCATTGAAGTTGATAAAACATAAAACAAATAAGACTAAAGTTGACAAAACATAAAACAAATAATCATGAGGGTTCACAAAATTGAGCGCATGCACCACCACGGAATGAAATAAACTCTACCTTTTAACACAGCTAAGTTATTGTATGACCCAAATCCGTCTCATACAATATGACTTTCTGGTACAATGTATCGTTCTATAAGACCTTTTAGCATTCCTGATGTGCAGTCAGGAACTTCAAACAGGATACATTTCTTTGACACCCTCTCAATACCCCCAAACACCCAGTGGCCTTCGTACCACTGACCTCTGTGATATTTTATGTGGAAGAACTTGGATTCATCAATTTCCACTACTATGGGTTCACCACTATCTGAGATACCCCCAATCTCAGGTGGTATTTGTGCTAGCCACTTTCCACATTCCTCTCAACAAAAATTGCACCAGTCCACTATATTCTGTTTCTTCACATTCACTTCCTGTGGTATCCGTTTGCTGGGTGTATCAAATGCCCACAAATATGTAATTAGCACTATCTGTTGCAATTTGAGATGACTCCTGGCAAAAAAAAAAAGATTTACTCCGGACACTGAAAGATTTATTGCATCATGTTTTCCATCAATGCCTCTCGCATAGTTCAGAACTGCTGGTTGGGAACAGCTATTACACTGCACTGAATTTCTTATCATATGCCTGCTTGCCAGCCATTTTAGGCAGCTCCCTGTGTCTCTTATTTCATCATAAAGGCTAAGCATATTCCACAGTTCCGCCCGTATTTGGCCATCATTTAAAACAGTGTTTGCACCGACAATTTTTGTTTGTGCAGCCATAGCACATAAAAGACCTGTAGAGAATAAAAATAAAGCATACATTCAAGATATCAGAATTTTCAATAAATAAATGAAATAAAAGCACAAATATCATTTATCAGATTTGTTATCTTCTTTCTAATTATATATATAGACCTATTCTAAGCAAGAAAGAAGGCTCAATACCTTCCATTTACGGTGTCTACGCCACATCCTCGACATTTCATGGAAAGATAAAGTGACAAATGTTGAGGTGTTGTCACTGTAATGTTATGATGTATGTATATAAGCATTACCTCGTCATCTTCACAAGCACACACATGTTTCAGAAGGGACACAGTAAAGCGTGTTCAGTTTACAGCCATGTTTATTTTACAGGATATCGTACATGTGAAGATTCGCTTATTATTACAATGTGTGGTTCGTATTATTAATGTATTATATTACATCCCCCCTTTTTTGAAAAAAAAATGTGTGCAAACATTTCCAACGAAATGTTTCATGTGAGAAAGGATAAGTATGTGTAATGCTCAGTGTGAGTATATATGTCACTGTCTGTATCGGCTGGGAGGTGTCACTGTACGGCCAGAACGAGTGGTGTAAAGGGCTGGTAGTTCTGCGGAAGTCCCTGGTTTAGCTTGAGTTGGTTGTGATTTCGGCCTTGGCGCTTGTTGGTTTTGTGGAGCACCAAGGTCTGGAGTTACTGCATTGTCTGTTGAAAGCATGGGAATTCTCTGCTCTGTTGTATTCTGTGGGATTTCTCTTATGTCCACTCTGTTTCGCCTAAGGAGGTTGTTGCTGCTGTCTGGTCTTAAGGTATAGCTCCTGGGTTCAGGGTTTCTGGAAATGATTGTTGCTTTTGACCATGTGTCATTGTCGTGGTTGTAGGTAGTCACATGCTGACCAGGATATAATGGTGGTAAGTCTTTAGCACATTTGTCATAGTTGGATTTCTGAACTTGCTGACGATGCTGAAGTTGATCATATGTGCTGTCTCTATGTTGTGGACGGAAGTGGACCTTAGATGGTAGAAGGTCTTTAATTCTTCTATCAAACATAAGTTCTGCTGGACTGTCGATCTTACTGTCTACCGGTGTTGTTCTCCATCTCAAGAGTGCTAGGTGTACATCCTCTGTTCTTGTTTTCTTCATGATTGACTTGATAGTTTGTATCTGTCTCTCAATGAAACCATTAGATTTAGGGTATCTAGGTGATGATGTTGTGTGTTTGATCTTCCAGTCCTTAGTGAAGTTTCTGTATGCTTGACCTGAAAAATGTGGACCGTTGTCTGATCTAATTTCATCTGGGATGCCAAATATGCTGCAATACTTCTTTGTAATGTCTGCAATAACAGCTGATGGTGAGGGTTGTGGAAGTTTCTCAATGATGGGAAATTTGCTGTAGTAATCAGCAATAATAAGATAGTCATTATTGTCGATGGAGAAAATATCAGTTCCTATAATGCTCCAAGGGCTCAATGGTATGTCTGATGGTATGAGAGGTTCTCTGCACTGCTTATTTGCATGTTCTTGGCAAATTGAACAGTTTTTACATAGTGTTTCTATGTCCTTGTTTATCTGTGGCCAGTAAACATCTTTCTTTGCTCTCAGTTGTGTCTTCACAATACCAAGGTGACTATTATGGAGTTGTTTTAAGGATGATATCGCATTGTGTTTCTGGTACAACAATGCGATCTCCTTCAAGGATCAGACCATCTTCGATGCTTAACTCGTCCCTCATAGAGTAGTATGGACGGATGTGTGGTGGAACTTCCCTGATAGAGCTTGGCCATCCATGGTATATCAGTTCTTTGAGAGAGTTAAGAATAGGATCTCTCATTGTGTCTTCCCTGATGTGTTCAAGCCGATTATCGCTAAACTTGACAAAATCAATTTTGATGTTTGGAGTAAGATCTGCTATCTTGTTGGGATTTGGTAGTCTGCTGAGAGCATCTGCAAGACCTATATCCTCTCCTGGGATATACTGAATATTAAAATCATAACCTTGTGTTTCCAATAACAGAGCTTGTAGTCGTGGTGGTGCTGAAGCTATTGGTTTTTTATGAATCATCTCAAGCGGCTTGTGATCTGAGAGAATTGTAAATGGGCGGTTGAAAAGAAATGTGTGGAAGCGTTTGATTCCAAAGCGTACAGCTAGCATTTCTCTTTCAATGTTTGCAAGTTTCTTTTTGCCAGAACTTAATGATTTGCTTGCGTAAGCTACAGGACGAAGTTCTTTGGCATAATGTCCTTCAGGATTTTTGTCTGGTTGCAAAAGTGCTGCTCCTAGGTCTTTCAGACTGGAATCAACCATGAGAAAAGTGGGTGCTTGCATATCATAGTATTTCAAGCATGCATCAGATGATATGAGGGTCTTCAAGTGGTTGAATATGTGTTGGTAGTCTTCTGACCATTCATACGGAGTTTCATTCTGTAGTAGAGATCGCAAAGGTTCTGCAGCAGCTGACAAATTTGGTATGAATTGTGCTAGGAAGTTGACAGCTCCTAAGAATTGTTGCAGTTCCTTCTTTGTAGCTAGTGTTGGCATGTCGTGAATATCTTCAACCTTTTTAGGGTCTGGTTTTACACCATTCTGGGTGTACAGCAATCCAAAAAATTGTATCTCCGTTGCCTTAATTGTACACTTTTTGCTGTTGAATGTTAGCCCATTGGCCTGTGCTACATGCAGCAAGTTAATCAAGTTACGGTCATGTTCTTGTTCTGACCTGCCGCATACTACAATGTCGTCCGCAATAGCCACTGTACCAAAACATTGCTCAACAATGTTGTCAATCTTCTGTTGAAAGATGTCTTGTGATACATTCAAACCAAATGGGAGTCTCTTGAAACAATATCTGCCGAATGGTGTTCGAAAAGTTGTAGGGAGTTGACTTTCCTCTGCTATCTCAACACTCCAGTATCCATGTACAGCATCTAGTTTAGAAAAATATTTGGCATTGTGGAATCTGTGAGTTATCTCTTCCACTGTATGCATTTTGTGTGGACAGCGCTTTAGACTGTTGTTTAAGTGTTTTGGGTCAAGGCAAACCCGAAGAGAACCATCTTGCTTCAAAACGGTTGTGATACTACTACACCAATCAGAATGCTCTTCAACCTTTCTAATAACGTCATTCTGCACCATCTTTTCTAGTTCTGTGGCAAGTTTCTGTTTAACATGTATAGGATACTTTCTAGGTGGGTCTATCTTTGGCTCAGCGTTGTCTTTTAAAAAGAATCTTGCCTTTCCTGGAAGTTTGCCTATTCTGTCAAACTGTTCTGGGAATCGCTGTTTAAGGTCATCTACTCCAGTGACGTGTAGAGTAAGATGTTCTTTTTTCTCAGCTTTAATGTTGTTAATAGTTACCACACTCAGCTTTTCGCACATTCTTATTCTTCTTCTTCTGTCCTTAGCCACAGACCGTCAAAGCAGTCAGTGGCCATTACGCCTAGTGGCGTCTTAGGGCAACAGCAGATAGGTTTTCTTTGCCATTGTTTCCCATCACGCCTAGTGGCGTCTTTAGGGCAACGGCAAATCAACCCATTTGCTGTTGTTTTTTTTTCCGCACATTGGTAAACCCAAAATTGCAGGTCCTTCAACATCTACCAAGTAAAATGTTGATGATGTCCATTCAGAGTCTCTGTATAAACATTCAAGTGTTACTGCTCCGAAACAGTCTATACTTGTTCCATTGTAAGCTCTTAGCTTTGTCCTGCCACTCCTACTTTTTACATCCCTTGTGGGAAATCCTTGCTCATCCACCTTGTCAGGCATGATCTGTCTGAATATTCTTAAGGGTAGAGTGTTACCTTGGGCACCTGTGTCTATCTTGAACGGAATATTTCTTTCTTTGTGCATTTTAATTCCTGGTATTCGGAATTGTACCTTGCAGAAAGCCTGCATTCTCTTTGGTTCATTACTGAAAGTTAGTATCTTCACAGTATCAAAAGTGGAAGGATCACTTTCTTCACTGGAGTCAAGGTCCTCAGTCATCATAGAGTGTGTTTGTTTTGACGACTTTCTGTTGTGAAGTTTGTGTTGAGCACTGTCTTGTTTCCTCTTGAAACATAAGTTTATCCAGTGGCCCCTCTTTCTGCAGTAATGACATGTAGAGTCTTTAGCTGGACAGTGGTTTTGTATGTGGTTTAGGCCACAACATTTACACATAGCACCTCTGCTTGTGTTGTGTTTTTCTTGTTGCTTCGAACCAGTTGCTTTGTTGTGTCTAGGTTTATAGCTTTTCACTGCATCCACCTGGGCTGCTAATGTACCTTGCTGAATTTGTTTAATGTTTAGTGCTTGTGCCTCGTGTTTCCTGCCTTCATCCAGAAGTTGTTGTAAAATTAGTGTATCACTCTGGCTCAGTAGCCATTTCTGGAACTCTGGCATTGGTGTGCTAAGAAGGATCTGTTCAATAATTCGCTCTTTTTCTTCTTCTTTGTTAAATTTACATACACTTGTTTTCTCCTTGATGCGAGTGAAGAAATCATCTAAACTTTCATCAGGTTTCTGTCGCAGGTGGTGGAGTTCTAATCTTGCCGCTCTAAAGTTTGTGTGCTTTATGATCAGACGTTTTTCAAATTCGTCCAATATGGCTGTGGGGTCTGTTGCCGACTCGACCGGCATGGCGGTAGCAAAACTGTTGTAAATTGTCAAACCTTCATCGTCCAATGCTTCTAGGATATATGGAGTTAAGGTTTGTCTTTCCAGACCAGTGGTCTTGGAATATAGATCTATGCGTTGGCGCCATAATAAGAAAGCTTCACTCTTATCATCTCGACCGGCAAATCGCATTTCGGGTGCGCTGCGATAGTGGTTCGCCTCCATGGTTGACCTCAATGACGAAAATTAGCCGAACAAACTGTACTCACATGTTATCGTGTAGCTGTTTTGCGTCGGTCCGGTATCGACCGCTGCCACCATGTAATGTTATGATGTATGTATATAAGCATTACCTCATCATCTTCACAAGCACACACATGTTTCAGAAGGGACACAGTAAAGCGTGTTCAGTTTACAGCCATGTTTATTTTACAGGATATCGTACATGTGAAGATTCGCATATTATTACAATGTGTGGTTCGTATTATTAATGTATTATATTACAGTCACGTGCTGGCCTTCAAAGTATGTATACACTGCTTAGACAGCGCAGACTTCGCTAGCTTGGCCATGTTCGCCGCATGGAAGATGGTCGCATCCCAAAAGATATCTTCTACGGACAATTAGCAGATGGCAAGAGAACAGTTGGGCGACCACAGCTGAGGTTCAAGGATGTGTGTAAGAGAGATATGGGGGCACTGGACATGGATCCAGCAACATGGGAGGATGAAGCTACCGATCGCACTAAGTGGCGATGCTATTTACGGCGCCACCTCAGATTGGGCAAAAAGAGGCTCACACAACAAGCAGAGGAGAGGAGAAAACGTCGAGAATAAGCATCTGAGGGTTGCCACCTTGGGGGCGCATTCCCATAGTCAGTTATGACTAAAGGGGCTATTATATATAAATATATATAAATATATATAAATATATAAATATAAATAAATATAAATAAATATAAATAAATAAATAAATATATATATATATATATATATATTTATGTGTGCGTGTGCGCGCGTGCATGCATGCCTCCCATACCATACCATAACATTGCACGCACGCACGCACACACAACCACATATATATATGTATGTGTGTGTGTGCTTGTGAAATATTTAATTTTCATATTTACACTCTATATGTTGTAGTTTAATGGATATTTCCTTTTTAAATAATATTTGACATATTTCGTTACAAAAATTTTTCACATGTTTTTTAATTAAAAAATGGATTGAGATTTTGACTAAGATCAAAGTGTATAAGCCAGGGCCGAGATCAAACACATATTACACAATAAAGTCATTGACCTCACTTTACGCCCCAAAAGGGGTATTTAATTAAATAAAAAGAAAAGATTAGGAGATCTAACTCTAATAGAACTGAGTAATTAATGATGGTGCATTACTGGGACTATTCAGGCTACACAAATATATATACAAGTGTGTATATATATATATATATATATATATATATATATATATATATATATATATATATATATATATATATATATATATATATATGAAATGAACAAGGCAGTTATGAAATATAAATACAAATTTTAAATGTGATTAAATTTTTAAAAAATCAGGGATAAGAAGGTTTACAAGTACAAAAAAAGGACAAAGAAAACTGCAGCAGAATTTGACTGTAGAAAAAAACAAACGTACGCTACACGTAAAAGAGGAACAACGATTTCATTTTGAAAAACTCATATTTAGCATCACAGTATATTAACGGTTCTCCTCCTCCCCCCCTCCCCCCCCACCCCCTCTCTCTTTCTCTTCCACAGGGGAAAAAATAAATGTTTAACATAAATACTGGACATTTGAATCACCGACACTGGAGCTAATAACAATATCTCATCTGAACTAAAGTATTAAATACACTCATTCAAACACTTTGTCATAATATGAAACACTCGGATACACTG
This sequence comes from Oreohelix idahoensis, assembly GCA_024509875.1. Lineage (NCBI taxonomy): Eukaryota > Metazoa > Mollusca > Gastropoda > Stylommatophora > Oreohelicidae > Oreohelix > Oreohelix idahoensis. Next base: position 196,635 of record JAMPIV010017881.1, read on the forward strand.
AAGTAACAACTACTTTTGAATATTCAACATTAACAAGAATCACGACCACATATGTGGAGACACTTATTAGCAATCTTAAAGAAATTTGCATATAGATTAACACAGTCAATATTAAAACTAAATACAGTATATTATTAACCAGTTTGTCTTGACTGCATGCCAGTTATTTGTATTATATTTTTGTATTAACTTGAATGTTGAAGTATGATCCGACAACCGGCTTCTGTGCCTTACTTTCTCAAGGCTTATTTTCCTTTCTCAATGACTAGAGTATAGCAGTACGAGGTGCCATCAATAAAAACTAAGTTCTGACCGCTCCCATCACCTTCAAAGCAGCACCCATAAGAGCTGACAGCATTCAATGTTGTTCTTGACATCTTCTGTAATTTTTCGATGTTCTTGAATCTTCGTTCCTTCAACTGAATCTTTAAAGATCAGGAAGAATTCACACGGGGTAAAACTGGGATAGTAGGGAAGACAACCGCTGGGATAGTATGGCGCTCTCTTCCAAACATCTACATTTCATGGAAGAAGAGGAACGACTAAGTAAGTATTTCCTGGCAAAACTGCTGCTTCAAGCCTTCCATTTAACTTGACTCATGAATCCATAGAAAAAAAAAACAAGTGTAAAAAAAAAATATATGCATGAACCAAAATGAAATGAAAGTTTGTAGTTCTGTTTAGTATGCCAGGTATGTACTAGTTACAATTAGCTCTCAAAGCCAGTCCGGGGACCTTTGATAGCACAGCTTGTCCCTTCATCTTGAAACAGCTCTGACTAGTTACCTTCAACACATGCATCTTTCTAACAGCTTAATGTAATTTTAATAATTGTTACGATAAGTGAGTGAAGAAACTTACATGCTGAAGGTTATATTGTCTTTTATCTGCTGTCATCAGCCTTGGTAGAGAGTGGAGAACTTGGGCCAGTGAGAGAGCAGAGCTGGAATTTGATTAGCTTATAAATGTTAATGCTGCGGATGATGATGCCATTGTGTACACTACCGGATCTGTAATCCGTGGTAATAGATCAGGGTGAGGCTAGAGTAAAGGGCAGAACCAACGCTGAACATAGCGGGGCTTACATGATAACAACCTCCAGCAAAAGAATGGAGGTAGAGGCAGTTACTGCTGCTTTAAGATGTCTGTCTGAGACTTTATTAACAAAGACAATTATTGTATCTGGCTCACAATCCAGGCTTCAAAAGGTCCAAAATGGATGGCTCTGACATGAATGGAAAACCTCCAAAGAAGCATCAATTCTTCAAGAACTGATGTGGATCTACTGTCATGGTCATAGACTTATGAGAGGACACATCTGGCGTGTATACAACCAGTGCACAACAGGAACAATTAGCATTCATACCCTTCGACATTTGCTGAGGGAGACTAAGCACCTATGGGTTTGCTCAGAGTGTGATGACGTTGATTCTAATTAACATTATCTGCTTTCTATGAGTCTACAACTACAGCTGGTCTTCAGTAAGTGCTGTATTAATTCTTTTAACACTTTGAGATTGTCAGCCCTATTCTTCTTTGATCCATAGCCGTCGACCGTCAAATCAGTCAGTAGCCATCACGCATGGTGGCATCTTCTAGGGCAGCAAGAAATTGATTCCACTTTGTTAGATCAATGGCTATCCTTTTTACAGTGCCCAACTCTGGTTCATTCTTTACAGCTTGGCATCCACAGATATTCGCCAAGTTGTTTTTGGTTGGCCTTTCTTTTGCTTTGGCATAGCTGTTTTTGCAATGGCATCAGGGTTCCTTCTGAGGACGTAATTAACCCAACTCCGGCGTCTGCCAGCTATGATGATGTACATGTCCTCCTGGTTACTCCGAATAAGTTTGTTCTTGGTTGCTGATGGTATTCGGCCAAAAGATTTGGAGAATTTTCCTTAGTCAAATTGTGTGGAAGGATGACAGTTTCGACATTTTCTTCTCTGTTACTCTCCAGCATTCCGCACCACAGAGAAGCATAGAAAGTACACAGCTCTCATACAGTCTTAATTTGATGTTTGTGCTGTATTTGGAAGACTTCCAGATGTTGTTGAGACCAGTGAAGGCTAATCTCACTTTATTCATTCCGTTGGTAATGTCCGTGCTTGTCCCGCCATCTGGTATTACTATACATCCTAGGTAAGTAAATGTGTCTGTCTGTTCTAAATTCTGGTTCCTTATTGTTATTGGTTCAGGATTGTGCACAGTGAGAGTCATGATCTCTGTCTTTTTGAGACTGTTGTTCAGATCAACCTGCTGGCTATACTTATTCAGTCTATCGTTATTTTCTTGGATATGTTGATGTGAATGTGTGAGTACTACAATGTCATCTGCATATTCCAGTGTAGTAAACTTTGTCCATCTAATTCCTCTTGGACTGTCCTCTGTTGTCTGGTGCATCAACCAATCTATGCCAGTCAAAAATAATGTTGTTGATAAGGGGCATCCCTGTCGTTCTCCAGTTTTCACTTTGAAAGTTAGGTTGCTTAATCCAACACTGCATGCAAAGTTAGATTAGAGGCTTTTTATAATGGAAACAATGCAGCCGGAAATTCCATAAGCCCTCAGTATTTTCCATAGGTTGTCCCTGTGTATGCTGTCAAAAGCCTTTTCAAAATCAACAACGTTAATGTATATCTGTCTCTGCCATAATGAACACTGCTCTATAATGTTCCTGTGGGTGAATATATGATCTGCACATCTTCTGTTCTTTCTAAAACCCGCTTGTTCTTTCCTCAGTTTATAGTCAACTGCTTTTGAAATCCTGCCTAGTATTTGACTGGGAACTGAGAGGAGAGTAATTCCTCTCCAGTTGTTGCAGTAGTCAGCCCTATGCACAACCATATTAAGTGACCTTTTAAGTCATGCCTGAGAGAGAGCAGTTCCCTTTCTCAATGTCTTGTTCAGTGTCCATCTACCTCTCTAACCCTGTATGTTCCAGAACAATGACTGTCAAGTGATGCTATCAGCAGGCTTCCTCAATGTATATCACCAGGGCTTGAGAGGGCAGCAAAGAAAAGAACACTACATCCTATCGTGCATGTCATAGGAGTTGATTATAGAAGGGTTGGCTAATCCATCGTGCAAAAACGTTAAACAAAAAAAAAAACACTTCAAAAACAACATGGTTAGGTAACGAGAGTAAAAAAAAATGTAGGTATAGTATCCTGTTACACGCCCATTGAGACATATTGGGAATACCTTCCACATATCCTGCCCATTGCTTTGAGAGCACTGGCCTTTTGATATAATTATTTGTTCCTCCAACTCTTTGTCTTGTCTCCACTGCTGCCAAGATATATGTATGATTCTACATGCTGCAAGGATGCAATTTCCAGTGCTACCTGGCTATTGCATTCATTTTCCTTTCCTATGATGCAAATCATCAGCTATCTAGGCGAGACTATGTCACCATTTTTCGGCCCATGCACTGGACACAACAGATTGAGATACCATCTATACCACAAGTACAGAATAGGTGCAACACATCTGTGGCACCAGCCCAATGACAGCCGAACACCTTCTGAAGTCCTGCCCAACATACAGCAAAGGAGTAGCATATGGCAACAACCTACTTCAGTCCCCAAAGACTGTTTGGAGATGTCATGAGCCTTGAGCTGACTACGGCCTTATTTGAGTCATTAATGTGGAAGTCTGAAGACAAACGAGGACGTCCCTCCATTAAGCACTCTCATTTTGCTACCCCACATCTATCTTGCCCCGCACAAATTTTGCAGATATACTGGTACAGTGTTTGTTAACTAAAATGTGATGAGTAAACAACATAAACATATGGAGCTCAAAAGAAATCAAGTCAGACCCAAAAATCAAAATCTTCAAATTGAAATGTCAAGTCAGTCCTATTGTATGGCTCTGAAACATGAACAACAAAAACAACAACCAAAAAGCTACAGACTTTCATAAATGGGTACTTGTGTACATTAGAAGGATTGAAGTGGTATAAGATTACTAATGTGGAACTGATAAAAACCAGACAAGTGCCAGTGGAACAAGAGATAAGATGACACTGGAGATGGATAGGACACACACCGAGATGAAATCTTTTGACATCATTATCAGGCAGTCCTTGTTCTGTAATCCCTAAGGTGAGAGAGGGAGACCTAGGAACACATGAAAAAAGACACGAATGACATAAAACTAAAACATCCCATACAAGTCTACAGCAGCTATCAATTCTCAAAACACGTGGCAACATTAGTAATACAGTTTATTAGTATACACCAAACCACTGAAATAATTTAGTTCATATAAATGTTCACAATTAACAAAAACTAATAAATGACACAAACTTTGGTCATACACAAATTCAAAATAAAATGAACAGCAACAAAGTATAAAGCATCAACCATTATTAATGGCATTAACTGTACAGCAGTGCTTCTTAAATGTGGGTGTGAAACCTGACATGATAGCTTGGAAGGTATATCAACATAAACATAGAGAAAGAATTGTGTACCAAATATAACACCGACAATGTGAATTCAGTGAAAATATATATATAGTCCACTGAAGGCCAACGACCCATTAGGTTGTCCACTGAAGGCCAAGGACTCCTTAGAAAGAATGTACATATACACAATGACATTTTTGGCATACAAGTAATACATTTTATTACAAAGAAAAAATTTTTAATCTTACATACAGTCATACTGAAATACAATAACAATCTGTAAAAAGAAGAAATTTACTTACATGCAAAAATCTATCATAATTTTCCAGAGTAAAATTAAATTAAGAAATTTTAAAGACATGCACAGCCTAACCAAACCCCCTCCCCCCAACTATGGGCTCTGTGAACCACCGGTTAAGAAACCCCAGTATAACCATAATTTACAGTTACCCATTACCCTAAACAAAATCAGATTAACAAGTTTTAAAACACAAAAGGTCAAAGTTGACCCATAGCAGATACTGCTGTAGGGGAGTGGAGTGTTAGAGACTTTACCATACTAGGTCCAGCTCTTTGAATTTAGCTGACCAGTTCCTGTCCCTGCTGCCTTTGCCTTCCATAAATCAAGAGCACATTATGGTGCTCATTTACAGCTGGGTAGATGAGCATGATGATACCTGTTTAGAACATTGTACCTTTGCAGCCGGAAAGAGTTGAGTGTAGAAGAAGACAGTGCCGTAAGTGGGAAGTTAACATCTAGTGATAGACAGGAAAGAGTATCAGAGCGCACCATCAAGACAAGAGACAGAAGATGGAGATATATTCAATGCTAAGATGGCAGTTGATAGATCAAATTGGATACCATCAAGGGAAAAAATGTCACACACTTCTGCATATTATAAAATGGATTATTTGTTTCATCTGCTTAAAATGTTAAACAAAAAACATTACTTAAAACAAACATTTAAAAAATAGCAGACAAAATACAGCCTGAGAGTACTTTGAAATTCAACTGTGTCTTAGTACAGTGTTGTGTCTCTCAGGTCTCAGTTAGTTAGTCTAGGAATGAGAAATTTAATTTAATATTACAGTTTGTGAAAGGAAATACATGGATTGACAATGTACAGACCTACTAGTTAATAAAGAAACACTTGGTACAAAAGCACACATTCTAGTGAGAACTGTGATCAGCAGATGTAGTATCCATGTTGCATGAATTCACTTGGAAATGAAAACAGCTCACAATATACTGACAGTTAAAAATGAGACATGAGATAAATTGATGGAGTTTTTCTAAAACATACAGCCCCAACTGAGTAGCACTCAAGTGCCCTTCATTCTTATCAGATTTTGATCAAGTCTGAAACTGGACAGTTTGTTTTGCCTGAATGTTAAATACAAAACATATACAAAATTAGCCCAGCAGTTCTTAAGTTGTATTTTGTGATATATACAGTAAGGAATCAGCAATTGGTACAGACAGATACCTTCACATACCTAGGAAGCATAGTAACAACGGACGGTGGGGCAGGCAAAGACATCAACATCAGAATGAATAAGGCAAGAACAGCCTTCTTTAGCCTAAATAACATCTGGAAGTCCTCCCAATACAGCACAAGCACAAAATTAAGATTATACCAGAGTTGCGTGCTTTCTGTGCTTCTCTATGGTGCGGAATGCTGGAGAGTCACAGAGAAGGAAATGTCAAAATTGTCCTCTTTTCACACAACATGCCTAAGAAAAATTCACCGCATCTTTTGGCCGAATACCATCACCAACCAAGATCTGCTTACTCGTAGCAAGCAAGAGGACATGCACACCATCATAGCTGGCAGACGCTGGAGCTGGGTTGGTCATGTCCTCAGAAGAGACCCCGATGCCATCACAAGAACAGCTATGCTTTGGACCCCTGAAGGAAAGCGAAAGAGAGGCCGACCAAAAACAACTTGGCGGAGGACTGTGGAGGCTGAGATGCAAAGAATGAACCAGAGTTGGGGCACTGTACGAAGGATGGCCACCGACCGTGCAAAGTGGAATCAATTTGTTGTTGCCCTACAAGACACCACTAGGCGTGATGGCCACTGACTGCTTTGACGGTCGGTAGTTAAGGATCGAAGAAGAAGAAGACTTGTATATAGGAACGTATTTGCAATTTCAAAAGGTTTAAGAATAGAGATGACAAAACTATTTCTTAGTTAAACGCTAGCTTTTTTGTATGTATCATGGTGTCCCACCACCATCACATTATCTTTGATAATTTGATATTCAGCACCATGTTAACAAACAGATACATATTAGCACCATATAACATATATACATATATATAGTATTTTATCAGTGCCACTGTTACACTCATCAGTAACTCCTATCTTTAATTTTTGTTGAGGTGGTAATATGTACCATTTTGTGTGTGTACACATGTATATGTATTTATTTATTTTTAGAGAGATAGACAGAAGGAGCGAAACCAAAAAAAACACTTTGAGATGGGAACTGGAGGCAGACATGAAAGAGTTATGGTAAGACGTTTAACAGATGACACAGGAAGTAAAGGCTTGACATACATTTGTTGTGGCCCCACTGCTCCTTAGGGAACTGAAAAATAATTCATTCATAACACTCCACTCCCAAAGGAGCATAGGCCTTCAACAAACACATGCCAAGTCCTCCTGTCACATGCCATCATCTCAAGTTCTTTACACGTTCTCCTCATCATTTTCACCTCTGTTTCCAGTTCTCTTCTCCATGTGCTTCTTGGTCTACCTCTGCCTCTCTTGCCCTGGGGGTTCCAGAACAAGGACTGCCTTGTAATGCTATCAACAAGTTTCCTCAGTGTGTGTCCTATCCATTGCCATCATCTTCTCCTCATCTCTTGTTCAACTGGCACTTGTCTAGTTCTTGTCATCAGTTCCACGTTGGTAACCTTGTCATACCATTTTAATCCTTCTATTCTATGCAAGCACCCATTTATGAAAGTCTGTCGCTTTTTGGTTGGTGTCTTTGTTGTTCTCCATGTTTCAGAGCCATACAATAGTACTGACTTCACATTTGAGTTGAAGATTCTTTATTTCGTGTTGGATCCGATTTCTCTTGATCTCCATATATTTCCCAATGCAATGAAAGCTCCTCTTGCTTTTTGTATTCTTATTTTGATATCACTGTCTGTCCCTCCAACGTTGTATATATTGCTGCCAAGATATGTGTACGATTCTACATCTTGTAGTGGTGTTATTTCAAGTTCAACCCTGTTATCGTTACCTGCATTTATTCTCATTATTTTTGTCTTTTCCCTGTGTATTTTCAGACCCAATTGCTGTGATCTCTCATCAAGCATTTTCAATTTGTCCTGTATCTGATTACGGTTATGGGACAGAAGAGCCAAGCAAAATTAAGATCGTCCAACTGCTTTGTCAGAGTCCACTGGATTCCATTTCTGTTGTAGCACTCATAAAACATTTATAGCAATTTTCTTTTTAATGGCACAATTTGAGCATCACACATGTGTTACCGGGGCCCGAAAGGGGAGCAAAGAATAGTAACACTGTTCCCTGCCATGCATGTCATAGAAAGCGACTAAGGAGGGTTGGGCATGGGGCTGGTTACCCCATCCTGTAAAAAAATTAAACCACAAAAAACGTCAACAAACATGGACAAGCCAATTAAGGAAAATAAAACACAGCCATCCAAGACAGGGGAAGGTCCTCTCGCAGGGAGGCATATGATGCAACACAGAGAAAGCTGAAAGAGGTCTGTGTTACTGACAAACCTTCTGTCTTCTAGGAGAACTTCCAGATTTGGCACCTGGAATGTTCGGACATTAAACGAACAAGGGAAAGTGGCACAAGTAGCAGCAAAAATGAGGAAATATAAAATCGAGGTTCTGGGACTGTGTGAAACAAATTGGAAGGGGGTAAACAAGAAGAAACTTATCACAGGTGAATTGGTGCTGTCCTCAGGACATGAAGACAAAAGTTCACACCACAGTGAAGGGGTAGCTCTTATAATATCTAAAGAAGGACAGAAAGCACTCATTGAATGGGAAGCCATTGCACCCAGAATAATAACAGCTACTTTTAAAATAGCTAAAAAGAAAATAAATGTAAATGTCATCCAATGTTATGCACCAACTATCACAAAGAAGAGTCTGTGAAAGAAGCATTTTATACTAGACTATTGACAAATATGGAAAAAGTAAAAAGAAGAGACATCACAATTTTAATGGGTGACATGAATGCAAAGATAGGTACAGTCAACACCGGCTTTGAAGAAGTCATGGGAAAACATGGGCTAGGAATAATGAATGAAAATGGGGAACTATTCTCAAACTTCTGTGCTTCAAATCAACTGTTTATATGCGGAAGTATGTTTCCACATAAGAGAATACACAAGGCAACATGGATATCACCAGACCATAGAACAGAAAATCAGATTGATCATATATGCATAAACAAGAAGTTTAGATCATCATTGCAGGATGTAAAGCTATATAGAGGAACAGATGTGGCATCAGATCACCACCTTCTGATAGCCAGAGTAAAAATGAAACTCAAGAGATATGCTACAATGCAAAATTATAGACAACAATTTAATGTAGGACATCTAAGAAATTAAGAAACAAAAGACAAATTTGTGGTCACAATATCAAACAAATTCCACATGCTTCAACAGCTGGAAGATGTAGAGAATACAGAAGAGTAATGGCAGCAAATCAAAACTGTATGGAATGAGACATGTGAAGAAATACTGGGGAAAAGGGAAAGACAACAAAAAGCATGGATAACAACAGAAACCATCAATACGATAAAAGACAGAAAAAAAACAAGAAAGCAGATTTAAACACAAGCAAAACCAGAAGTTCCAAAGCCAAGGCTCAAGAAGTGTACACAGAAGCAAACAAAGATGTAAAAAGAAGTATCAAAAGAGACAAGAGGAAGTATATTGAGGAGTTGGCAAGAGAGGCAGAAGATGCTGCAGCCAAATGAAATATGAGAGACCTGTATAACAGCACAAAGAAGCTAACAGGGAAATACAAGCAAACAAGTTGCCCCATAAAAGAAAAGAATGGAAATCTGCTCAGCAATATACAAGAGAAAATGAGGACATGGACAGAATATTTTGAGGACCTTCTCAATAGACCAGCTCCAGAAAACCCCCCCGGACATCCAGCCAGCAGAAGAAGAGCTACAAATTAAGGGTGAAAGACCAATGAAGGAAGAGATAAAGAAAGCCATAAAGCTTCTAAGAGATGGAAAAGCGTCTGGACCTGATGGCATGCCAGCAGAGGCCATCAAAGCAGATATTGACACTGTTACAGAGATGTTATATAAATTACTTGGTAAAGTCTGGGAAAAGGAAGAGATACCAGCAGAATGGAAGGAAGGATATCTGGTTAAGTTGCCTAAGAAGGGAAATTTACAAGAGTGCACAAATAATAGAGGAATAATGTTTCTATCAGTGCCAGGAAAAGTATTAAACAGGATTATCCTTGAGAGATTAAAAGAGTCCATAGACAAGAAACTGATAGATGAACAAGCAGGTTTTTGACAACACAGATCCTGTACAGACCAGATAGCCACTTTGAGAATAACAGTTGAACAAAGTCTGGAATGGAATTCACCACTATACATCGGATTTGTGAACTAAAAAAAAGGCATTTGACAGTGTAGATAGAGAATCACTTTGGAAATTGATGAGGCATTATGGAGCTCCCCTAAAGATTATTAATTTAATAAAGAAAACATATGAAGACATGACATGCAGAGTTCTTCACGAAGGACAGCTTACAGAACCTTTTGGGATAAGAAAAGGAGTGTGACAGGGATGCCTCTTGTCTCCATTTTTTTTTTACTAGCAATAGACTGGGTTATGTGAACATCAACAACACACAACAGAAATGGAATCCAGTGGACTCTGACTAATCAGTTGGATGATCTGGATTTTGCTGATGAATTGGCTCTTCTGTCCCATAACCATAATCAGATGCAGGACAAATTGAAAACAATCGATAAGAGATCACAGCAATTGGGTCTGAAAATACACAGGGAAAAGACAAAGATAATGAGAATAAATGCAGGTAATGATAACAGGGTTGAACTTGAAGAAGCACCAATACAAGATGTAGAATCATACACATATATTGGCAGCAATATAGACAAAGTTGGAGGGACAGACAGTGATATTAAAATAAGAATACAAAAAGCAAGAGGAGCTTTCATTGCATTTGGAAAATATATGTAGATCAAGAGAAATTGGATCCAACACAAAAATAAGAATTTTCAACTCAAATGTGAAGTCAGTCCTACTGTATGGCTCTGAGACATGGAGAACAACAAAGACAACAACCAAAAAGCTACAGACTTTCATCAATGGGTGCTTGCGTAGAATAGAGGGATTAAAATGGTATGATAAGGTTACCAACGTGGAACTGATGACAAGAACCAGACAAGTGCCAGTGGAACAAGAGATGAGAAGACGATGATGGTGATGGATAAGACATACACTGAGGAAACCTGTTGATAGCATTACAAGGCAGTCCTTGTTCTGGAACCCCCAGGGCAAGAGAGGCAGAGGTAGACCAAGAAGCACATGGAGAAGGGAGCTGGAAACAGAGGTGAAAATGATGAGGAGAACGTGGAAAGAACTTGAGATGATGGCATGTGACAGGAGGACTTGGCATGTGTTTGTTGAAGGCCTATGGTCCTTTGGGAGTGAAGGGTTATGAAAGAATGTCTTGTTGTGTGCTGTTTTAGAATAAAGACTTGAAAAAACATAACACCACAAACATCACTTTTAGAAAGTCCCTCTCGTGTGTGCCTTCTTTTGTGTAACTGTAGAATACGGACTTGAGAAAACCTATACCTAATACAACAAACATCACATTTATACATCTCTCCATTGTGTTTCAACACGTGTCTCTTTATTTGAGTAGCCTGAGAAAACACATCACCACAAAGATCACACCTATATGGCTTTTCCCCTGTATGCCTTCTTAGAGTAGTGTATTCAAAAAATCTCAAAATTATAAGGTTTCTGTGTCCTTTTGTGTCTCTTTACTTACTTACTTAGTCATTCCCCTACTACCGTGAGGTGTAGAGGTTTGGAAGAGAGGGCGCCAGACTATGCTATTGGCTGTCTTCCTCCTGGCTTGGTTCCATTCTAGCCCTTGGTCCTTCAAAGATTGTCTATTGTAGTCTTCCCAGCGGACTCTGGGTCATCCTGGGGGTCTGGATCCCTGGCTCTTTGTTTCCCATGCTTGTCATGGTAGCTGATCTTCTCCCATTCTGCAGACATGGTCAAATCATCTTAGTTGGGACTCTTCTACTTGGGTCTGCAGGGGGTGGGATTTAAGGCCATGACGTATCATCTGGTTGCGGACCGTGTCTCTTCTTGTTACTTCAACCCCCTTCCTCAGATACCTCATTTCTGAGGTTTGGATCTGGCTTTTGTAGATTGTAGTCATTGCCCATGACTCGCATCCATATGTCAAGACTGGGACATAGGTGGAGCGGTATACAGCCATCTTCGTTTTCTTACCAACCTCTCTCTTCATAAGGAATCTTCAATTTATGGCCTGAAAAAGTCTCCCAGCAGCTGCTTTTCGAGTGGCCAACTCTTCATTGATGCCTCCCTGTCAGTCTATAATAGCTCTGACCTGCTCCAGGACCTGTTCTCCCAGCTTAATCTGATGTCTTCTTTCTTCTTGTGATATCACCATGGATTTTGTTTTAGAGCTGCTTATGACCATCCCTCTCTTTTCCAGCTCTTGCTTCCAGACTTGCAGGTTGGATTGAAGATGTGTCTCTGATTTAGCAATCAGGGCAACATTATCAGCAAATGCCAGCTCTGAATTTCAGACCTGTCTCATCTTCCAGTACCCCACTGAATACTTTCCTATCCTCTTCCTACATGCCTTGATGACATCGTCCACAAGGAGCATGAACAGATAAGGTGACAGGATATCACCTAGTCTTACACCAGTGGTAGTCCTGAACTCTTCTGATTTATGGTTTGCTGTTGGACCTCATCTAACTGTGGCTCAGCTAGGCATCTGATTCTCTGCTCTAGGATTCTAGAGCAGATTTTGCCAAGGAGACTGAGAAGGGATATGCCTCTATGGTTTCCACATTGTCGATTGTCACCGTTTTTGAAAATCGGTGTTATGATGGGTTTCTCCCAATCCTTTGGTATGGTCTTGTTGCACCACACTACCTGTAGGACCCTTAAGAGTAATAGGTCGCCTGATGCTCCCATGTACTTAACTATTTCTGGTGTTATACCATCATGCCCTGCTGCTTTACCCCATCTTAATTTTCTCCAGTGCTGCCTTCAGTTCTTCCATCTTTATGTCATCTTCATCACCACTGGTTTCTCATCTGTGCTAGTAGTTATCATTTCTGATGCTTTACCTTGCTCACCATCAAGGAGTTCTGAGAAATATTCTTTCCATCTTTCCATTACTTCCTTTTGGGCAGTAAGCAATTAGCCTTGCTTGTCCTTTACAAATTTGAGAGGGCATTGTTTTTCCTTCCTCATGTTCTTTAGGGTCTTTTAGAACAATTTCTGGTTTTCTTGTGCATCTTTTTCTAGCTTTTCTCCAAATTCTTCCTAGGACTTCTGTTTTGCTGCCAGCACCTTGTTCTTTGCTTCTGTTCTGAGTATCACATATTCTCTATTGTCCTGCTTTGTTTTTAGCTACAAAGTATTGCTTCCATGCCTTTTTCTTCTCTCTTATTTTCTTTTTGACTTCCTATGTTCACCAAGGTGTCCTCTTTCTCTTGTTTTCAAGTCAGACCACCACATGCTTCTGCAGCAGCTGTCTTTATGAAGTCCTTGAAGTTAAGCAAGAGGATTTCCAAGTCATCAGGTTGTTCTTGTGTGCTTCTCACCACTGTAGCAATTAGAACCTGATATCTGGTCCTAATTTCTGGCTCTCTCAGCTTGTAGGTCTTAATGCTCATTTCTCCCGTTCATTTACTTAGTTTCTTGCATGATGTTGGGCAGTTCCTAGGCTGAGAAACTCTTTCAGTTGTTCTTTTGATTGTAAGCAGGTAGTCATCACTTACAATCTCCAGCCCCCTCCAGACTCTTGCATCCCGGACATATTTGAATGAGCTCCTCCTAACAATGGCATAGTCTATCACTGACTTCTCATTCTTTGTTGGTTTACATCTAGTATATGCATGTATGCGCTTATGGAGGAACTTTGTGTTTGTAATGATCAGATTCAGCTCAGTGCAGAATCTAAGGAGTTGCTTTCCATTGTCATTGAGAGTATCTTCTCCATATCTTCAGCTAACTTCACCCCATCTAGCATGGTCATTTCCAACCCTGGCATTGAAATCTCCGAGCATGATAATTTCATCTAGGCTGTCATCCACTGTCCTTTGAAGCAGCTTGAAGAATTCCTCCTTGATCTCTGCTCTCTCATCCTCATTTGGAGCATACACTATGACAAGGTTGACTATGGTTTCTCATTCTTTTAGTTTTACAACCATAATGTGCTCCGAGACAAAGTTCCATCCCTTGATACAAAGTTTTTTGCTACAAGGCAACCAATGCCCAATTTAGCTCTTTCAGATGTGGGTACACCACTGTAGAGCAGCATGTTGCCATCAAGATCCATGACTCCTTGTCCCTTTTTCTTTGTTTCCATTATAGCCAAGATTTCTAGTTTTGCTTTCCTCATCTCTTCCACCAGCTCATGTTCTTTCCCATTTACACTTCTTGTGTTCCAATTTCCATAAGTCATAGTCCGTAGTCCGTTCCAGTTTGCAGTTTGTCACCTTTAGAATCAGTCCAGTTTTCTCTCTTGTAGTTTGCGTAATCGTGGTTTAAAGCAAACAGGTGATTGGCCTGTTGCGCCTTTGCATGGTGGAGGGGCTGCCTCCATGCAGGCCACCCTCCTCCTTATTCAGCTGGGCTTGGGACCGGCCTAAGATGTGTCTCTTTGAAGCACCACTGTGAGAAAATTATGCTCCACAAACATCACACATAAGGTTTCTCTTCTGCGTGTGTCCTTATATGACTCTTTGAATGATCATTTTGAGAAAATTCTGCTCCACAAACATCACAAATAAGGATTCTCTCCTGTTTGGGTCCTTTTGTGTGTCTTCAAATGATTATTTAGAGAAAAGTCTGCTCCACAAACATCACACTTATAAGGTTTCTCTCCTGTGTGTGTCCTTTTGTGATTCTTTAAGTGATCATTTTGAGAAAATTCTACTCCACAAATATCACGCTTATAAGGTTTCTTTCCTCTGTGTGTCCTTTTGTGACTCTTTAAAGCACCACTATGAGAAAATTATGCTCCACAAACATCACACATAAGGTTTCTCTCCTGTGTGTGTCCTTTTATGACTCTTCAAATGATTATTTAGAGAAAAGTCTGCTCCACAAACATCACACTTATAAGGTTTCTCTCCTGTGTGTGTCCTTTTGGGACTCTTTAAATGATCATTTTGAGAAAATTCTACTCCACAAATATCACGCTTATAAGGTTTCTTTCCTCTGTGTGTCCTTTTGTGACTCTTTAAGCACCACTATGAGAAAATTCTGCTCCACAAAAATCACACATAAGGTTTTTCTCCTGTGTGAGTCCTTTTTAGACTCTTTAAAGCCCCATTCTGAGAAAATTCTGCCCTACAAACATTACATTTATAAGGTTTATCTCCTTTGTGTGCCCTTTTGTGACTCTTTAAAGCACCACTATGAGAAAATTCTGCTCCACAAACATCACACATATAAGGTGTCTCTCCTGTGTGTGTCCTTTTGTGTATCTTCAAATTATTATTTAGAGAAAATTTTGCTCCACAAACATCACACTTGTAATGTTTCTCTCCTGTGTGTGTCCTTTTGTGTATCTTTAAATGGCCATTTTGAGAAAATTCTGCTCCACAAACATCACACTTATAAGGTTTCGCTCCTGTGTGTGTCCTTTTGTGTTTCTTTAAATCACCACTTTGAGAAACTTCAGCTCCACAAACATCACACTTATAAGGTCTCTCTCCTGTGTGAGTCCTTTTGTGTATCTTCAAATTATTATTTAGAGAACATTTTGCTCTTACTTAAAAGGTTCTCTCCTGTGTGTGTCATTTTGTGACTCTTTAAAGCATCACTATAAGACATTTCTGCTGCACAAACATCACACTTATAAGGTTTCTCTAATGTGTATGTCCTTTTGTGTCTCTTTAAAGCACCACTTTGAGACATTTCTGCTCCACAAACATCACACTTATAAGGTTTCTCTCCTGTGTGTGTCCTTTTGTGTATCTTTAAAGCACTATTCTGAGAAAATTGAGCTCCACAAACATCACACTTATAAGGTTTCTCTCCTGTGTGTGTCCTTTTGTGTTTCTTTAAATCACCACTATGAGAAAATTCTGCACCCCAAACATCACCCTTATAAGGTTTCTCTCCTGTGTGTGTCCTTTTGTGTTTCTTTAAATCACCACTATGAGAAAATTCTGCACCACAAACATCACACTTTTAAGGTTTCTCTCCTGTGTGTGTCCTTTTGTGTCTCTTTAAAGCCCCATTCTCAGAAAATCCTGCTCCACAAACATCACACTTATAAGGTTTCTCTCCTGTGTGTGTACTTTTGTGTTTCTTTAAATCACTACTTTGAGAAACTTCTGCTCCACAAACATCACACTTATATGGTTTCTCTCCTGTGTGTGTCCTTTTGTGTCTCTTTAAAGCCCCATTCTCAGAAAATCCTGCTCCACAAACATCACACTTATAAGGTTTCTCTCCTGTGTGTGTCCTTTTGTGTCTCTTTAAAGCCCCATTCTCAGAAAATCCTGCTCCACAAACATCACACTTATAAGGTTTCTCTCCTGTGTGTGTCCTTTTGTGTTTCTTTAAATCACCACTTTGAGACATTTCTGCTCCACAAACATCACACTTATAAGGTTTCTCTCCTGTGTGTGTTCTTTTGTGTATCTTTAAATGGCCATTTTGAGAAAATTCTGCTCCACAAACATCACACTTATAAGGTTTCTCTCCTGTGTGTGTCCTTTTGTGTCTCTTTAAAGCCCCATTCTCAGAAAATCCTGCTCCACAAACATCACACTTATAAGGTTTCTCTCCTGTGTGTGTCCTTTTGTGTCTCTTTAAAGCCCCATTCTCAGAAAATTCTGCTCCACAAACATCACACTTATAAGGTTTCTCTCCTGTGTGTGTCCTTTTGTGACTGTTGAAAGCACTACTATGAGAAAATTCTGCTCCACAAACATCACAATTATAAAGTTTTTGTCCTGTAAGTTCATCACACATGTAAGATTCTCCTTCTGTGTTTGTCACCTTGTGATCACTTTGACACAATTCTGCTCCACTGACATCATATTTGTAATGTGTCTCACTATTATGCTGCATTATGGGTTTCTTTGGATAATCAGCTCTAGAAAACCTACTAAGACCACCACACTTGTTAGATAGTTCTTCTTTATGCTGCATTACATGTGCCTTTAGATAACCAAAATGAGCAGCCCCCATACCAATAAGATCATATTTAGAATGCTTCTGTGCTATTTTTATTCTTTTTTGTTGACATAGACTGGATTTTGTAGCTAATTCTACATTACCAACATTACTTATATAACACTTTTCTCTCATATGTGAAAGTTCATGTTCATTATGGTCACCTTTCTTGCTTACCTGTACTCCACAAACATGACAGCAGAAAAGTTTCTCATTTGTACTTATTATTATTTCATCTGATTGTACACTGCCACACAGTTTAAAACCGTCTCTACTTCCACTGTTGAGAGTACAATCATCATAGACCATTGCTGATTTCCTGCTGCAGCTTTCATTTTGTAAGACTGCAGTATAAATCTCAGGAGTCGGATTCATGTCTACAGTCATTATCTCAGAGTCTGTGACATTCAGTGATTGTACCTCTTTTAATCTTGATTCAATGTTATTGTCTGTATTTAGTGTTGCAGCTGCCGTACTTACATCAGCTTTCATGTCACTCACAAATTGTTCTGTGAATTCTGGCAACACTTGATTGAATGCTGCATTTTGAACTGGTTCACTCTTTATGAAACTGTTCATAATTTTCAAATCTGGAATGTCAACACTAGAGTATAGGTGGGATTGCTGGCTACAGGAATGGTCACCTGAAATTCATTGAATAAAACATGATAGTAAAAAATTCAAATAATTATGGCATGCATAACAAATTTTAATTCTCTATGTTTTGTAGCATCGTATTAGGTATGATTTAAAAGTTATGCAACTATAAGATTATTTCAGAAGTGTTTGTTTATGTCTGATAGGTTAATAGTTCATGGTGTATTGCATACTATGAAACTAATAGTAAACATTTAATAATTTTAAATGGTGTTGCAAAATGTATTTTTTTTAATGTGGTCGCTAATCGCATATATTCATTAATATTTTTATTGTTTGATTACTTCCCATGGATGTAAGAAATGAGTAATAACAATTTATTTCTGAATTACTTCCCTTGAAACAGTCCTGAAATGATTACAAATATTATGTTGTTAATAATTATTTTTTTGTCATGACTAAAACTTTTTTGCCAGAAAAGAACCTCATGACATTACCTGATAGATCTGTGGAGTAACAGTACTGTGTCAGTAAAATTCAAACTTTGTTTTTGATAAAATGAGTTTTGCTCAATTTCAGTGATGCCTGCAATTGTATACCTAGACACTATATAACTGCAACTATTTCTAAAGCTTTTAAGATTTCCACTAATTCTGCTGTAAAGATGGATGTATTATTTTGTAAAAATATTATATATATATATACCCACTAACATCTATCATAAATAGTTATGATATTTATTTATCTAAGATGCTGAATTGCTATCATGCACCTAATAATTATTGGTATTATTCCTCAATAATTATACTATTCAATCAATGATATGTGCTAAGTTAATCTTTCAGTACTGGAAAAGTGTACTAAATAATATACACTGTGTATCTTATATGCAGGGCAGACTATGAAGTCAAATTATTTATCAATATACATTATTATATTATATTATGCCAATTACCTGTTACTTTATATCTTTTGTAAATTTTAAATTTTTGTGTTGCTATTTCCATTCTAAATTGTCCATCTTAATCATATGCAATGCTGGGTCCTCAACAAGTTTCACTACAGGGGGAATACCTGAAAGTGTGTGGATGATTTAAGGAGTCAATGAGGATGTAATTTGCCTCACAGACAGAGGTTCACTTCCACATTTGTACATATATTATAGCATTGTGCATAACTGGTGGTCATATAAGAATGACACCAGGTGCCTCCCTGCAGGTGGGTGTTCAGATAAAAGGGTATGAACCTGTAATTTCACTATATAGTGTCATCATCATGAGACGTATTCTTTCCAGAACGTTGTCTCCATTACAGCTGCTCTGAACGCATCACGACTCTGGGCAAGTCGACCTGCATCAGCCAAAGACAAGTTCAGACTCTCTGTGATGTCCTGGGTCCACTGTCGTCTAGGTCGACCCCTTCTCCTTTTTCCAGGGACCATGCCTTCCATCACTATTTTTTCCAGACTATTATGTCTTTTTATATGACCGAAAAATTTCAGCTTCCTTATTGCGATGGTATTTAGGAGCCAATGTTCCTGTAAGTTTAGTGAGTGCAGTACTTCTCTGTTGGTCTTTTTTTCTGTCCAGGGTATTCTCAACATCCTTCTGTAGCATTTCATTTCGAATGATGTAATCTTTTTTGCAATTGTTTTATTGAGTGTCCATGTCTCGCAGCCGTAGGTTGCTACTGGGAATATACATGCTCTGATCAGTTGTAACTTTGTTTCTTTGCTTGTGCCTTGCCAAAGGTTTTTCATCTGTATTAGTTTATGTGAAGCAATTGCAAGTCTTCTTTTAATTTCTACTGCACAGTCGCCAGAGCTGTTGATGATTGATCCTAAGTATTCAAATTCATTAACACTTTCCAGTTCTTCGTTATCAATTTCAATTTCTGGTTTGGTCTTTACTTTCTCTGTTGTCAATACTTTGGTCTCCTTGTGTTTATGTATAGATTCTGGGCCTTGCTGTGTTTTTTGGTGGACAGAATTAATTGATCAAGTCCTTCTTGGTTGGGCGATAGGAGGACTGTGTCGTCAGCATATCTGATTTCTGGGATCTGGTACCCGCCGATGTTAAATGAGTCAAACTCTGTGTGTTCTTGGTCATCTCTTACATTTCTCATGATATTCTCTGCATAAATGTTAAACAGGTAAGGGGAAAGGGTACAGCCTTGTCTTACTCCTTTCTGTACTTCAAACCATTCTGATGTTTCCCCCTCTATTCTTACGGCTGCCTGTTCTTCTTGGCACAGCAATGTGATGAGTTGTATAAGGTGGTTTGGAAATCCCATATTTTCCATAATAGTCTATAACTGCTGATGTTGTACAGTCAAAAGCTTTGGTGTAGTCAATGAAACAAGTATGTAGGTCAACATTGAATTCTCTACACTGTTCTATGATGATCCTCATGTTAAATATATGATCTCTAGTGCCTCTACCTGGTCAAAAACCCACTTGTACTTCATTTATTTCTGTTTCTAGGTTTTGTAGCATCCTTTTCATTATGGTTTGTAATAGTATTTTGCTGGCATGGCTTATAAGAGCTATAGTTCTGTAGTTTGTGCACAGTTTCAGGTTGCCCTTTTTTGGCAAGGGTATGTAAATTGATCTTTTCCATTCCTTGGGCCAAATTCCGCTTTGCTAGATCTTGCAGCATAATGCATGGTATATACGAGCGCCGCCTTCTCCTCCTGCCTGTATCATTTCAGCAGTTATTTCATCACAACCAGGAGATTTTCCACTTTTCAAGTGTTTGATTGCATTCCGGACTTCCTCTTTGGTAGGTTCTGGTTCACGTTCCGCTTCATTCATAATGTTGTTATCTGCCGCTTTGTTTATTTCTGTATACATTTCTTGACAGTACTCCTTCCATCTGTTCAGAATATCTTTACGTTAGAGTGTCGCCTTTCTTGCCGTTTATTGCTCGAAGTGATGGTTTAAAGTTGCTGTTCTTCAATGTTCTTACTTTAGAAAACATATTCTTACTCAACCCCTGTTCGCACATTTCCTCTATTTTCCTGCAGGTGTCGTTTATGATTTTTGTTTGTCTTGTCTGACTAGTTTTATAATCTGCTTTGTGTATTCCTTGTACAACTCCTGATTTTCTGTATCTTTTTTGCGTGCATGGGCATTAATTACTACTGAGACATTATCAAGGAAGATTGTATTCAAATAAACATGTATCTAAGGTATGAATTATAGAAAGATAAACCGGCAAGCCTTTATGCTTATAATTCTACAATTTTTTGTGTACAACGTGCATGAGTAAATATTACTACTACACAGAAAGACTGTATTCACATTGTAGATATATCTAAAGTAGACATGTCATGCACACTGCAATAATTGGAGAGGAATCACTCTTCTCTCAGTTCCCAGCAAAATACTAGGCAGGATAATTATACAGAGAATTTAAAAGGCAGTAGACTACAAACTGAGGAAAGAACAAGCAGGATTTAGAAAGAACAGAAGATGTGTAGACCATATATTCACTCTCAGGAACATTATAGAGCAGTGCTCAGAATGGCAAAGACAGCTTTACATAAATTTTGTTGATTTTGAAAAGGCTTTTGACAGCATACATAGGGACAGTTTATGGAAAATACTGAGGGCTTATGGAATTCCAAGCTGCATAGTGTCAATCATAAAAAGCCTCTATGCCAACTTTACGTGTAGTGTTGGGCAGAGCAACCTAACCTTCGAGGTGAAGACAGGAGTACGACAGGGATGCCTCTTATCAACCACTCTTTTTTTAACAGTCATAGACTGGGTGATGCGCCAGACAACAGAGGGCAGTCCAAGAGGAATAAGATGGACTACATTTTCTACATTGGAAGATCTGGAATATGCAGATGACATTGCACTGCTGGCACATTCACATCAACACATCCAGGAAAAAACGGATAGGCTTAATAAATTTAGTCAGCAGGTGGGCTTGAACATCAATTTAAAGAAGTCTGAGGTCATGACGCTCAATGTGAGCAACCCTGAGCCCATATCAGTAAGGAATCAGCAATTGGTACAGACAGATACCTTCACATACCTAGGAAGCATAGTAACACCAGACGGTGGGGCAGGCAAAGACATCAACATCAGAATGAATAAGGCAAGAACAGCCTTCTTTAGCCTAAATAACATCTGGAAGTCCTCCCAATACAGCACAAGCACAAAATTAAGATTATACCAGAGTTGCGTGCTTTCTGTGCTTCTCTATGGTGCGGAATGCTGGAGAGTCACAGAGAAGGAAATGTCAAAATTGTCCTCTTTTCACACAACATGCCTAAGAAAAATTCACCGCATCTTTTGGCCGAATACCATCACCAACCAAGATCTGCTTACTCGTAGCAAGCAAGAGGACATGCACACCATCATAGCTGGCAGACGCTGGAGCTGGGTTGGTCATGTCCTCAGAAGAGACCCCGATGCCATCACAAGAACAGCTATGCTTTGGACCCCTGAAGGAAAGCGAAAGAGAGGCCGACCAAAAACAACTTGGCGGAGGACTGTGGAGGCTGAGATGCAAAGAATGAACCAGAGTTGGGGCACTGTACGAAGGATGGCCACCGACCGTGCAAAGTGGAATCAATTTGTTGTTGCCCTACAAGACACCACTAGGCGTGATGGCCACTGACTGCTTTGACGGTCGAGGGTTAAGGATCAAAGAAGAAGAAGAAGACATGTCATAGAACTTGGACATAACTGAATTTTATGTACAGCATTCTTCAAATATGAGTTATTGAAAAATGAGTTGAGAAATAATTACTTATGGCTACTTTCTACTACTTATACTAATAGTTATACATGAGCATGAATTACAATTGAGAAATATAGCTAGTAGTAATGTTAAAACTGTTGTTTGGTAAAGCAGATTTGGTAATATAATTTGTTAAAACATGATAATGACATATATTTTTGGTGATCATACAATGTATAAAATAATGATAATTCTAATCTATACAATGGTATATACAAGAACACAATACATGTAATGTCATTATCACCCCTAGACCTAAAATTTCGTTCACATACTCTACCATTTATGCACTGTTGTTTTCTTAAGGGGATATGCACATTAAAGATGGGGAAATTCACAACAAACAAGTTTCTATTTACAACTTCAGATGCACAATTATGTTTCAAATACCACCTGCCCATCTTTCAATCATGGAAATTGTTGAATGTGTAAATGCTACCTGGGCATGATTATTTCAATACCATCCTGAGTTCTGACCTAATTTGTTCAGTATTATTTAATACATCCTGTTTGGGAAATATAAACAGATTCTGTATTCTGTACCTATTTTTGTTTTCTTCTTCGCTCAACAATGATAGCATTATTTTTTTATTCAAGCGTTGAAATGAATAATTTTTTAACCTGATTAAACCATGTTGCTTATAATCGTTATGAAATTGATTGTGACTTACTGCTTGCAATTCACAAGAGTTTAATACTGGTATTCAGTGTCATTTTTTTCCAAGCACGTGCGCAACCTACTTGCAATAAACAACAGACAAAGTACAGGATCTTTTAGTTGAATCTCATCAGCAACCAAGAACTACTTATTCGGAGTAGCCATGAGGACATGCACACCATCATAGCTGGCAGATGCTGGAGTTGGGTTGGCCACGTCCTCAGAAGGGACCCTGATACCACTACAAAAACAGCTATGCTATGGATCACTGAAGGAAAGCAAAAGAGAGGCCAACCAAAAACAACTTGGAGTAGAACTGTGGAAGCTGAGATGCAAAGAATGAACCAGAAATGGGGCACTGTACGAAGAATGGCCACCAACCAAACAAAGTGGAATCAATTTGTTGCTGCCGTACAAGACGCCACCAGGCATGATGGCCACTGACTGCTTTGACGGTCAGGAGATATGCATCAAAGAAGAAGAGTAAAGGAGAGTGAGCAGGAGAGACTAAAAATACTCATATCTTATGACTAAACAATATTCTATCTACCTATTCAAGTATGACAATCTCAATCACGATCGACTGTCACATAAAAAAAAAAAAATAAATTAAACCACTTTATAAATACAAACATCTGGTGACTAAACAATGTTTTCTCTTATCAAGTATGACAAAGCCTTTCTGTTCTTGTTATGCCAAGCTCATAAAATTGACTTCCCTAATTTAACGAGGCATGCTGCACAGATCAAATTAAGGGGAGATAATGTTTAGTTACTCCTTAACAAGTTTTCAGAAAATAAATAAATAAATCACCTCTATCACAAATTAAAGGATAATTTGACGCTGTTTAACTGTTATAAAACAATGAAAATCTACACATGGATGGTACTTTGTATGAAATCTGTAAAATTCTTTTAGCCCAATGAATAAAGATTAATTCGCATACAGTAGTTTAAACTTCCCTCTTTTCTATTACAAAATCAGTGGATATTTCCGCCACAGCAAAAGTAGTTGACCTGGCTTGAATAAAACAGATAGTTGCTGGGCAGCTAAAATAAATGGAATGTAATTGATATGGTGGCTACTTCGCAATAGTAGTGATTATAATTAGGTTTCATGCTCTTAAACCATGGTTTTAAAAAATGTATTTCACTGACACTCTTTCAAGGGAAGAGTGTTCAGGATTTAATTAATTTCAGATGAGAAATTGTTTAGGAAAGATGGTTTGTGGTCCCATACATCTGTCAGCTGAAAATGAGATTTTTTGTATTTAACCCTAGAGCTCACTAGGCCCAGACACTGCAATTGAAAATGTTGGTCACGAGAGAACTCATTTCATAGACCTAGCAGCGGTAGTTGCAAAGGCTTACGTTTGCCAAAATCTTGTTTTGTTAGCAACAAAGTACAACCAAGTGGTTCCTTAGGGTAGTCTACACAAAGAGCTCCCATTTTCATTGATGACAAGAAACTTAGATCAGGGAAAAAAAGCATTGGAACCCTGAGATAGCTCTATTCACACCACACAAACTTTTCCCACACCTGGATAAATCAGGAGTGACTGTGATTACAGTCAGGAATCTAGCTACTGTAGGTAAAACCACCATGAACTAACAACTTCATAAAAGTCCTAATGATAAAAAAATCAATAACTTTGTAGAACCACTGAACTTAAATCAATTACTTACAATGAACTTTCAGTAACTGTGTAGACAAGATTGAACTGTATACAAATGACATTTTGTTTTCATCAGTAAAGGTTCATTGTAATTTTTTTCTGAAATCAAGATTAGTGTTATTGACTTTTCTTTGATGTTACTGTCTAATACATGTTTGCTTGTGGTGGATGTGTATAAATAACTTATTATGTTACGTATTTGTTGATAGTGGTAACATATTGAACACAGGTTACATTTATGTTAAAAAGTTGTAAAGCATTACTGAGTAAAATGTCCCCAGCAGGATATACAGATGTGGAACTGGTCCTAATACTCTCTCTCCCTGCAGGAACATGACCATCTTCCTCACCTTCAATTTCTATCTTCACTGTGTGTCCCTGAAAACAAAACATTGAACATATTCAAGTTTGAAACAAACCACTTCAGTCTTAAACATTGCCCCAGTTTGACAACTATCTTCACTGTGTGTCCCTGAAAACAAAACATTGAACATTTTCAAGTTTGAAACAAACCACTTCAGTCTTAAACATTGCCCTAGTTTGACAACTATCTTCACTGTGTGTCCCTGAAAACAAAACATTGAACATATTCAAGTTTGAAACAAACCACTACCCCAGTTTGACAACTATCTTCACTGTGTGTCCATGAAAACAAAACATTGAACATTTTCAAGTTTGAAACAAACCACTTCAGTCTTAAACATTGCCCCAGTTTGACAACTATCTTCACTGTGTGTCCATGAAAACAAAACATTGAACATTTTCAAGTTTGAAACAAACCACTTCAGTCTTAAACATTGCCCCAGTTTGACAACTATCTTCATTGTGTGTCCATGAAAACAAAACATTGAACATTTTCAAGTTTGAAACAAACCACTTCAGTCTTAAACATTGCCCCAGTTTGACAACTATCTTCACTGTGTGTCCCTGAAAACAAAACATTGAATATATTCAAGTTTGAAACAAACCACTTCAGTCTTAAACATTGCCCCAGTTTGACAACTATCTTCACTGTGTGCCCCTGAAAACAAAACATTGAACATATTCAAGTTTGAAACAAACCACTTCAGTCTTAAACATTGCCTCCACTGTGTATCCCTGAAAACAAAACATTGAACATATTCAAGTTTGAAACAAACCACTTCAGTCTTAAACATTGCCTCCACTGTGTGTCCATGAAAACCAAACATTGTACATATTCAAGTTTGAAACATACCACTTCAGTCTTAAACATTGCACTTTAATGTATTTAAATTATTGTCTTTTCTCAACTGTTTTATGCTTCTGTCCCTGATGAGGACCTTATAGTACATTTACATATACTACACTGTTATTGACAATAAAGTACAAAGAACCCAGCAATAAGTAATAAAGTGTTTAAATTGACAATATTTTAACAGATTTCTCAGTTTAACTCATTTTGGCTATGGCTGTATACAAATTTGTTGTCAAGAATTCAACAGAATACTCACTTTAAAATCTGTACCGATATCCTGTTTTATTTTTTGATCCAAGAATGGGATCTTCTGTTCCATATTTTTTTGTAATCTGAAAAGAAAAATGAATTATAGGTAACAAAATCTTAGACAATTAGTTACATGCTGGTTATCTGAGATATTGATATCACAAGAAATATCACTCAAAGTTTTTTGTTTTTTTTTAATAATGGTGAAAAAAATATAACAACCTGAAAATATAAGAAGAGTTATACATGTTTATTGGTAGTATGTCCAATGTCACATTCAACAATCTTTGCCATACTGATTTTCTTCTGAATCATTCAGAGCTGTCAAGTGCATGCAAAATGTGTATATGATAATTTTTATTTTAATTATAACTTCTACTTATAATCTATCTATACTTGTGCTTTATACACTACACTAAGGCATTTGAGACAGTAAAACATGAGAACATTTTAAAATGTTAGAAAGCATCAACATTGATGATAAGGACCAGAGATTTTCAAATGTGAGATACTAAATGTGAGTAAGATCATGTTTGACAAACGTCACTTTTGCCATTTCTTCTTCTTCTTCTTCCTCGTTTGTCCTGAAAAGGATGTTGGTTGCATTGTGCCCATTTACAGCAAAGCTGCAATATTTGCGCCTTTCGGCCGACACATCCGACTTCCATACTGCATTTTTTGGGACCAGGTTAGCCTTCCCTCTTTGATCCCTACTCTCTGTGGCGAGAGGTTTTATTTTGCCTCTTGGATCAGTATAGTACCGACAATTACAGAAATAGGATTTCTGCAGAAAATGGTGAAGTCCCAGTGTCTGAGAGGACTACTGGTATCACAAATTAGTTACGGCTGTGAATGATCTGATCTCGAAACAATAGTATAGAGGAGACCGACATAAAGCGCCACCTCTGCTGTGTAACCAATTGTGATATTAAACAAAGCAAGGAAACAGATTTTTACTTAACAATGATAAAATTGACAAGTCGTTCAAAATACAATTTCCTTATATTTTATTTAGTATATATACACTATCTACTCTTGTACTGAAAGGTGAATGTTGCAAAAAAAATGGAATGAAATGAATTGGTAAGTTTACATATGATTTACAAATATTTATATTTATAAATATTACAACACATTTTCCAATTATAGGAACAAAAAATTATATCAGCGGTGCTGTTAATTAAGGATATAACGTTTATCAGCTATGCTGTTATTTACGTATAATTTATCCACTATGATCTTATTATTGTCTCTTGCTACGCTAATTCACGTTTTCTTCATTGACAGTTCTATGCTCACAATGCCGACAGAAATGGTACTAATGTGTACTCATCTCTCTTAAGTCTGTTCTTCTTTGTTTGGTTCACACCACCGGCAGAGTATCGTTCCTTTAGCCCACCCAAGACTGAGGGGGACCAAAGATGTAGAGTCTGGTCAACCTCTATGCTCCTGCGGAGTTCCAGGCAGCGGGATTGACTCGAACATACGACCTCAGGTTTTTAGGACACAATTAAACCTGTAACAAAGCAAAAATAGGGGCTAATTTCTGTCCTCAAGCCCACCTATTTCTAGTGTGAGTGAAATGAGCGTGTCTCCGATGTATGCATGTGGGATGAATGACAACATGGCTCAGTATGATTTAGCAATAGCGAGACAAGACAGGTGTCTACTTGCAAAACATTCTTTCTGATAAACTAATACATGGATACATTCAATAATATAGATTCAATACATGAATACATTTTATACATGAATACATCCCATAATATAAATCAATACATGAATAAATCCAATAATATGTACACCTAGGTGTGATACAACAATGTCCTTCCCCCTATACTATATCACGCCCTCTCTGACAATAGCTGGTAACATATATCCTAACAATATTGTTATGTTCTTATGATAGGAGTATATGAGACGAGGACTGGTTGGTGATATATCAGGTTGGAGTTATAGGAGACAATAGATTGGAGTTAGATGCGACAATAGAATGAGTCCTGACAAGGACTGTTTTGGTTATATTGGAGTTGGTCTTATCTGAGACAATAGATTGAGTTATAGGAGACAATAGATTGAGTCCTAACAAGGACTGTTTTGGTTATATTGCAGGTTATAGGAGACAATAGATTGAGTCCTAACAAGGACTGTTTTGGTTATATTGCAGTTTGGAATTATCAGAGACAATAGACTGAAGTTATAGACTGACAATAGATTGAAGTATAGGAGACAATAGGTTGAAGTATGAGTCCTATTAGTCTTCGTCTATTCAATCCTAATAGGAAATACAATCATTATACTTAATTCCCCCCAAGATACAATCAGTAACCTGATAGGTAGTATAAATGACACACAACAAATACCAACGGTTATCGTAAAAATATTTACCCTCCTAAGATTTTAAACTGGCCAGGTTTTGACGCGACTTAGTGAAGTAGGTTGCAGGTCGATGCCCTCAGGTAAGTTACCATAAATCAAGGTGACAGCTTCTCCCTCTTCAGTCTGTATCTTTGGCGTCAAGTTCGGGGTTGCGTGGTTAGCATAAAATCCGCCCGATTATATAGTCAAGTAACTACTTGAGGAAAGCTTTCGGTTGGTTCCTGGCGGAGCAAGTTGATTGGTTTCCTCCGGTTTTGTACCTGGTCTCATACAGCCTAATTTTATTCAGTTTTCATCGGCCATCTTGCGTGAACAAGATGGCCGTTAATTTATTCTGTCTCAGAGACTGGTGAACGTTGATCGTTGATTGGTTGAAGCAAATCTGTATCTCGACATAGTGATTAACAAAGTAGTGGGTTACACTTCGTTTCACGACATAGCCCCCTCCTTTCCTAGCTGTGACTTGTCATAGCTGACGTGTAAACCCCTGCTGTGGTTAATCCTTTTGCGTCTGTCCTTCCAGAGTACTAGGGTGTCGACTTAAAAAATCAGCTCCTACATTGTCTCTTCCCGGAATGTAATTCACGGTAAAGGAATAAGGCGCAAGAAGCAGACTCCACCTTAACAATCTCGAATTTAGTTTTTTAGATGCAGCCAAGAATGTTAAAGGTTGGTGATCGCTTTGGACAATGAAGTGTGTCCCATACAGATAAGGTGAAAATTTGTTGATGGACCAAATTAGAGCTAAACATTCCTTCTCTATGGTCGAGTAGTTCAACTCAGCTGCATTCAGCTTCCTACTGGCGTAGGCGACTGGTAAAAGTTCCTCCGGCTGGGCTTTTGATTTCTGCAAGAGAGTTGCACCTATGCCTATACTGCTAGCGTCCGTCCTTAATACAAATTCCTGTGTGATATCGGGTAGTGTAAGGATTGGTTTGCTGGTGAGTTTTGCTTTTAGCTCTGTGTAAGCTTTTTCACAATCAGCATTCCATTTGATTTTGTCAGGCTGTCCTTTCTTCGTTAAGTTGGTTAATGGTGCACACAGAGAGTTAAAGTGGGGTATGTACTTCTGATAGAACCCACATAAAGACACGAATGATCTCACATCTTTCTTCGTTTGAGGTCTGGGTGCCTTCTTTAGCTTCTCTATATTCTTTGGGTCAGGAGACATATGACCTGTAGAAATAGTGTGACCTAAGAATTCCAACTCCTTACAACCGATATAGCACTTGGTTGGACGTGCAGTCAATCCAGTTTCTCTCAGTCTGTCGAACAACATGGAGAGCGCTACTATATGCTCTTCAAATGTGTTTGTTGCAACAAGAATGTCATCCATAAAGTTAGTGATATGGGGATTTTGTAGAGGTTCCAATAATTTCCTCATCATTCTTGAAAAGATACTTGGAGCATTTTTCAGCCCAAAGGGGAGTACATTAAACTCGTAGTGTCCGTCTGATGTACTGAATGCCAGCATTCTCCTAACTTCTGGTTTCACTGGTATTTGGTAGTATCCCTTGCTTAGATCTACCTTCGATAAATACCTAGCCTTACTCAGTGTAGAGAACAGCTGGTTGGTGTCAGGTAATGGGTCCACCTGAGATTCTGTGATCGCATTAAGCTTCCGGTAGTCAATACATAACCTGTGTTCACCACTCGGTTTTCTCAATAGCACCACACTTGAGCTATAGGGAGAGTCTGACTTCGAGATAATTTTCTCCTTCAACAGATAATCAACTTCCTCCCTTAGTGCTTGGGCTTTCGCATAGGGTATAGGGTATGTTCTCATGCATACTGGGGTAGGGTCGGTAACCTTCATGTCGTACTCTAACAGATTCGTACGACCTGGTTTATCTGTGAGCACATCAGCATGGGTTTCCAACACTTTCTGAACCCTCTTCTTCTGCTCTGGAGTTAAATGTTCACTAATATTTACTTGAACATAATCCTCTGTAGTTGTGAGTGGATACTCCATAGAGTGAAGTGGTTCACCGTGCATTTCTGTTGCAATGGCTAGGGTCATAATATGTGCAACTTCTGATGATTCCTTGTCATAGTATTTTTTAAGAAGATTGACATGATATACCTTCTCCTTTCCTTTCTTGTCAATCTTATAATTGGTCCTGGAAAGTTTCTCCAGTATGACATAGGGTCCCTGCCATCCAATCTGCAATTTATTATTGCTGCTTGGCAACAGTAATAACACCTTTTCACCCACCTCCAGTTCCCTATCCTTTGCTTTTTTGTTGTAGTACGCAGCATGCTTCCTCCTGGCCTGTCTTAAGTTATCATTGGCCAGTTTCCAACCTGCTTTCAATCGAGATGTCAACTCGTTGACGTACTGGTATGTGGAAGTCACTGTTTCCTCTGCCTTTTCATCAGTCCATGTCCGCAGCAATGCTTCCAGTGGACCTTTTATTGGTCTTCCAAACAACAATGTAGCTGGAGCCAATCCAGTTGAGTTGTGGGGTACTTCCCTATATGCAAATAGTGCAGCGGGTAAGTATGTATCCCAAGTATCAGGTTTTTCACTCGCCAGCTTTCTAAGGATTGAAATTAGCGTACCATTGAACCGCTCTACTTGACCGTTCCCTTGGGCATGGTAGGGACTACAATGATAGTGCCTGGCTTGAAATATCCTGAATACTTCTTGTGTTAGCTTTCCCTTAAACTGAGACCCATTGTCAGTCAATATCTGATGCGGGAAACCTAATCGGGTAAATATTGTCAACAGGGCCTCTGCCACGTGCTTTGAATCTATAGCTGACATGGCCACTGCTTCTCCCCACATAGAGCAAGTATCAACCAAGGTTAAGATGTAAGCATTTCTCTTCTTGGTCCTAGTGAGGGGTCCAACAATATCTACTGCAACACGTTCAAAAGGGGTTCCCATAATAGGCATTTCTCCCAGTGTTGCTGGTGCAGTCCTATGCTTAGGAGCTACTCTTTGGCATTCTGGACAGGATCTTACATATCTTTTTATGTCCTCTGTAATTCCTGGCCAGAAGTAGTGACAGGCTATCCTTTGTCCAGTGGCCCCTATTCCCATATGTCCACTGAAGGGTATAGCATGTCCTAGCGTCATAACCTTCTCCCTGTAAGATTTTGGCACTACAAGCTGTCCATGCCCTTTAGGTCCTGTTCCAGCTTTTCTGTATAGTAGGCCATTCTTCATATACAAGTCTCCTTTCTCTGGAGGGTTATGTGCTTTAGGCAATTTGCCAAAACAAGGCTTCAGTGTGCTATCTGCTGCCTGAGCCTTTTTCATCTCTTCTGGATGAGTATTGATAGGATTCTCCTCCATTTTCCTGGAGCTTTCCCTGGTCTGGACTGTTGCCATAACTACAGGTTTTATAGGTTCTCCAAGGAAAACATACCTACACCCCAAAATCAAAGGGTAAATAGGGTCGTCCATCACTGCTGCTTTGATTTCTCCTTCCACATAGCGAGATCTTATGTTGATTCGAGCTATGGGTAGTGTCATGGTTCTTGCTCCCTTGATCGGTCCTCTGATTTCCACTGTTTCTGTGGTTATCTGGTCAGGACTCACTAGAGAAGAGCACACAACTGAATCAAAGTCCAATCCTGTGTCATATAAACACAGTACTTGAGTGCCATTCACGGTCACTTCCTCACAGACAGGGGGATGATGGAAGTCCTTCTGACTTACTGCCAGTTCATTCCTTCCCTGATTCCCTGTTGTAAGACATGCAGCATGATGAGGAGGATTCTTCCTTCTGCAGTCCGCAGTATTGTGGTTACTCATTAGACAAGTTTTACACCACTTTCCTTCCTTCCGGTAAGGTGTCTTATCCGATCTTAGAGGGTTTTTGTCCTTTTGGTCAAATCTTTGTTTGTTCCTTGTGGTATGGTCCTTTTGTTCATATTTGGTATAGTTTTGTGATGATTTGAAGTTTTCACCCTGCTTCTTCTTATTTCCTAATAATTCTGCCTGAGCTGCTTGATATCTCTCAGCAACAGTTACAATATCTTCCAATCTCTCTGCTCCTTGTTCCATGATAAACTTCCTCATTTCTTGAGGCATGGACTCTTTCACTTGCTCCATCATTATCATTTCTTTCAGATCCTGACACTTTCCTAAACTACTCCATTTTTCCAAATAGGTTTCCAGTCTAGCAGAGAATTGGTGATAGTTTTCTCCTGGAAGAAGTTTAGCTGTTCGGAATTTCTTTCTATATGATTCTGAGTTCTTTTCATATCTCACAAGCAGTGCCTGCTTCAGGATTTCATAATCTTCCTGGTCATCTCTTGAGAGCTTCAAATACACATCGTAGGCCACACCTCTCAATCCCTGAGATAGTTTAAGACTCCATTTTTCTTTCACTAAGCCATAGGTAGTGGCTAGTCTTTCGTATCTATCCAGGTACGACTCAATGGCGTCTTCTTTCTCAACAAATGGGTCCAGATGAAAATTCATGGCCCCACTTGAGGTGCTCTGGCTGGAGCTACTCTCAGAGTGAGGTGAGCTACCACCATTATTGCCAGTATTTGCCTGAATTTCAAGCTCTTTTAATCTCAACTGATGGTCTCTCTCTGCTTGTAATTTCCTTTCCTCAGCTTCTAACCTTTTAGTTTCTCTTTCAGCTTCCAGTCTTTTGTCTTCTCTCTCAGCTTCCAGTCTTTTGTCTTCTCTCTCAGCTTCCAGTCTTTTGTCTTCTCTCTCAGCTTGCAACCTCCTTTCTTCAGCCTCAAATTTCTTTGCTTCTCTATCAGCCTCTAATTTCTTTGCTTCAGTCTCTAATTGCAACTTTCTTTCTTCCCTATCCATGTGTTTGTCCACTTCTGTTGTGACATACTGAGTGAGAGCATCACCTGTCAAATTTAATTCCTTACCCATCTGCATGATCGCAGTTCTGAACTTCACTAGATCAGCCATGGCGTTGCTTAGAGAGGGTATGTAAATTTACTATAACCAAATTATTGTAATTAAACTTAATTAATTTAAATGAACAAAAAATTTCCGTGCAACTTTGTGAGCATCAACTATTTACTGAGTACTAAATGGTACTCCTCCTAAGAAAATATTGTTTTAAAAATCCTAAAATAGAATTTTTTTTCAAAAAATAAAATTTATTTTCTTATGTTACCTATGGGTGGCACAAGATAGAGTGTAGATAGATGAATAGACTAAGTATGGCTCAAGATATACAGAAATATCCCAGGAACGAGCCCCCAGTGTGGCGAGAGGTTTTATTTTGGCTCTTGGATCAGTATAGTACTGACAATTACAGAAATAGGATTTCTGCAGAAAATGGTGAAGTCCCAGTGTCTGAGAGGACTACTGGTATCACAAATTAGTTACGGCTGTGAATGATCTGATCTCGAAACAATAGTATAGAGGAGACCGACATAAAGCGCCACCTCTGCTGTGTAACCAATTGTGATATTAAACAAAGCAAGGAAACAGATTTTTACTTAACAATGATAAAATTGACAAGTCGTTCAAAATACAATTTCCTTATATTTTATTTAGTATATATACACTATCTACTCTTGTGCTGAAAGGTGAATGTTGCAAAAAAAATGGAATGAAATGAATTGGTAAGTTTACATATGATTTACAAATATTTATATTTATAAATATTACAACACGTTTTCCAATTATAGGAACAAAAAATTATATCAGCGGTGCTGTTAATTAAGGATATAACGTTTATCAGCTATGCTGTTATTTACGTATAATTTATCCACTATGATCTTATTATTGTCTCTTGCTACGCTAATTCACGTTTTCTTCATTGACAGTTCTATGCTCACAATGCCGACAGAAATGGTACTAATGTGTACTCATCTCTCTTAAGTCTGTTCTTCTTTGTTTGGTTCACACCACCGGCAGAGTATCGTTCCTTTAGCCCACCCAAGACTGAGGGGGACCAAAGATGTAGAGTCTGGTCAACCTTTATGCTCCTGTGGAGTTCCAGGCAGCGGGATTGACTCGAACATACGACCTCAGGTTTTTAGGACACAATTAAACCTGTAACAAAGCAAAAATAGGGGCTAATTTCTGTCCTCAAGCCCACCTATTTCTAGTGTGAGTGAAATGAGCGTGTCTCCGATGTATGCATGTGGGATGAATGACAACATGGCTCAGTATGATTTAGCAATAGCGAGACAAGACAGGTGTCTACTTGCAAAACATTCTTTCTGATAAACTAATACATGGATACATTCAATAATATAGATTCAATACATGAATACATTTTATACATGAATACATCCCATAATATAAATCAATACATGAATAAATCCAATAATATGTACACCTAGGTGTGATACAACAATGTCCTTCCCCCTATACTATATCACGCCCTCTCTGACAATAGCTGGTAACATATATCCTAACAATATTGTTATGTTCTTATGATAGGAGTATATGAGACGAGGACTGGTTGGTGATATATCAGGTTGGAGTTATAGGAGACAATAGATTGGAGTTAGATGCGACAATAGAATGAGTCCTGACAAGGACTGTTTTGGTTATATTGGAGTTGGTCTTATCTGAGACAATAGATTGAGTTATAGGAGACAATAGATTGAGTCCTAACAAGGACTGTTTTGGTTATATTGCAGGTTATAGGAGACAATAGATTGAGTCCTAACAAGGACTGTTTTGGTTATATTGCAGTTTGGAATTATCAGAGACAATAGACTGAAGTTATAGACTGACAATAGATTGAAGTATAGGAGACAATAGGTTGAAGTATGAGTCCTATTAGTCTTCGTCTATTCAATCCTAATAGGAAATACAATCATTATACTTAATTCCCCCCAAGATACAATCAGTAACCTGATAGGTAGTATAAATGACACACAACAAATACCAACGGTTATCGTAAAAATATTTACCCTCCTAAGATTTTAAACTGGCCAGGTTTTGACCCGACTTAGTGAAGTAG
The DNA here is from genome assembly GCA_024509875.1 of Oreohelix idahoensis. Taxonomy (NCBI): domain Eukaryota; kingdom Metazoa; phylum Mollusca; class Gastropoda; order Stylommatophora; family Oreohelicidae; genus Oreohelix; species Oreohelix idahoensis. The sequence continues at coordinate 231,966 of JAMPIV010017881.1, forward strand.
GTTGCAGGTCGATGCCCTCAGGTAAGTTACCATAAATCAAGGTGACAGCTTCTCCCTCTTCAGTCTGTATCTCTGGCGTCAAGTTCGGGGTTGCGTGGTTAGCATAAAATCCGCCCGATTATACAGTCAAGTAACTACTTGAGGAAAGCTTTCGGTTGGTTCCTGGCGGAGCAAGTTGATTGGTTTCCTCCGGTTTTGTACCTGGTCTCATACAGCCTAATTTTATTCAGTTTTCATCGGCCATCTTGCGTGAACAAGATGGCCGTTAATTTATTCTGTCTCAGAGACTGGTGAACGTTGATCGTTGATTGGTTGAAGCAAATCTGTATCTCGACATAGTGATTAACAAAGTAGTGGGTTACACTTCGTTTCACGACACTCTCTCAGCCAGACTGCAGTGATGCAGCCTGTTTCAAGGACCACCACTTGGAGGTGGAGTAGGGTCTTGGTCAGCTCTGGTTTGCTGACTCTGACGCAAGCAGTCAAGCTATGGGTCACTGACTGCATTCTCTATTGTTGTGTCTTTGGGTCCCACTTTTGCTATTTGATAGCTAGAATCTAAGTTTCAGTTAATATAAACATCTGGGAATGTTTACAAAAGTAAATTTTTTTTTTTTTTTTTTGCACTTTTCTTGACATCAGATATACAGATGTTACACATTTTGCAAGAAATTTTTACATTTTTTAAAATTATATCACAGAATAACGAAATAAATGAAGGTAATTTGATATAAATTTTCTCATTTAGCCACTTTATTTTATTGTGTCAGCAATAGATCTCTTCTGTTCCTTACCTTTTAACTCTGTGTGAGGTACAGTGTAGTCACATTTTATGTTAGAGAAACACTAATGAGGACTTCACATAATTGAAAACTAGTGTCCTCACCTGAATAAATGTAATGTATGGGGTGTGTTCTCACAGGAATAAATGTAAAGTAGGGGGCGTGTTCTCACAGGAATAAATGTAAAGTATGGGGTGTGTTCTCACAGGAATAAATGTAATGTAGGGGGTGTGTTCTCACAAGAATAAATGTAATTTAGGGGTTGTGTTCTCACAGGAATAAATGTAAAGTATGGGGTATGTTTTCACAGAAGTAAATGTAATGTACAGGGTGTGTTCTCACAGGAATAAATGTAGGGAGTGTGTTCTCACAGGAATAAATGTAAAGTAAGAGGTGTGTTTTCACATGAACAAAAGTAAAGTAGGGGGTGTGTTTTTACACGAATAAATGTAGGTGTGTGTTCTCAGATGCACAAATTTCCAATCATTGTAGCATTTTTTTTTTGTTGCTTTTAAACATGACAATTTTGCAGATTAATGTCATCTTTCCCTTTTATTACAGTATCATATAATAATTATAGAACAAATATAGGCCATCTTACAAGTACCATGTTAAGCTGATCATATAGAAGTGCTAGTGAGGTCTGGCAGCTTTACAAACAATGACTGCTCCGCACCTGGAGCAGAGACTTGTTTCTACTGTATCATCAGCTGGTTATGTCAGTAATTGAATATGAGCAGGGAATACTCATGCTGTCTATATTACAATGTAAATGGTTGGGAACACAATCAAAATGAAGGGATGCACATCACCATGGGCTGTGCATGAGATAAACCCAGATATGTGATGGCCCAGTCAAAAAGCCTACATGCTTATAACCACAGACAGAAGACACACCCTGTCTAGGAACATAGCTGGCAAAAAAGGAGTAAGAATACAGAGGGATATCATGAATGGCAGAGGGAACAATAGGGCAGGTGATAACAGTTAAAAATATATTCAAAGGAGAAGAGTGGAGTATGTATGGTGAGAACTAAATAAAGTATCAGCAGGTCATCAACAGCCTTGGTAGGGAGTGCAGAGTTTGAGGTCATGGAAAAGTAGAGCTGAAAATTAATCAACTTATAAATGATTATAGCAAGAATGAAAACAAATATATAATGATTAGTCAGGCATGGCAGAGGAAAATGAAGATCTTGTGAGGTATGTGCTACATATTGTAAAATATTAAAAGTATATTAAAAAATCTGTCCAAACACTTCAAGCCTTCCAATTACTCTACTTCATTCTTATCCCTTTGTTTTGATTTGTTGTTGTTCTTGTTACACTGTGACAGGTGTCAACAGACAACTTTTAGGAAATGGAAAAACACACACATGCAAACACTCTCAACATTTAAATTGACATTATTTACAGCTACTGAACAGGAAAAGTGAAGCCACATCAGGTTTTGGCAACTGAAGAAATTATCTGGACATAGAGGCACCATAGGGCCTATATTGCAATTGTAACTAAGGTAAAACTCAATATATTTATTCATAACTCCGCCTAGGCCGGGCCCAAGCCCGCTGAAAAAGGAGGAGGGCGGCCTGCATGGAGGCCGTAAGGAGCCTGCCCCTCCAACATGCAAAGGCACAACAGGCCAATCCCCTGTTTGCTTTAAATCATGATTATGAGCAATACAAGAGAGAAAACCGGACTGATTCTAAAGGCGACGAACTGGAACTGCCTACGACTTATGGACCTTGGAACACAAGAAGTATAAATAGGAAAGAAGAGGAACTGGTGGAAGAGATGAGGAAAGCAAAATTAGAAATCCTGGCTATAACGGAAACAAAGAAAAAAGGAAAGGAGTCATGGATCTTGATGGCAACATGCTGCTATACAGTGGTGTACCCACATCTAAAAGAGCTAAAGGGGGCATGGGTTGCATTGTGGCCAAAAACCAGGAAGATAATATCAAGGGATGGAACTTTGTCTCGGAGTGCATTATGGTTGTAAAATTAAAAGAAAGAGAAACCATAGTCAGCCTGGTCATAGTGTATGGGCCAAATGAGGATGAGAGAGCAGAGGTCAAGGAGGAATTCTATGAGCTGCTTCAAAGGACAGTGGATGACTGCCTAGATGAAATTATCATGCTCGGAGATTTCAATGCCAGAGTTGGAAATGACCATGCTAGATGGGGTGGAGTTATCGGAAGATATGGAGAAAATACTCTCAATGACAATGGAAAGCGACTTCTAAGATTCTGCAGTGAGCAGAATCTGATTATTACAAACACAAAGTTCCCCCATAAGCGCATACATGCATACACTAGACGTGAACCAACAAAGAATAAGAACTCAGTTATCGACTATGTCATTGTTAGGAGCTCATTCAAATATGTCCGGGATGCTAGAGTTTGGAGGGGGCCAGAGATTGGAAGTGATCACTACCTGCTTACAATCAAAAGAACAACTGAAAGAGTTGCTCAGCCTAGGAACTGCTTAACATCATGCAAGAAACCAAGTAAACAAACGGGAGAAATGAGCATTAAGACCTACAAGCTGAGAGAGCCAGAAATTAAGACCAGATATCAGGGGCTTATTGCTACAGCAGTGAGCAACACAGAAGAACGACCTGATGACTTGGAAACTCTCTGGCTGAAATTCAAGGACATCATAAAGACAGCTGCTGCAGAAGCATAAGGTGAAGTCCGACTTGGGAACAAGAGAAAGAGGACACCTTGGTGGACAGAGGAAGTCAAAGAGAAAATAATAGAGAAGAAATTAGCATGGAAATGATACTTAGGAGCTAAAAACACAGCAGGACAAATAGAGAAATATAGAGAATATGTGATCCTTAGAACAGAAGCAAAGAAAAAGGTACTAGCAGCAAAACAGAAGTCCTGGGAAGAATTTGGAGAAAAGCTAGAAAAAGACGCACAAGAAAACCAGAAATTGTTCTATAAGACCCTAAAGAATACGACGAAGGAAAAACAATGCCCTCTCAAATTTATAAAGGACAAGCAAGGCAAATTGATCACTGCCCCAAAGGAAGTAATGGAAAGAATATTTCTCAGAGCTCCTTGATGGTGAGCAAGGTCAAGCATCAGAAATGATAACCACTTGCACAGAAGAGGAAACCAATGGTGATGATGACATAAAGATGGAAGAACTGAAGGCAGCACTGGAGAAAATCAAGATGGGCAAAGCAGCAGGGCATGATGGTATAACAACAGAAATGGTTAAGTACATGGGAACATCAGGTGACCTATTACTCTTAAGGGTCCTACAGGCAGCGTGGTGCAACAAGACCATACCAAAGGATTGGGAGATTGCCATAATAACACCAATTTTCTAAAAAAGGTGACAATCGACGATGCGGAAACCACAGAGGCATATCCCTTCTCAGTGTCCCTAGTAAAATCTACTCTAGAATCCTAGAGCAGAGACTCTGACGCCTAGCTGAGCCACAATTGGATGAGATCCAGTGCAGATTCTAAGCAAACTGAAGTACTCAAGACCTAATCTTCACACTCAGACAGCTGAGTGAAAAGGCTCTTGAGTATAAGAGTGAGATCCATCTTTGTTTCATAGATCTGGAAAAGGCATTTGACAGGGTCCCCTGGAGCAAACTTTGGGACTGTTTGGCAAGGAAGAACATTCCAGCACCTCTGATTCATGCTATACAGAGCTTCTACAGGTCTTGCAGAAATTATGTGAGGACAGCAAACCATAAGTCAGAAGAGTTCAGGACCACCACTGGTGTAATACAAGGTGGTATCCTGTCACCTTATCTTTTCCTACTCCTCATGGACGATGTTATCAAGGCATGTAAGGAAAGAACAATAAAGTATTCAGTGGGGTACTGGAAAATGTGACAGGTATGTATTTCAGAGCTGGCATTTGCTGAAGAAGTGCTTCAATGTTATGCTGTTTTCATCATGCCACATTTCAAGACAAATCTGCTTCACCAACTGAAGCTTCTACTGTTTTAAGTACACTTGTATACAAGAAAATGTAGCCACTGATATTGTTAGACCTTAAGCAGCCTCAGCTTTGAAAAACTTTAGTGACAGAAGACATCTTAAATGTTATACAAAAAGAGATAGGAACTGTGTCATCAGCACTTACATCATTATTGCAATGGGTGTCAAAACCAGCCACAATGTATTTATGACTACCATGAAAGCATATGAACAGTGGCAAAATTCTTCTGGGAAACATAAAATAGAATTTGGTATATGTAAATAATATTAGTTATAGTAGTTTCATCTGTGGTTTTTACAGAAATGAGATTTTGGAAAAAGAATTATAAAAATTATATCTGTGAAGTGATTGTGACAAAAAAAAGGTTGGGCAGAGCAACCTAACTTGTGAGGTGAAGACAGGAGTACGACTGGGATGCCCTTATCAACCACTCTATTTTTAACAGTCATAGACTGGGTGATGCACTAGACAACAGAGGGCAGTCCAAGAGGAATAAGATGGACTACATTTTCTACATTGGAAGACCTGGAATATGCAGATGGCATTGCACTACTAGCACATTCACATCAACACATCCAGGAAAAAACAGATAGACTTAATAAGTATAGCCAGCAGGTGGGCCCGAACATAAATCTAAAGAAGTCAGAAGTCATGACGCTCAATGTGAACAACCCTGAGCCCATATCAGTAAGGAATCAGCAACTTGAACAGATAAGCACCTTCACATACCTAGGATGCATAGTAACACCAGATGGCAGAGCAAGCAAAGACATCAACAACAGAATGAACAAAGCAAGAACAGCCTTTTTCAATCCAAACAACATCTGGAAGTCCTCTCAGTACACCATGAACACAAAATTAAGACCATATGAGAGTTGTGTACTTTCTGTGCTTCTCTATGGTGTTGAATGCTGGAGAGTAACAGAGAAGGAAATGTCAAAATTGGCAGGACACAACCTGCCTATGAAAAATTGTCTGAATCTTTTGGCTGAATACCATCACCAACCAAGAACTGCTTACTTGGAGCAAGCAAGAGGACATGCACACCCTCATAACTGGCAGTCGCTGGAATTGGGTTGGCCATGTCCTCAGAAGAGACCCTGATGCCATCTATGCTATGCTATGGACCACGGAAGAAACACAAAAGAGAGCCGACCAAAAACAACTTGGCCGAGGACTGTGGAGGCTGAGATGCAAAGAATGAACCAGAGTTGGGGCTCTGTATGAAGAATGGCCACCGACCGAGCAAAGTGGAATCAATTTGTTGCTGCCCTACAAGATGCCACCAGGCGTAATGGCCACTGACTGCTTTGATGGTCGGCGGCTTAGGATATAGGAAGAAGAAGAGACATTTACTTAATCTTTTTATACTGTTATTTTAAATCAGGTCTACAGTTCACAAGACAGACATTTGTTCACATAATATAATAATTTAAAAATATTTCACAAGATTTCTAAACAATTTTCTCATTTTTATTTTTAAAATATGTAGTTCTCTTTAAAAAATGACATAAGTGAAGTGATAACACAAATATGTAGATATGTTTCAAACTAAATGTGTATTGATATTGTGAACATGTTATGGCCATAGATTAAACTAGAGCTGAAATATTTAAGTGAAGTGATAATACAAATATGTAGATATGTTTCAAACTAAATGTGTATTGATATTGTGAACATTTTATTGCCATAGATTAAACTAGAGCTGAAATATTTAAGTGAAGGACACAATGTTATTTATTTAGTTTTCATTATTTTTTATCACATCTGCACTTCACAAGGAAATAACCCACACATTTGTTCCTACCAAATAATGATTTCAAGCATTTCACAAATTTTTCGTTCAATTTCCTATATTTTTTTATATATACACCAAAAGCACTTACTGAAATAATATATGTTATGTATCTACTGCCTGCATTTCAAACATCACCTAAAGAGAAATTCTGCACCAATTTTGAGTGCCTATTTTTACAGAAATACGTGGTTTTGATAAATAATAAAATTACATCTTTGAACTCACTGTGATAAACATGTGTAGGTAAGTTTTAGATTAAATGTGCACTGATATTTTGAACATTTTATTGCCAATTATATGAGTGTATGTTCGCTATCTTACCTTTTTTATTTTCAGTCAGGTCTACACTTCACAAGATTTGACAGATAGGGCCTACCTTTTCACACCAATTAACAATTTATAGCATTTCACAAGTTTCCTCAGCCAATTTCATGTTTTTATACACAACATATAATAATAATAATAGCCCCTTCAGTCATAACTGACTATGGGAATGCGCCCCTGAGGTGACAGCCCTCAGCTGCTTATTTTTCTGGTGCTCCTTTCGACGTTTTCTCCTCACCTCTGCTTCTTGTGTGAGCCTCTCTTCGCCCAATCTGAGGTGGCGCCGTAAATAGCATCGCCACTTAGTGCGATCGGCAGCTTCATCCTCCCATGTTGCTGGATCCATGTCCAGTGCCCTCATATCTCTCTTGCACACATCTTTGAACCTCAGCTGTGGTCGCCCAACTGTTCTCTTGCCATCTGCTAACTGTCCGTAGAAGATATCTTTTGGGATGCGACCATCATCCATGCGGCGAACATGGCCAAGCCAGCGAAGTCTGCGCTGTCTAAGAAGCGTATACATACTTTGAAGGCCAGCACGTGACAACACCTCGACATTTGTCACTTTATCTTTCCACGAGATGCCGAGGATGCGGCGTAGACACCGCAAATGGAAGGTATTGAGCCTTCTTTCTTGCTTAGCATAGGTCGTCCAGGTCTCGCTGCCATATAGGAGTGTGCTGGTGACGCAGGCATTATATACCGCAGCTTTGGTCTTTATTGTGAGTTTAGAGTTTCCCCAAACACGCGATGTGAGGCGGGCAAAGGTAGCTGCAGCTTTGCCAATGCGGCTGTCGATTTCTGTATCCAGTGAGAGTTTGTCATTGATGGTAGACCCTAGGTATGTGAAGTGGTGCACCACTGCCAATTCATAGTTATCGATAGTGATAACTGGTGCAGCACCCACATCCTGACTCAGCACATTCGTTTTCTTTAGACTTATTGTGAGGCCAAAGTCCTTGCATGCTTTAGTGAAGCGATTCATCAAGCTCATTTGGACGTACTAAAATAATGCAGTTGTTGTTTAACGATTCACCTTTTACAGGTGAGGCATGTTACTTTCAACCTAGACTAAAGTTCATTGGTTATAGCCAAGCGCAATTTGCCTTTAAAAAATAAGTGTACTCTGTTAAGTGAAGTGCTGTGTTGATGAAATATAAGCCCAGACTATTACAACTATCTTCCACCAGCTAGCATGAAATATCTTTGAAAAGGACTACAAGCCCAACTAGGGTTGATAGACAATAGGTTCTAAAAAGAACATCATTTATCTGCTAGCATCATGTAGCCTTGAAAAGGGCTTGTCCTGAAAAAGACTGCCAGCTATGCCAATGCTGTCCATACCTCCTCAGTGTTCAGTTTTTTAATTTAAACAAAGTATCTCGTTCAACCCTTGATGGGTTATAATTACGATATATAGTGTAATAAATTCAAGACAATAAAATCTGATTTTCCATATTTAAATATTGTATCTTCTTCCACCCTCCACTCAGTCCAAATAGAGTAAATCAAAACCAAAATTGTGTGAATGTATGGTATGTGTGTGTGTGACCTCCCCTTTTTAAGAAACAAACAATAAAAATTTAAAAAAACACAAACAAACTAATGAAAAAATTAAAACACTAATAAACAAAGAAAAAAACAAAAAAATAAATTAAAAAAAAATTACTAAATTGAAATCTTTCACAAATACCATGTTGTTACAAGATCAAAATAGGTGAGAAAGGCGGGGGTGTCCAACATTGCATCAAATCCACCAATTATCTGACATCAGCCATACAAGCACCCCATCAGCCATACAAGCACCCCATCAGACTAAACCTTTTCCTCCCACCATCATTGATCCTTATATATTAATTTTAGTTCTTGTTACATACTGTTTAACATATTGTACAATTCTCTAGGTCTGTCTATTCTCAATACCTGTTCCACAGTTATGGATGCATCACATGCCTGTAAATAACCTAATATTGGTTTTCTCTGTTGTTCATACTTCCTATATTTTAATAGTAAATGCTCTGTATCATTTTTTTTCTAGACAGTCTGCACAATATGGTTCTTCTATTCTAAAATAGCCCATTCCTAGTTGCAGTCTAAGAAGTTTCTTATTGCTAGGAATTTTTAGTTCTCTGGCACGTTCTTGTTGGAGCCTTGAACAATTTATATGCAAGTTTGCCCTTCAGACTTCCATCCCACTCTACTGTCCATTCCTGAGTTATTTTTATTTTTATTAAGTTTTTGATTTCTCTTTTACTCATCCCAACATTTATTTGGTTTCTAATATTTGTACTTTTCTTAGCTTCTGTATCCGCCTTTTCATTTCCTTCTTTGCCAACATTTTTTTTTTTTTAAATTAAAGAAGAACAATATCCTGTTCAACCTCTGATGGGTTATAATGGGGATGAATATTGTTTTCAATTCCAAATAATATGAACAAGTGCCGATATGAGAAAGTGGCATCACATTTGTCAAATCATTGTAAATAGGGACAATCACAATTATCAATTGTGCTTGTATGTTAAAATACAAATGAACAAAAACAAAATCAAGAAGAAACTCTAAACAACAATAATATTAAAGTGGAGGGATGTAAAGGCCTGGTGGTTCCAGTTATATAACTGACTTCAACAGATATTTAATTGACTTTCCTCTGTTAAAAGTCTTAAGCATTGTAAGAACTTACTACGAGACTCTGACTAAGCAGTTGGATGATCTGGATTTTGCTGATGACTTGGCTCTTCTGTCCCATAACCATAATCAGATGCAGGACAAAGTGAAAACCCTCAATGAGAGGTCACAGCAATTGGGTCTGAAAATACACAGGAAAAAGACAAAAATAATGAGAATAAATGCAGGTAATGATAACAGGGTTGAACTTGAAGAAACACCAATACAAAATGTGGAATCGTACACATATCTTGGCAGCAATATATACAAAGTTGGAGGGACAGACAGTGATATCAAACTAGGAATACAAAAAGCAAGAGGAGCTTTCATTGCATTGGGAAATATATGGAGATCAAGAGAAATCGGATCCAACACGAAAATAAGAATCTTGAACTCAAATGTGAAGTCAGTCCTATTGTATGGCTCTGAGACATGGAGAACAACAAAGACAACAACCAAAAAGCTACAGACTTTCATAAATGGGTGCTTACATAGAATAGAGGGATTAAAATAGTATGACAAGGTTACCAATGCGGAACTGATGACAATAACTAAACAAGTGCCAGTGGAACAAGAGATGAGAAGAAGATGATGGAGATGGATAGGACACACACTGAGGAAACCTGTTGATAGCATTACAAGGCAGTCCTTGTTCTGGAACCCCCAGGGCAAGAGAGGCAGTGGTAGACCAAGAAGCACATGGAGAAGAGAGCTGGAAACAGAGGTGAAAATGATGAGGAGAATGTGGAAAGAACTTGAGATGATGGCACGTGACAGGAGGACTTGGCATGTGTTTGTTGAAGGCCTATGCTCCTTTGGGAGTGGAGGGTTATGAATAATGAATTGTAAGAACAGCATCAGACCTTCACATTCCCAACCACTATATATTAACATTTGTTCATGTAAAATATTTTTTGACTATATTATGCAGCTCCCTAGGTCTGTCTATTCTTAACACCTCTTCTATATTTGTAGGTAAGTTTGATGCTTGCAAATAATCTAATATTGGTTGTCTCATTTGTTCATAACTCTTACATTTTAACAAGAAATGTTCTATATTATTGTCTTGAAGACATCCTGCACAGTAAGGTTCTTCTGTTCTGAAATAGCCCTTTCCCAGCTGTAGTCTGAGAAGTTTCTTATTACTGGGAATTTTCAATTCCCTAGATATCTGACATTTTCTTGTTGGAGCCTTGAACATCTTATATGCATGTCTTCCTTTCAGATTGTTATCCCACTCTGCTTTCCATTCATCTGTTATTAAATCTTTAATTAAGCTCTTAATTTCTGATTTACTCTTCCCTACATTTATTAGATTTTTATCAGATTTACCTTTCTTGGCTTCTTCATTTCCTTCTATGCCAACATGTGAAGGTATCCAAGCAATTAAGATTGAACATCCTCTGGAATATAAGTATGTAGTAGCCAGAAATATCTCCTCTGCTTTATCAGGTCTACTACATTATCATAAGTTTCTAAGTGCTTTAATTGTTGAAAGAGAGTCAGTTAAAACTGTTTGTTTTTTGGGAGGGTTATTAGAGAATATTTCTAGTGCTTTTAGTATTGCCACCATCTCTGCAGTGAAAATGGATGTATTTTCCGTGATGCTATATTCTTTTGCCATTTTCCATATTGGAATATATATTCCTATCCTCAATTTGCCATCCTCTCCCTTGGATCCATCTGTGTACACAGTAATGCTGTCTTTTGATACTTGTTGTATATATTTATTGGCTGTGTTTTTAATATTTTCTTAATTAATTGTTTTCTTAAGTATTTCTGCTAGGTGGTAGTCTGTGTCAACAGACAAAGTAAAGACCAAACCAGAAATTGAAATTGATAACGAAGAACTGGAAAGTGTCAATGAATTCGAATACTTAGGATCAATCATTAACAGCTCTGGCGACTGTGCAGTAGAAATTAAAAGAAGACTTGCAATTGCTTCACATAAGCTAATATAGATGAAAAACCTATGGCAAGGCACAAGCAAAGAAACAAAGTTACAACTGATCAGAGCATGTATATTCCCAGTAGCAACATACGGCTGCGAGACTTGGACACTCAATAAAACAGTTGCAAAAAAAGATTACATCATTCGAAATGAAATGCTACAGAAGGATGTTGAGAATACCCTGGACAGAAAAAAAGACCAACAGAGAAGTACTGCACTCACTAAACGTACAGGAACATTGGCTCCTAAATACCATCGCAATAAGGAAGCTGAAATTTTTCGGTCATATAAAAAGACATAATAGTCTGGAAAAAACAGTGATGGAAGGCATGGTCCCTGGAAAAAGGGGAAGGGGTCGACCTAGACGACGGTGGACCCAGGACATCACAGAGAGTCTGAACTTGTCTTTGGCTGATGCAGGTCGACTTGCCCAGAATCGTGATGCGTTCAGAGCAGCTGTAATGGAGACAACGTTCTGGAAAGAATATGTCACATGATGATGATGGTAGTCTGTGTCTGATTTCTTGATCTCCCAGGGTGGAATCACTGGCTTGTATTCACAACTGTTATTAATTGATGTAATTAATGTACCCAGATGGACAATTTCCTCCATATGCTTCCATCATTTAGGGTATCTACTGGTATTCATTGGATTGGCCTGAGTTGTTAGTTGGCATCTGGCACTTGTCTAGTGAACGGGCTGTGACTCAGGGGTGACAGGCGGTGTATACTATAAGGAGTGTCAGTATCAGAATTTCAGTGGCGACCATGCAGTGGTTAGACTCATTGACTTTTCGATAGTGTCTCAGTGTGTGTGACGGAACGAACGGAATTATTTGTCTTCTCTTTGTTACTTTCACAATTGCCTCCACGGCTGGTGGAGTTGTGGATTTTAAAGTTGCTACCATAAGTGAAATGGGTTCATTTTCGATACAAGACAACAGGAAGCTGAGACGCTTGGGAGTCATGACCCAAGTGGGCCCACCCCCCTTAGAGTGTAAAGGAGTATATCGGGCCAAAACACTTGTCGGATGGGGGGACTTTTTCTGATGATCAGAATGCTTCCTGTTGTATCGCTCTGTAAAGATTTTCCTATCATAGTTGTATGTGCTGGGTGAGACTTATCTAACATAACCCTGTTCATGTAATTTAGTCTTAACTTCTTTCTCCGTAATTCTAAGGGTAAAATTCCTAAAGCCACCTCAATAGCTCCCATTGACGTTGATCTGATTGCACCTGCTATTGTACATAAAGCCTCATGCTGAATTATGTCTAATTTAATCTTGTTACTGTGTGCAGCATCCTCTAACAAAAGATTTTTAAAAAGTGAGCATTGTCTTAGTGCTTGCACCCCATCCATTACCTTTCAAATCCTCTGCAAGACTCCACTAGTTTATCTATGTGTGAAGGTATCCAAGCTATAAGAACAGAACATTCTATGGACCTTATGGAAGTATTTGCCAGTAATATCTCTTCTGCTATATCAGGTCTACTGCATTCTCGTAAGTTTCTTATAGCTTGAATAGCAGAAAGTGAGTCTGTTAATACTGTCAATTTATGAGGAGGGTTGCTAGAGAAGATTTCCACAGCTTTCAGAATTGCAACCATCTCTGCTGTGAAAAGATGTATGATCTGTTATAGACTACTATATTAGGGTGGCCAGATGTCCTGATTTGGCCGGCTTTTTGCGACAAAATTGAGCGTCTGGCCGGATTTTTTTTAAAATGTTGAAATATCCGGCTTTTATGTGATTGGCTAAATTACTAACGTGAAAGACACCATTTTGAAAAATCTTTCCTGGAATCCGATTTCTGAGTACAGAAATTCTGTCAGAATTAAGAATTTTTATTCCGCAAAATCGACGGATCGCGCAAATTGCCAACAACACTACCATAAGTTGTCATGTTGTTCGATAGTTTATAATAGATTACTATCATATTTTAACCCAGGTTAAACGATGTTTAGGTTTATTGACATTTGTTAAGGGAAAATTTAACAGACAAAACGGCATGAATAAGAACTTGGGGCTGGATTTAGTCACTTATAACTTCGTTGTCTATTGCAAATTACAAATATTAACCTTTGTTCGTACTGCTTTTATATTTATTGCAATTTGTTTATTATAAATACACGAGTAGTTACTAGTATAGTAATGAGTTTGTTAAAATTAAAACCTCATCTGTTGCATTTTACTAATAATTTTAACTTTAACATCGAATGTACCATTGATTAATGGCATTATATTATATTTATGTTACAGATACCTGCTCAAAAAGCCATAAAGGAAGTGTGTGTTCACGGATGAATTGAAACAAAAATTTCAGTGCTTTTCCAGTGGTCGACAAGAGTATGAAGCAGAATGTCTTGTATGCAGAGGCGGCACATTTGTATCAGTAGCAAATGAAGCTGCAGCTGATTTTTAAAAAAAAAAGATGATAGGAAACTCTTTACAGAGCGATACAACAGGAAGCAATCTGATCATCAGAAGAAGTCCCGCCGTCCCACAAGTTTTTCGGCCCGATATACTCCTTTACACTCTAAGCGGGGCCCTAAGCACACTTGGGTCATGACTCCCAAGCGTCTCAGCCTCCTGTTGTCTTGTATCGAAAATGAACCCATTTCACTTATAGTAGCAACTTTAAAATCCACAACTCCGCCAGCCATAGAGGCAATTGTGAAAGTAACAAAGAGAAGACAAATTATTCCATTCTTTCCGTCGCACATCACAACTAAGGACACACACTGAGACATCCGCGCAAAGCCGACGAGTCTAGCCACTGCACGCTAGCCACTGAAATTCTGTGCCTGACTTACTTACTTAGTCGTTCCCCTTCTACCGTGAGGTGTAGAGGTTTGGAAGAGAGAGCGCCAGACTATCCTATCGGCTGTCTTCCTCCTGGCCTGGTTCCATTCTAGTCCTCGGTCCTTCAAAGATTGTCTAATGTTGTCCTCCCAGCGGACTCTGGGTTGTCCTGGGGGTCTGGATCCCTGGCTCTTTGTTTCCCATGCTTGTCGTGGTAGCTGATCTTCTCCCATTCTGCAGACATGGCCAAATCATCTTAGTTGGGACTGTTCTACTTGGGCCTGCAGGGGGTGGCATTTTAGGCCTTGACGTACCATTTGAATGCGGACCATGTCTCTTCTCAGGCTGTGCCTGACACCCCTTATAATATACGCCGCCTGTTGCCCCTCAGTCACAGCCCTTTCACTAGTACACCAAAAAACTCAGCGTATTGTGGACTTAGAAAAATTTTGGTGTTTTAAAACATATAGAAACAGAAAAGCACAAGAAAGCACTTGCGTCTGAATGGTTGTAATCAAAACTGACATTTTTTACTAAAGAAATAAGCGAGGAAAGGTTAGAAGTTGCCGCGGCCGAGGATGCTTTTACTTGTCATACTGTAAAACATCACAACTCTTACAGATCAATGGATTGTACTTCAGTGTTACTCAAGAATGTTTTCCACGATTCAGAAATTGCCAGCAAATTCTCATGTGCCAAAACCAAAACAGCTGCTAAGATCATTTCTGTGATTGCACAGCATTCTACTGAAGTAGCTTTGGAAGCACTGAAGGAAAGATTCCATTAAAGGCACTCTACTTGTGCAGTACAATTTCTTTTCATGCTCTGATTTCTATGCATATTTAAAACGTAGCCCAACTTTGTTGAAGAAGATTTTATCATCAGAAAAATATAAGTAGGCACAAAATCAATGTGATTTAGAGATGGCTACTGTGTGTATGTGTCGAAACAATGCTTCGAAACAGTATCGTACCCGAACGATTCGATACAGAGCCTTCTTGCCGTGTCGATACAGTGTCGGTTCCTGTCTGTCTCGCTGTTTTGCAGAGTAGAGATGGCTACTGTGTGTATGTGTCAAACAATGCTTCGAAACAGCACCGAGTCCGACAGATTCGATACATGGACACAGTTTCAGTTCGTGTCTGCCTCGAATAAACCGTTCGGAACATTAGTATGGAATATCAAACATGTCATATTTTTCAGGGATGTGTTATGATGACTTGATTTTACAAGTGATATTATTTTTGCTGAGAAGTTATAGACACTGGAAATTGTGTCAGTGCTGCAGTTGTCAATGTTTTAGGCGTATGTTAAAGTTGAAAGTGTCCGTGTGTTCGTATAAATGTAATGGACACTTTATTAGCTCTGCTGATATCTGTGTACTCGGTGTGGATTTGAATTATTGTCTACCAAAACTAGCTTACTCTAGTTTGATATCATGTGTTATTATTACTGTTATTATTATTGTTGTTTTTTATTATTTTCCCATATACTGCAGCTATCATCATATCTACGTTTTATTTCATCATAATGAAGACTTGTGTAAAAATATTGAATTGTGGTCACATGAAACGCCATAGATTTTCACACACGACAGTAAAAACCGAGGAAATTGTCTCACACAGTTCATGTATACCCGCCCCGGTACTGTCTATAAGAGACTTCTTTCTCCCCGATACGGGCAAAAGAGCCGCTGTGTCGAAACAGTGTTTCGACACAGTTTAACCCACTGTTTCGAGTGTCTCGACACAGCTAAGTGTGTCTATTTGCCCACCTCTAATGTGATTTTATTAGCTTACTGTTTGAATGTTAAAAAAAAATGTTTCAGCGTCTTGTAGTTATTGAATAAATGTGTCCTACTTTTTACAAATATTGTCCTCCTTTTTATGACCAAAAAAAAGGTATTTGTCCTCCTTTTTGTGTTGAACAATATGGCCACCCTATACTATATCCTTTCAGCATTTGCCACACGTCAGTGTTCAGCCAACTGCTTTAATGTGTATACTATATAATTGCTTTGGCGTTTTGGTGAATGGGTCAAATAAAAAGTTCAAAACTACATAGGACAGAAAGAGTGAGCCTATCGCCAACACAGTTTCGAGCTTTGTCAAAAATAACGCCAGACAAACACTGAGGTCGCATTAAAAATACAATTTCAAATCCAACGTGGAGGTCGCCAGTAACACTGTCCTCAACGAAATTGATAAACAAAATCGAGCGAAAGAAATTTTGAACCGTCATGGTCACCTACGGCAGCGAGCACGGTGCTTGAAGATGACAAAGGTTCACATTCCTCGATCTGTTAATAAATAAAGACAATTTTCAAAACTTACAATATGGATTCCTCCAGCCTGCGAAAAAATTTTAGTAGTTGCCAATGTTGCCACTTTTTTTATTTGAGTAAAATACATTGCCTTTTAAGAAAGGAATGTTGACTATGAACTTTCAAGAATAGATTCGTATTTGAAATAAAGTCAAAAAATAAAAACAGGAATTATTCTTGTTCAGAGTTTCTTTCTTGATTTTGTTTGTTTGTTTGTTTCTTTGTTTTTTTAAATATTTTTTGGTTTATTTATTTAACGTAAAAGCATAATTGTGATTGTCCCTATTTACAATGATTTGACAAATATGATGCCACTTTCTCATATCGGCAGTTGTTCATATTATTTGGAATTTGAAACAAAATATATCATAATTATAACCCATTAGAGGTTGAACAGGATATTTTTCTTCATTAATGTAAAAAAAAAAAAAAAAAAAAAAGTGTCGATGTTATGAATAGCGTAATACGGCACTTCAGTTTAAAGCAAATTACGTTAACAGTAACATAGTTTGGAATCAGAAGGTACAGTTTTTTAATAATGTTTTTTCCTGACAATAAAAATATGTTGCATAGTTATAACTTGTTTATTTTTTAAAGCATTTAACGTGTCACTTTGAAAAAAAAAAAGTTTTGTAAAATGCATCCAGCTGCCTCGGTAAATGTGTTAACATCTTCCATCAAAATGCGCGGGGGGGGGGAGGGGGGGGGGGGGAATGTACCACCAGTTATTTATCTTTCGCCAAGTGGGTCAATTTCTGACAACTGGTGCGAACAAGTTCTTCGAAAATGAACGGGTCCAGAGTAGTATATTGATTTATACACGCTTTTTAAACAGAACAGTCAGACTTCAATTATTTTTTTGTAATACTACCCGCATTAAGGATCTCAGAAATAGTAATGGTCTGTGCTGCAGAGGCGTACTAAGAGGGCTCGAGGGGACGGTCCGTCCAGGGTGAAAGCCTGGAAGGGGTTACCATCAGACACTATTATGATAGTAGGCAAAATTGCTTGCATGGTAGTGCAAGTAAGGGTTAAAAAAGGATACTGTTAAAAATATATTTGCAAGGGTTTTCCTTTATGGTGGTGGGTGCCAAATGTAGGACCCACCCCGGGTACAAAATACTGTAAGGAAGCTTGTGCTATGCTGTATATTAAAAGCTATGTTCATTTTCTTTACCTGTTTCAAGATGATCCATCACAGTTGTCAGGTAAATTGAAAGTACAAAGTAAATCATCCCATGGATCAAAAACTGTTCTCACCACAGTTTCGTGAGAAAAATCATAGTGTTTTGAACTGTTGAAAAATTGTTCGTGATTGACTGATGAGAGTTTCATGAATAGCAGAAGCAAACAGTTTTTAACTCATTCCCCCCCCCCCCCCCCCCCAGACTGTTTTTGGGTTTTACCCAGGCCCGAAAATGGATGCAATTTTTTCAGACAGGTGAGGTTTTAAAAACAGACAGTGGACAAATACATAAGTTCAGTAGGTAGTTGTGTTCTACATTTAAATGTGTGAAATTGACTGGAGAATCTTATGAATTGCTTCATATAATTAATTAATATGAATAGGTGTGTGTTATGTCTTGTGAAGTGTAGACTTGATTAAAAAAGTGTTAAAAATTTTTTTTTTTATTGTATACTTAAACTTAAATATTTCAGCTCCCAATTAATGTATGGCAATAAAATGTTTATCGATTGGAGGCCGACCTCTGTGTAATCTACGTTTTGCTGATGATATTGATCTGATAGCTGGAACAG
This sequence comes from Oreohelix idahoensis, assembly GCA_024509875.1. Taxonomy (NCBI): domain Eukaryota; kingdom Metazoa; phylum Mollusca; class Gastropoda; order Stylommatophora; family Oreohelicidae; genus Oreohelix; species Oreohelix idahoensis. The sequence goes on from JAMPIV010017881.1 coordinate 250,343, forward strand.
AATCAGAACTTCAAGACCTTACCTCTAGACTGGAGAAAGTAACAAGAACATATGGGATGGAAATTAATATAGAAAAAAGCAAGATATTGGTGAATAGCCATAAGAAACATGTTCCGACCAACATTACGTTAAATGGGCAAACGTTAGAAGAAGTTAACACCTTTAAATATCTCGGGTCCACTATATGTAGTGATGGAAGATCAAATAAAGAAATCAAGACAAGACTTGAGATGGCCTCAGCTGCCATGACAAGGTTGAATGTGATCTGGAAAAGTAACATCAGTTTTCCTGTGAAGATCAAATTATACAAATCACTTGTATTATCTATTCTCTTGTATGGGTGTGAGGGCTGGACACTCACTGCAGATACGGAGCGAAGGATTCAGGCTTTCGAGCATAAATGTTATAGAAGAATTTTGCGCATTTGCTATAAAGAGCACAAAACAAATGTCTATGTTAGAGAGAAGATAAACACCTATGCAGGCCATCAAGAACCACTTTTGTCAATAGTGAAACGTCGAAAGCTTGCCTGGTTTGGGCATGTAACTCGTCATGACTCCCTTTCGAAAACGATCCTCCAGGGAACAGTCGAAGGTAAACGGAGAAGAGGAAGGCAAAGAAAATCCTGGGCTGATAACATCAAAGAATGGGCAGGACACGGTTTCTCCACACTTGTACGCATTGCTGAGAATAGAGAGCAGTGGAGGACCCTGTCTGCTGATGCTTCCACCATGGCACCCCTACGACCCATGACGGGTTATGGGTTGAGATGATGATGATGAATAAAATGTTCAGAATATCAGTGCACATTTAGTTTGAAACATATCTAGAAACTTTTATTACTATCACTTCATAGATGTAATTTTTATGATTTTTTTTCTCAAAGCCACATATGTTTGTAAAAACAACCGCTCAAAATGTTAGCAATTTTTCTCTTCAGGTTATATTAAAAAAACAGGCAGTAGATACACATTTTATTTAACTAGGTGTTAATGTTATACATTTAAATGTGTGAAATTGACTGGAGAATCTTATGAATTGATTCATATAATTAATTGATATGAATAGGTGTGTGTTATGTCTTGTGAAGTGAAGACTTGATTTTAAAAATGTTTAAAAAATAAAATAAAATTGTATACTTAAATTTAAATATTTCAGCTCCCAATTAATGTATGGCAATAAAATGTTCAGAATATCAGTGCACATTTAGTTTGAAACATATCTAGAAACTTTTATCACTATCACTTCATAGATGTAATTTTTATGATTTTTTTTCTCAAAGCCACATATGTTTGTAAAAACAACCGCTCAAAATGTTTGCAATTTTTCTCTTCAGGTTATATTTTAAAAACAGGCAGTAGATACACATTTTATTTAACTAGGTGTTGATGTTATACATCAACATGTGGGAAATTGACTGAAGAATCTTGTGAAATGCTGTAGATAATTATTTGATGTAGGAAAAGAGTCTGTCATGTTATGTGAAGTGTAGACCTAATCAAAAATAACTGGAAAAAAGATAAATAAACTGTACTCACATATGTCAGCTCCAGTTTAATCCATAGCAGAAAAATCTCAGAATATCAGTGCACATCCATTTTGAAACACAACACATTTTACCACAATCACTTCAAATATATAATTTATATGATTTTGTTCCTACACCACAAATTTCTGTAAATACAAAACAACTATGACTAATATTATTTACACCAACTATATTCTATCATTTTTGGTTTGACAATGTGCTTCCACTTTGGCCTGAGAAGATACAAGGAAAACCTTGGATTATACTGCTTATATTGCCATCTGCCTTTATACCCTATTACCACTTCATTCAAACTGAGATTTTGGAATGGGTAAAAGGCACTCTGAATATTTTGCAACAACATGTTCATAAAATCTTTTCTTTTCCTTGTGAATTTTCATCAGAGGCATGAAGCATTGTATGATATAATGCTTCAAATCTACTTCTTGAAAACATTTGAAGAAACCAAGGAGTATAAAATTCTGCAGATGTAGACCAGTAGTTGCGAATGCATGGTCTTTTCTGAATCCCAATATTTATTAGGACAGCAATAAACTTATCAAGTTCATGGCGTGTGACTTTGGTCCACCGAGAATACAATGAATATTGTTTCGCAGGGTTATTTTGAATAGATTTGAGTCTGGTATAATCATTGATGCACTGGAACATGAAATCTTGAACCTCATCTGTAAACAAAACACTGAAACATTTCAATGGGGTTGACAGGTCAAACCCCTCAGTCACACCTGGTGTTCTCTTTGGACAAAATCGAAATGCATTTTGTGTCATCCCCTCAGCAATTTCTAACCACTCTGGGACATCTTGTGAGGATGCACCTGCCTCTAGACTTGTGGCAGTTCTCATAGCTTTACTTTTGGTCACAATGGTGTTTTTGCCTCTTTATCCTTCTCCTTTAGTGACTGAAAGTTTTGCTCTTTTTATACCAGCCCTACCTGATGCATGTTCAATCAGCTGATCGACATCGCCCTCAGAATGATCACTTTCATGAATATTCTGACACAAAGTCTTTACAATGTCTTCATTGGAATTACTAAACCTAACTTCTAAAATCCGTGTCGCTCGAGTTATCTTCTGTCCACTGAGAAATTAGCGTCGTGCTTGCTCAGCCGAAAGCAGGTGTTTAGAAGAAGATTCTCGATCCATTTTGTATGTAAACAAAGAAATAGAAATGGATATAAAACACACAATTTTAGCTTCACAAATTTGTTTTTTGCTCACAAACGTCCATAAACATGTCCTAGATGTAATGAAATGATTTAAAAACCAGCTAGTTGCTAGGTATTTATAACTTTTCGTTCAAACTCGACATATATCGCACTGACGCGCCATGCGTCATTGGTCTGAAGATTCTCGATCCATTTTGTATGTAAACAAAGGAATAGAAATGGATATAACACACACAATTTTAGCTACACAAATTTTTTTTTTTGCTCAAAAACGTCCATAAACATGTGCCGGATGTAATTAAATCATTTAAAACTCGGCTAGTTGCTAGGTATTTATAACTTTTCGTTCAAACTCGACATATATCACATTGGCGCAAGGTACGCCAATGGTCCGACCGGAAGTCCTATCTGGCGCGTGGCGCGTCCGTTTGGACGGAATGAGTTAAAACATACATCTAGCGTCTAATCATAATGATAGAAAATTGCTTGCATGGTAGTGCAAGTAAGGGTTAAAAAAGTATCCCTTTACACGCCCATTGAGGTGTATTGGGAATATGGTGTTTGGCCCATATTTTCTTGACCATCGGTCCACTAGGGGTGATGTGGTTAGCATCACGCCTACCGTCTTAACCTTCCCAGAGTTGCTCTGGTACCCAATTTTTTAGACTGGGTCGAACCCGGCGCCGTTTGTGATCTAAAAATTCCCATCTCAACTGGGGATCGAACCCTGGAGCACCAAGCTAGGAAGCCAGTGCACTAACCACTGTACTACCACGGCTCAGTAATGCATGTACGATGTGTAAAACGTTGGACGTTCTAGGCTTGTTTGTTTTCTGGTGTATGAGCCATTCACGTGCTTGTTTTCTGGTGTATGAGCCATTCACGTGTTTGTTTTCTGGTGTATGAGCCATTCACGTGTTTGTTTTCTGGTGTATGAGCCATTCACGTGTTTGTTTTCTGGTGTATGAGCCATTCACGTGTTTGTTTTCTGGTGTATGAGCCATTCACGTGTTTGTTTTCTGGTGTATGAGCCATTCACGTGCTAGTTTTGAGGAAAAACGTGTTCAAAGTTGTTGGGTTTGTAGTTGAAAAGAAGGAAGTGTCACGATAAAATTAAATGTTGTATGAGGATCCCAACTGCTAGCCGTATGATATTGTGTATATTAAACTACGTAATGTCCATTCATAACCTTGGGTCAATTTTTGGCCAAAAGTGGAGATGTAATTGTTGTTTAACTAGGGCTGCTGAGCTTCTCACTCTTTTGCAGCCAATACCAGTTTAGTGAGTCCTTGGTATTATCTGCACTGTAGATCTAGGCTTTTCTTGTGGTTTTTCTGCCAATCCGAAACGTGTTGAGTTGAAGTCATGAGCTCTAGTTTCTCCAGCTTGGCTGGCATTTAAAGGATCATCACATATGTTTCAATGCTAAAAGTAAGAACCGTGTAGCATACTGTGCATTTCCCGCCATTTAAGGGGGCTCACCAACTATGCAGAGCTAAAATACTGTGTTCTGGTTCTGGGATGTCCCAAGAAATTGCCACGTCCTGCACAGAGCCACTTCTCAGCTCCCCCTGCCTATCACTGGGTTCACAGTGAGATCTTCCTGCATGCAGTCATCCAGGTCAAAGCCAAAAAATCACATCTGGGGCTCAAGTGACTTGTCCAAGCTTAGTTTGCAATGCTGGGTTCTCACCAAGTTTCACCACGGGTGAAATTATGGATGTGTGTGGATCATTTCAAGAGTCAAAGAAGTTATAATTAGCTTCACGGGCAGAGGTTCACTTCCACAAGTATATTATTATAGCATATTGCATAGCTGATGGTCATATAAAGATGACTCCAGATATGCCTCCATGCATGGTGGAGATGGAATAAAACAGTAATAACTCGATGATAGGTCAAAGATTAAGAGTTGAAAGGTAGCACCAGGCAAAGCAATGTTGGGTATTAAGACCTAATGGTTTGAGGCATCTCCTACGATAAATGAGGCGTTGTTCAAGATGGACTCAATTAGGAGTGTCGGAGGAGCAGTATCTGATCGCAGTTACCTGGATGTCCATAGGACTGTGGTGGTCCGGCCATTAAAGAGAATGTATACTGGTGTGGATTCCTCCCAGGAGATGCTAAAGAGGAGCTGGCATTATCTGTCCCCAGGTCGTTGACCTGTATAGTCAATATTTGCTTCACTGCAACATTAGTATATAATGGTGTAGATGACGTTTCATGACTCGCGTGTGAAGGCATCGGTGATGGTGATCGTGGCATTGGGAAATAACACCTTACGAGGTTGAATGACATTTTCGCAAGGAATGCATCGTGCTGTGCCACAAATTTGCGTGCCAAAGTCACCGGTACTCTCAATTTTGAACGGGCTGTGAAACACGAAGATCCTTTAGGTTCTTGTCGCGTCTAAAGAATACCAGAGGTGCATCTCTGAACACTTCTCTAGTCACATAATCCGCTTGGAGAATAAATAAGTGACGGAAGACGATACTTTTAACTGCAGTGCTATGTGGTTAACAAAATCAATAAAGCAAGATAAGTCAGCTTCAGACATATCAATGAAGCCTATGCTATCATCAATATATATGCGATACACCATGAAGAAAAGAGCAGTTTTAACTGGGAGGAATCCACACCAGTATACATTCTCTTTGATGGTCGGACCACTACGGTCCTATGGACATCCAGGTAACTGCGATCAGATCCTGCTCCTCCGACACTGCTAATTGAGTCCATCTTGAACAACGCCTCATTCATCATAGGAGATGCCTCAGTTTTAACTGACTCTCTTTCAACAATTAAAGCACTTAGAAATTTACGAGAAAGAAGTAGACCTGATATATCAGAGGAGATATTTCTGGCTACTACATACTTATATTCCGGAGGATGTTCAGTCTTAATTGCTTGGATACCTTCACATGTTGGCATAGAAGGAAATGAAAAGGCAGATAAAGAAGCCAAAAATAAATGTAGGGATGAGTAAATCAGAGATTAAAAGCTTAATTAAAGATGAATGGAAAGCAGAGTGGGATAAAAATCTGAAAGGAAGACATGCATATATGTTCAAGGCTCCAACAAGATATCTAGGGAATTGACAATTCCCAGTAATAAGAAACTTCTCAGACTACAGCTGGGAAAAGGCTATTTCAGAATAGAAGAACCCTACTGTGCAGGATGTTTTCAAGACAATAATAAGAGTTATGAACAAATGAGACAACCAATATCAAACTTACCTACAAATTTAGAAGAGACAATACTTAACACAAATGTTAATATATAGTGGCATATGACTTTTAACAGATGAAAGTCAATTAAATATCTGTTAAAGTAAGTTATATAACTAGAACCACTAGGCCTTTACACCCCTCCAATTTAATATTATTCTTGATTTTTTCTATTTATTTAACGTATAAGCACAATTGTCCCTATTTACATTGGTGTAACATAGATATTTAACAGTTTTTGTGCTGTGTCTAGCTGTTATCATGTGTAACCGGAATGATGATCACATTAGTAGTTTAATAATTATCCTTTAAATAATTTCAGTACGCAAGTTATTGATGACGTAATTTTCACATAGCCTCTTATCGACATTTTAAAATAAAGACTTCTAGACAGTTACAGGAAATGATACGAGACCTGAAAACCTCTAAACAGAATTAATAATACCCTCGAATAAAAGCTTATACCATTCGCTATCATAGAAACTTGTGTAGAAACTTGTGACGTAAATATGACATCGACAAAACTAGTGGAATGTCCGTATTGACAAATCAAAGTAACCTTCCCCCAAACAGTCTTTGGAACCAGTTTGTATATATTGACGCCCCAAAACCCTTAGCAAAAGAGAGCCAAACAAGAGTCTAAAAGAAGAGTCAAAGAAGAGTAAAAGCCAGGAGCCAAAGCCAGGTCATTCTGGATAGTCCAAGAGCCTTAGGTTCCTAGCAGATTTGCTGACCGCCACTTTATATTGGCAAGAGAATAATGGCTAACCTGACCCCTAGCCCTATGACAACATATACTTCAGGTTGGTAAAAGGTCTCGACTTAGACTTACGCATAGTAGACAGGATGAAATAGATATACATAAGCTCATCAAATGCCCTAATGGATTTTATGAGATGATTTCGTATGAGGAAACGAATGTTACTGAATTGAGAATAGGATCATCTTGTAATTTACCGCCATACATCTGAAAGAAGCTATAATAAACTTTTCATATACAACGTCGGACTTTGCTTAAACTGCTGTTGGAAGTTGTTGAGTTTGACTTGTACATTGTTTAGGAACTCTATAAGGAAAAAATGGACCGTACTGCCTTTTATATTACATTGTGATTACTTCCAACTATCAAAATCTGAATACGAACCTGGATCCCGTACCCTTTGATCAAGTTAAACAATACCTCTGGAGGATCATCCAGTTAACTCAAACTTGACACAGCAACCTATAAATATATTGATACCGCCAACTTAAATATATTTATGCTGTGAACTCGAACTTGTCAATTATAGGTTATGTAACTAAAAAGATAGAATACCGTCGGAATGCTTCCTTTGCTGTCCTTTAATTCCTTCAACGGAGAATAGCTCCTTAATTAACTGGTCACAATTAATACATTGGCACAATACCTGCTTCTTAGTTGGTGTGCCAATGTAACACGCATTCTCGCTATAACATATATACCTATCGAGCTATTCTGACCTGCTTTAATAATTTTCCGACGGATTATTCATTTATATAGAAGAATGTTAAATTAAATGAAATAGAACCCCAAACCAGTTTTACCCCTAAAATACTACCTATGTGAATACGGGCACATAGTGTAATTTATTATGGTGCCTTAGGACCAGGATTTTGAATTGGAAGAAAAGGCAAGAAAAGAAACAACAACAAGAATCATTTTTTCTCACATAAATCAGAACATGGAGAATTATGCAGATGAAATACTGAGACAACAAAATCAACAGGCTATGCAAATGCAACAAGCACAAATGGCTCCACAACAAGTACCGCTTCCGCCAGAGCAAGGAGATATAAATTTGATGGTGTTACAAAACATGACTGACACGTTACAACATGTAGATCAACATGCTAAATTTAGAACCATTAAAAACTTCATAACTCCGTTTAGTGGTGACCCCATGAAATTTAGACAATGGATGGTGGATATGGATAAGTTTGCTTACCTTATTGACGCCACAACAGATTTGGAAAAAAAGAAAATAGTGTTTTTATCATCGGAAGGATTGATAACTGATTTTGTGAGAAGAAAAGCGAAGGCGTACCCAAGTGAAACCTTTGAGGAATTGAAAAGAGTGCTAGTGTCACGATATTCTAACATAACGGACGCCGAGCACGCTTGGACACTTTTGAGAATGATAAGGCAAGAGAAAATGGAATCGGTGCAGATGTATGGCGACCGACTCTTAAACTTAGCTGAAGATGCTTTCGTGGGAGGTAGCATACCAACAACCGAGCTCGAGAAACACTTAGTGGGAATTTTTGTCGATGGCCTCTATTCAGATTCTCTGAAAATGCACATGTTAAGAAAAGATCCTCAGTCAATTACACTGGCCATCCAGATAGCAGTTAATGAGGAAAATGTCAAAAAAGATTTCAGCAGAGGATTGGAAGATTGCCATTGCTAAACCATGAATGCCAGCATCCTCAACCTGAACCATTCTACCAACGTACGCAAAATGAACCGCTATTTCAGCATCAACAAAATGAACCATCGCCTCATCAACCTATGGAAGTAGACCATGCTAGACCTCGTTGGAATCGAAATCAAGAATATCACAGAAGATCAAATAACACACACAGAGAACTAAGACACTCCTTACCACAACCAAATGAAAGAGAGCATAAGATACACCATATAGAACCCTTGATGCAACCACCAACCTGCTACAACTGTGGATCCGTGGGTCATGGTTCAATGACATGTAGAAAACCCCAGTACCAATCTATGAGTTCGAGAAACCACTACCTACCCCAAAACAATTACAACGGTGAATATCAACGCCAAGTCCACTATCCAGAAAACTACCCAAGAAGACCCCAACAAAATAGAAACAACTTTTCCCAAGCAACAAGAAGGTCGGGAAACGGGACGGCTCCACATTAGCAGAGATCGGATGTGACGGCCGAAAAAAGAGATCTCTAAATGAAAAAATGAAAGACAGAAACGAACAAGCAAATCTCAACATTTGTCCAGACCCCAGTTCATGTATAATAGAAATAGGAAAACAACAATTTAGAGCGTTAATAGACACAGGAGCAACTGTAAGTCTTATCCGGGAGAAGCTGTATTATCAAATTCAACACATGGCAAATTTTTCCAGAAGAACAGTACAAATGAAATCAGTAACAGGTCAAGCACTAAAAGCAGTGGGAACGGCTTATTTGACATTTAAAATGGGAAGAGAAATTCTACGCCATAACTTCATTATAACGAGAGGATTATCAAGAAACTTCATAATAGGAAGAGACTTCCTCATCAAAAATAATGTGAGGATATACTTTGATTTAAAACAACTAAAAGTGAACAATACATATGTACCATTTCAGGACGATATCCATATCGCGACCCTGGTTCGAACTGCGGCACCGGTTACTCTGAAACCGAATTCAGTAACTCTAACCAGAGCTAAAATAAAAAGATCTCCATACTTTGACATAGGACAGGCTGTATACATATCACAAATTGAAAATGAAAGAAATAGAGGAGATCCACACATAGAAGTACAAGATGGCATCGTGGAAATAAATATACGAAGAGATTTTCCAATAATGGTACTAAATACGTCAGGTACAACCACCACTATTCCCAGAGGTACAGTAATAGCAAAGATCCAGACGGAAAGGAAAGATGTATTGACCAAACTATTCAAGGCCAAGAGCGTCTATCCAAAATCCCAGATAAACAAATTAAGATCTTCATCCCATCCCCATCCTTACAAAACTCTAGATCCTATAGAGTCAACAAGAAGAAACATTCCAAATACAAGAGAGTCGAAAGAAAAAATGTCTCTGGACCGAAGGAGCACAAATAACAGAAAGAAATATGTAAAACCTGACTCGCTATTCGCTGACGATTTGGATAGAGAAATCATACAAGGAAGGTATGAAAGAAAAAATAAGTACCATACTTCATGGAACAGAGAGAATATTGTGGGAACAGTTACATCTTATGCATACCCAAGAAACCGGACATATTCAAGGAATCGCCAGTTCTATGATAAATTGCCAAGAGACTCGAAGAGTAGGTACACCGACGAACAGACACAAAAAAGAGAATACCGCTTTTGTCCACCAGAAAGGATAATGACGAAAAAATTTCATTCAGATAGAACGAAAGAATTGCTAGCAACATTACAGACAACAGATGAACTAAAACCCAGACTTGAAAAATTCATAACGAAACATCAAGATGTATTTGCGTTATCTGACATAGAGTTAGAAAGGACTACGACCGTTACCATGGAAATAGAAACTACAACTGAAGAACCCATAACCCTAAAACCGTACCACACCCCACTAAAGAATCGAGGGATAGTGGAGAAAGCCATTGGCGACATGCTAGCAGCTGGGATAATTGAACGATCCAGATCATCATGGTCTTCACCCATTGTGATAGTAACAAAGAAAGACGGTAGCTCTCGCTTTTGCTGTGACTACAGAGCGTTAAATAAAATCACCAAAACGATATCCTACCCTCTACCTAGAATTGATGATATTTTGGCCACCTTGGGTAACTCAGACTGGTATACCTCACTAGATGCACGCTCCGGATTCTGGACAATACCATTGTCTGAAGATGCAAAGAAGAAATCTACTTTCTGTACACACATGGGATCATATAGTTGGAATGTATTACCTTTTGGACTGAAAAATAGCCCGGCTACTTACGTAAGTTTAATGGATGAAGTGTTGCAAGGACTGAACTCATTTGCATCAGCATATATAGATGATGTCTTGATCCACACAAAGGGGACAATGGAAGAACACCTGAAACATGTCGAGACTGTTTTCGACAGAATGAGATTGCACAAAGTAAAGTTGAAACTCAGCAAATGCCGTTTCCTACAGAAGGAAATAAAATATTTGGGCTTTATTGTCAACTCCAACGGAATCAGACCGGACAGTGAAAAGATTGAAGCTATCCAAAAGATCCCTCCACCTACCACAGTACGTCAATTAAGAGGATTCTTTGGGTGTTGTGCGTATTATCGAAAGCACATTATCAATTTTTCTAAAGTGGCTGAACCATTACTGAAACTAACCAGGAAGTATGCCAAATTCCGCTGGACTGAAGATTGCCAAAAAGCATTTGAGTACCTGAAGACAGCCTTAACCACCGTACCTTTTCTAGCCCATCCAGACTTGAACAAGCCCATGATTATATACACGGACGCATCAAACACAGCAGTAGGCGCGTGCCTTGTACAAGACAGATCACCAGACGAACCGCAAGTGATAAAAAATGTTCCAAACGAAAAACCGATAGCCTTCCTTTCCCACACATTAAGCCGAACACAGAGGAGATGGACTACGACAGAGAAGGAAGCCTATGCAATCCATTACGCCCTCCAGAAATTCGATTTTTATATCCGTGGAACCCAGGTTATCATCAGAACAGATCACCAACCACTTGTAAGCTGGCTAACTAAGACTGCAGAGCAACCCAAGAAACTCCAGACCTGGGCGATAAATCTCCAAAGTTACAATACAACCATTGAGTATATTCCTGGAAAATTGAATACGTGTGCTGATCTTTTGTCCCGAATTCCATATTCTGACACCAATGAACCAGACTCCCCACTCCTTGAATCTACATCGGACATCGACGATAACACAAAGGAAATTCATGCCATAGACTCTCAAAACTCAAGACAAAACGATGAAGAGGTGACAACCCAAGAACCTGAACTACAACATGGAACCACATTTGATTTACCATCAGACAACCAAGGAACAGAAACGTTTGAACAGAATATCGACTTTAAGAAAGAACAATTGAAAGATGAAACATTAGTTAAGATCATTACACAGGTTCGTACAAATCCAAAAGAGAAGAAAGACTACATCATCCTTTCGGAAGATAATATCTTGTATCATATTGGCTCTAGAGACAATGGTACTCTACAAAAATGTATACCCAAATCGCTAGTTCCAAAAGTATTACAACAGTTTCATGACGAAAACGGGCATTTTGGAAGAGACAAGACTCTAGATGTGATCCTAAAACGTTATTACTGGCCCACGATGATTAAAGATATCATAGAGTATGTTGGGACATGTAGGGTTTGCAAGCTAAGAAATATGAGAACTATTCGAGCCCCTATCCAAGAAATGTCTTATCCGCACTACCCAATGGAATTTATTGGCACAACAAAAGCTCATGTGTCCCAGATGCGTCTTGACGACCACAGACCACTCACTGTCACGAAAAAACAAGCTGATAGACCCACGAGATTGTCTACCCTAGCGCAACCTCCCTCATCTTCCACTGATGATGAATTACCCAAATCAGATTCCTCCTCCCATGACTCCGATATCCCTTCACAGAATTTGGATACGTTCGTCAAACGTATTAGAGATAACAGAGATTCATCTTCTAGTGAAAACAATATCCCTCTGCAGGAGCTAAGACAACGCCTTATTCAACGTCAAGAGAGAGGTCATGCGTCTTCCAGTAAAGAGAATATACCTTTGCGAGAATTACGACAACGTCCTATACAACAGAAAGAGAGTTTTCCAGACGTTACAAAATTTCGCAATCCTGAACCCACCGATCGACATGATTATCAATCATCTCAAATGGCTCCATTGTATGATGAAGAAACACCAGATGATCTTTACCCAGACACAGATTCGATGACCAGTGCATCTAACTCTACTTTGTGCGGTATGGACGAATCAAGAAGGACACCTGATAAACGGAAATACGAGCCTTCCTCTTCAGATTCCACCCCTCTAGCCAAACTACCGAGATTGCCGCAAGAGCACATTTTTATTAAACCTACGAAGCAAAGACGTCGTACAAATCCCCAACGCTTCTCACACGATGTCGACATGGTTAACGACGATACTTCACTCCCTACCCCTACGGTTAAAATTTTACCAAATGTTTCACCTCGCATGGATAAATGCATGCTTTTGTCCCAAATGATGTCGTTATTAGCTAACAAGCTGTGACTGGAATTTCGAGGAAATGTTTCCACACTTCCTGCTCGTTGGACTTTACATAAACCTTTGCGTTGCTACGGAAACCTTATTACTTCGTGATTCAACTATATACGAGTTTGCAAAGGAAGTATCTGACTCTTCGTCGTCAAGAAAAATCAAAATCACGATTTGTATAAAATGACATTTCTGAATTGATGAAGCCAAATTCGGTAGTACCTCTATTGACTTACCACAAATCCCTCGTCTGGATTTATATCAAGTGAGGATGTCCATTAGCGACCTTCACGTCTTCTCTTTACTCCACCAGACGCCAGAGAGCAAACCACCCGTTCATTGGGATGCCCTAGCGTTTCTATTCCGGACTACAACCGAGTTTTCTATGCTAGATTCTCAGTACAAACACTATCGAGTCACCAACAGATTATATGACACGTTGTGAATAAGTCGTGCCGGTTTTAATAGTACTTATTCCGCGGTACAAAATACATGTAAACAGATCAAACCCATAGTGTCTTGAACATTAGTATTCACACCTTAACGACTATACGTGACTTTACAGCGGGGTTGGATCGCTATTATCACATGACACGATTGAATAGCTTATATGATTGGACATTTTCAAATTTTCCGTTTATAGTTCAAGATTTTTTTTTTGACCAGTGTTATAGTTTTTCAATTCTTCAATTGCATTTGATCCTCCCAGCATCAGATGACACACATTAAGGATTTTCGCCGCATTTGTGTTGAGTACCCTCATTTCCCCACATACGCGTTTCGATGATTAGTAATTTTGTTTGTTAAAATTTAAATTGTTGCGGACAATTTTGATGTTTGGATGTCTTCATATAGATTGACCGGTATGCATACATTCACCTTATATCGACCGTGCGTTTTCATAATATCCCCTATTTTCCCTCTTATGTACTATAAGGATGTATACCATTGTTTTACTAGATTTGCAAGTTTGTTGGGTTATTAGTTGATAGAACTAGGCAAATGTCTCTCTTTGAGATACATTTTTGTAGCATGGGGACGTATATGTAACCGGAATGATGATCACATTAGTAGTTTAATAATTATCCTTTAAATAATTTCAGTACGCAAGTTATTGATGACGTAATTTTCACATAGCCTCTTATCGACATTTTAAAATAAAGACTTCTAGACAGTTACAGGAAATGATACGAGACCTGAAAACCTCTAAACAGAATTAATAATACCCTCGAATAAAAGCTTATACCATTCGCTATCATAGAAACTTGTGTAGAAACTTGTGACGTAAATATGACATCGACAAAACTAGTGGAATGTCCGTATTGACAAATCAAAGTAACCTTCCCCCAAACAGTCTTTGGAACCAGTTTGTATATATTGACGCCCCAAAACCCTTAGCAAAAGAGAGCCAAACAAGAGTCTAAAAGAAGAGTCAAAGAAGAGTAAAAGCCAGGAGCCAAAGCCAGGTCATTCTGGATAGTCCAAGAGCCTTAGGTTCCTAGCAGATTTGCTGACCGCCACTTTATATTGGCAAGAGAATAATGGCTAACCTGACCCCTAGCCCTATGACAACATATACTTCAGGTTGGTAAAAGGTCTCGACTTAGACTTACGCATAGTAGACAGGATGAAATAGATATACATAAGCTCATCAAATGCCCTAATGGATTTTATGAGATGATTTCGTATGAGGAAACGAATGTTACTGAATTGAGAATAGGATCATCTTGTAATTTACCGCCATACATCTGAAAGAAGCTATAATAAACTTTTCATATACAACGTCGGACTTTGCTTAAACTGCTGTTGGAAGTTGTTGAGTTTGACTTGTACATTGTTTAGGAACTCTATAAGGAAAAAATGGACCGTACTGCCTTTTATATTACATTGTGATTACTTCCAACTATCAAAATCTGAATACGAACCTGGATCCCGTACCCTTTGATCAAGTTAAACAATACCTCTGGAGGATCATCCAGTTAACTCAAACTTGACACAGCAACCTATAAATATATTGATACCGCCAACTTAAATATATTTATGCTGTGAACTCGAACTTGTCAATTATAGGTTATGTAACTAAAAAGATAGAATACCGTCGGAATGCTTCCTTTGCTGTCCTTTAATTCCTTCAACGGAGAATAGCTCCTTAATTAACTGGTCACAATTAATACATTGGCACAATACCTGCTTCTTAGTTGGTGTGCCAATGTAACACGCATTCTCGCTATAACATATATACCTATCGAGCTATTCTGACCTGCTTTAATAATTTTCCGACGGATTATTCATTTATATAGAAGAATGTTAAATTAAATGAAATAGAACCCCAAACCAGTTTTACCCCTAAAATACTACCTATGTGAATACGGGCACACATGTATCTTTTAATGATGTTACGTGCAGACACGACTCCTCATATTATGATTACGGAGGCCCATCATCCAGCTCTGCTTTAGGTTATGACTCATATTCAGGAGGAGCTGTTTTTGATTATGGTGGTAAGTTCAATTTATTTTTTTAATGATTCAAATTTAAAAAAATCTAGTGTTGTTTCTGTGGTGCAAGTTAAGTCAAAGCACTTCTTTGTCTTATGCACTGAGAAATGTAAATCTGCCATGTCTTATCTTGTTATTTGTATATATTTTGTTTTTTAAATCTCTCATCTTCCTATTCTCATTATCTATCACAAGTTTTCACTCATTCCTTACCTTTCAGCTCCTAGAGGTATGTAGGAATTATCAGATTCATGCCAGTAAAGAAGCTTGTTTCAGCGTATGTGACACTGCTCATTTGAATAAAAGTAATATGACGTACATGGTTAATTGGCCTACATATATTTAAGTGCTATATATTCATATTTCTACTTTCTGGAGATCTGACCACCAGGAATACCAGTTTTTTTTTTTTTTAAGTACTTCCACTACCTGTCCATGCCTGTCCATACCTGTCCATGCCTGTCCATACCTGTCCATGCCCATTCTTTTATTTGATGTCTCAGGAGCTAGAGAATAGAACCACTGCTCCCTCAGGCACGTCAGAAGGTTATGTGTGTGTGTGTGTGTGTGTGTGGGCAAGCTCAAGTACAAGAACATGCTACATTAACCACTGCTGTAGGGGTGGCAGCATGCTTGGCTGTAGACTTTCTACAAAGTGAGCCAACTGTAGGGGTGGCAGCCTGTGTGGCTGTAGACTTTCTACAAGGTGAGCCAACTGTAGGGGTGGCAGCCTGTTTGGCCGTAGACTTTCTACAAGGTGAGCCAACTGTAGGGGTGGCAGCCTGTTTGGCTGTAGACTTTCTACAAGGTGAGCCAACTGTAGGGGTGGCAGCCTGTTTGGCTGTAGACTTTCTACAAGGTGAGCCAACTGTAGGGGTGGCAGCCTGTTTGGCTGTAGACTTTCTACAAGGTGAGCCAACTGTAGGGGTGGCAGCCTGTTTGGCTGTAGACTTTCTACAAGGTGAGCCAACTGTTGGGGGGGGGGCAGCCTGTTTGGCTGTAGACTTTCTACAAGGTGAGCCAACTGTAGGGGTGGCAGCATGCTTGGCTGTAGACTTTCTACAAGGGGAGCCAACTGTAGGGGTGGCAGCCTGTTTGGCTGTAGACTTTCTACAAGGTGAGCCAACTGTAGGGGTGGCAGCATGCTTGGCTGTAGACTTTCTACAAGGTGAGCCAACTGTAGGGGGGGCAGCCTGTTTGGCCGTAGACTTTCTACAAGGTGAGCCAACTGTAGGGGTGGCAGCCTGTTTGGCTGTAGACTTTCTACAAGGGGAGCTGACTGTAGGGGTGGCAGCCTGTTTGGCTGTAGACTTTCTACAAGGTGAGCCAACTGTAGGGGTGGCAGCCTGTTTGGCTGTAGACTTTCTACAAGGTGAGCCAACTGTAGGGGGGGGGGGGGGGGAGGGAGCCTGTTTGGCTGTAGACTTTCTACAAGGTGAGCCAACTGTAGGGGTGGCAGCATGCTTGGCTGTAGACTTTCTACAAGGTGAGCCAACTGTCGGGGTGGCAGCATGCTTGGCTGTAGACTTTCTACAAGGGGAGCCAACTGTAGGGGTGGCAGCATGCTTGGCTGTAGACTTTCTACAAGGTGAGCCAACTGTAGGGGTGGCAGCATGCTTGGCTGTAGACTTTCTACAAGGTGAGCCAACTGTAGGGGGGGGGGCGCAGCCTGTTTGGCTGTAGACTTTCTACAAGGGGAGCCAACTGTTGGGGGGGGGGAAGCCTGTTTGGCTGTAGACTTTCTACAAGGTGAGCCAACTGTAGGGGTGGCAGCATGCTCATTAAGGAGTGAACAGGGAAATTATTTTATTTTTATCTTTCAAATACCTTTCATTAATTGTTGAAATAACTTAATTAATGTTTCTGTCCTCTTTCATAAGTTAATGGCTATACTTGTTGTCCAAGTTGTGAAATCTTCATAGGCAATTCCAGATTTTTATTAAGTGAAGACATACATTCAACCGGTTCGTCAGTATTGTGTTTTCACTACTTGTTTAATATTTTCTTTTGAGCAACTTACAAGTGATAGCATCTGGTTTACACTAAAAGTATCTCTTCCTCTGGTGTTATGTTCCTTGAAACCTCATTGTCCTAGTAAATCTTGTATAGAAGACCCTTCAACATTATCATTGTCATTATTCAGTGTCCAGAACTAGTGGTCTGAACACCCATAGTTCAATCCCAGACTTTCATCCACAAATGATAGCTGGTCTGGGGGGGACAAAGCAGCTGCTCCCTCATCACGAGGTGCCTCCCGCAGCCAGGCTCGATCGCACCCGTACTCGCGCTCGGCTGCAAGCAGTTACTGAAAAGGGAGATTGCTGTGTCTCGTCACATTGCCGTGACTGCACATTTGCTAACAGTCATCATCCTATGTTCTGAATTCTCTGGAACTGGATAATTTTATACACATTTGCTTTTAAATGTGTTCGCCCAGCTAGAGACTTTGACAGGTATTCGGGGATAGGGTGAGATTTCAGATAGTATATTAATTTGAAGCAGGAGTTTTTAAATGCAGAACATTTTCATATAGTACAGTATTTTAAATCTTAGTATACGAGTGGCCTTTTAGAAAGGCCGATGATCGATCCCCGTTTTACGGCCGGCCTTTCTAAAAGGCCGAGATGGTTTCCATGTCAATAGCGAAAATGTATAGTTGAATGCATGTTTAAAACCACTGAACAATTTAGTTATGTGCATGATATAGGGGTTTCATTTCTTCACATTTTGATATATAATACTTTATGTTATCTTTATAAATAAATTATTTATTGCAAAATCTGTAACGGTAGTCATGAAATTAGCTCGTAAAAACATGGTTTTTTGATCTCGTATACTAAGAGTTAATGAGCCTTTTTTTTTTTTAAAGAGTTGTAGTAAACAAGTGGAGGACCCTGTATGCTGATGCTTCCACCATGGTACCCCTATGACCCATGACGGGTTACGGGTTGAGATGATGATGAGTAAACGAAAATTGTAAGACTTCACAAAAGATGTACAATTCTGACATACTATAAACATGTATTTGTAACTGAATATTCTTGTGCTATCAATTATTGTTGACATGAATAAATAATTAACATAAAGGCCCTCATGTCAAATTTTAATTGAGTTTATTTCAGTAGTCTAAAATTAGCACAGTCCCGAAGTCAGATAGCTGTATTTAGTGCTTGGCTATTGTTAACTTAATATGAAAATTAAACTGTCCTTCAAAGTTGTAACTTTATTGTAGCAATTAAGTTTTTAGTGTTCATAATATTAAATGATGAAACCATTAAAGACTTTTGCTTTGAGTCCTAAAACAATAGTCTGTTCTTTCATTTAATACTTTGTGATGAATATGGTTAACCAGTAAAATATGTTGAATTTCTTAAATGGTCATTGCATCTTAATAATAAATGGCAAAATTGATTTGCTTGCAACTGTCTCCACTTATTTGCAATTAATAATGGAAGTAGCATACATAAATACAATGTCAGTAGATGAAATACTACAACATTCAAATATAGCTAAAGAAAACTTGGACATGTTTCATAAGCTTGAATCTGCGAAATCAAGACAACTTATCTGCTTGGCAACGTTGCTACTTTCTCCTCCCCCCAATGGTTTTAATGTCTGGAATCACTTTTCAGTATTTTCACTTAGTCGTTCTTTTCTGCTTCTTCTTTGATCCTTAGCCACCGACTGTCAAAGCAGTCAGTTGCCATCACGCATGGTGGCGTCTTTAGGGCAGCAACAAATTGCTTCCACTTTGTTTGGTTGGCAGCCATCCTTTGTACAGTGCCCCAACTCTTTGCATCTCAGCTTCCACAGTTCTCCGCCAAGTTGTTTTTGGTCGGTCTCTATTTCGCTTTCCTTTGGGGGTCCATTGCATAGCTGTTCTTGTAATGGCATCAGGGTCCCTTCTGAGGACGTGGCCAACCCAACTCCAGCGTCTGCCAGCTGGGATGGTGTGCATGTCCTCTTGGTCACTCTGATAAAGTAGTTCTTTGTTTGGTGATGGTATTTGGCCAAGAGAGTCAGTGAATTTTCCTTAGGCACATTATGTGGAAAGAGGACAGTTTTGACATTTCCTTCTCTGTTACTCTCCAGCATTCTGCACTATAGAGAAGCACAGAAAGTACACAGCTCTCATATAATCTTAATTTGGTGTTTGTGCTGTACTGAGAAGACTTCCAGATGTTGCTGAGACTAGCAAAGGTTGTTCTAGCTTTATTCATTCTGTTGTTGATGTCCTTGCTTGTTCTGCCGTCTGATCTTACTTTGCATCCTAAGTATGTAAATGTGCCTGTCTGTTCTAGCTTCTGGTTCCTTATTGTTATTGGCTCATGAATGCCCACATTGCGCATCACCCAGTCTATAACTGTCAAAAATAAAGTTGTTGATAAGGGGCATCCCTGTCATACTCCTGTCATCACCTCGAAAGTTAGGTTGCTCAATCCAACACTGCATGTAAAGTTGGAATAGAAGCTTTTTATAATGGAAACAATGCAATTAGGAATTCCATAAGCCCTCAGTATTTTCCATAGGTTGTCCCTGTGTATGCTGTCTAAAGCCTTTTTCAAAAATCAACAAAGTTAATGTATAGCTGTCTCTGCTATTATGAGCATTGCTCTATAATGTTCCTGAGGGTGAATAGATGATCTGCACATCTTCTGTTCTTTCTGAATCCCATTTGTTTTTTCCTCAGTTTATGGTCAACTGCTTTTGAAATTCTCTGGATAATTATCCTGCCTAGTATTTTACTGGGAACTGAGAGGAGAGTAATTCCTCTGCAGTTGTTGCAGTCTACAAGGTCACCATTCTTGGGCAATTTGACAATTATTCCTTTACTCCACTCCGTTGGTGTTGTTTGTTTTCCAGACTTGTGCAAATAGTGGTTCTAATAGTTCTGCTGTTAGTTCAGGGTCTGCCTTGAATAACTCTGCATTTAAATTGTTGTGACCAGGCACTTTTCCATTCTTTAACTCTTTGATAGCAGTGATGATTTCTTCTTTTCATGGAATGTCTGTATTTACGTCTGGGGGCTTTGCTTATGTATTTTGTATTCTTCTTTTCATGGAATGTCTGTATTTACGTCTGCGGGCTTTGCTTATGTATTTTGTATTCTTCTGTTCATGGAATGTCTGTATTTACGTCTGGGGGCTTTGCTTATGTATTTTGTATTCTTCTGTTCATGGAATGTCTGTATTTACGTCTGCGGGCTTTGCTTATGTATTTTGTATTCTTCTTTTCATGGCATGTCTGTATTTACGTCTGGGGGCTTTGCTTATGTATTTTGTATTCTTCTTTTCATGGCATGTCTGTATTTACGTCTGCGGGCTTTGCTTATGGATTTTGTATTCTTCTTTTCATGGAATGTCTGTATTTACGTCTGCGGGCTTTGCTTATGTATTTTGTATTCTTCTTTTCATGGAATGTCTGTATTTACGTCTGCGGGCTTTGCTTATGTATTTTGTATTCTTCTTTTCATGGAATGTCTGTATTTACGTCTGCGGGCTTTGCTTATGTATTTTGTATTCTTCTTTTCATGGAATGTCTGTATTTACGTCTGCGGGCTTTGCTTATGTATTTTGTATTCTTCTTTTCATGGAATGTCTGTATTTACGTCTGGGGGCTTTGCTTATGTATTTTGTATTCTTCTTTTCATGGAATGTCTGTATTTACGTCTGCGGGCTTTGCTTATGTATTTTGTATTCTTCTGTTCATGGAATGTCTGTATTTACGTCTGGGGGCTTTGCTTATGTATTTTGTATTCTTCTGTTCATGGAATGTCTGTATTTACGTCTGCGGGCTTTGCTTATGTATTTTGTATTCTTCTTTTCATGGAATGTCTGTATTTACGTCTGCGGGCTTTGCTTATGTATTTTGTATTCTTCTTTTCATGGAATGTCTGTATTTACGTCTGCGGGCTTTGCTTATGTATTTTGTATTCTTCTTTTCATGGAATGTCTGTATTTACGTCTGGGGGCTTTGCTTATGTATTTTGTATTCTTCTTTTCATGGAATGTCTGTATTTACGTCTGGGGGCTTTGCTTATGTATTTTGTATTCTTCTTTTCATGGAATGTCTGTATTTACGTCTGGGGGGCTTTGCTTATGTATTTTGTATTCTTCTTTTCATGGAATGTCTGTATTTACGTCTGCGGGCTTTGCTTATGTATTTTGTATTCTTCTTTTCATGGAATGTCTGTATTTACGTCTGCGGGCTTTGCTTATGTATTTTGTATTCTTCTTTTCATGGAATGTCTGTATTTACGTCTGCGGGCTTTGCTTATGTATTTTGTATTCTTCTTTTCATGGAATGTCTGTATTTACGTCTGCGGGCTTTGCTTATGTATTTTGTATTCTTCTTTTCATGGAATGTCTGTATTTACGTCTGCGGGCTTTGCTTATGTATTTTGTATTCTTCTTTTCATGGAATGTCTGTATTTACGTCTGGGGGCTTTGCTTATGTATTTTGTATTCTTCTTTTCATGGAATGTCTGTATTTACGTCTGGGGCGTTTGCTTATGTATTTTGTATTCTTCTTTTCATGGAATGTCTGTATTTACGTCTGCGGGCTTTGCTTATGTATTTTGTATTCTTCTTTTCATGGAATGTCTGTATTTACGTCTGCGGGCTTTGCTTATGTATTTTGTATTCTTCTTTTCATGGAATGTCTGTATTTACGTCTGGGGGCTTTGCTTATGTATTTTGTATTCTTCTTTTCATGGAATGTCTGTATTTACGTCTGCGGGCTTTGCTTATGTATTTTGTATTCTTCTTTTCATGGAATGTCTGTATTTACGTCTGCGGGCTTTGCTTATGTATTTTGTATTCTTCTTTTCATGGAATGTCTGTATTTACGTCTGGGGGCTTTGCTTATGTATTTTGTATTCTTCTTTTCATGGAATGTCTGTATTTACGTCTGCGGGCTTTGCTTATGTATTTTGTATTCTTCTTTTCATGGAATGTCTGTATTTACGTCTGCGGGCTTTGCTTATGTATTTTGTATTCTTCTTTTCATGGAATGTCTGTATTTACGTCTGCGGGCTTTGCTTATGTATTTTGTATTCTTCTTTTCATGGAATGTCTGTATTTACGTCTGGGGGGCTTTGCTTATGTATTTTGTATTCTTCTGTTCATGGAATGTCTGTATTTACGTCTGCGGGCTTTGCTTATGTATTTTGTATTCTTCTTTTCATGGAATGTCTGTATTTACGTCTGCGGGCTTTGCTTATGTATTTTGTATTCTTCTTTTCATGGAATGTCTGTATTTACGTCTGGGGGCTTTGCTTATGTATTTTGTATTCTTCTTTTCATGGAATGTCTGTATTTACGTCTGCGGGCTTTGCTTATGTATTTTGTATTCTTCTTTTCATGGAATGTCTGTATTTACGTCTGCGGGCTTTGCTTATGTATTTTGTATTCTTCTTTTCATGGAATGTCTGTATTTACGTCTGGGGGCTTTGCTTATGTATTTTGTATTCTTCTTTTCATGGCATGTCTGTATTTACGTCTGCGGGCTTTGCTTATGTATTTTGTATTCTTCTTTTCATGGAATGTCTGTTTTTACGTCTGGGGGCTTTGCTTATGTATTTTGTATTCTTCTTTTCATGGAATGTCTGTATTTACGTCTGCGGGCTTTGCTTATGTATTTTGTATTCTTCTTTTCATGGAATGTCTGTATTTACGTCTGGGGGCTTTGCTTATGTATTTTGTATTCTTCTTTTCATGGAATGTCTGTATTTACGTCTGCGGGCTTTGCTTATGTATTTTGTATTCTTCTTTTCATGGAATGTCTGTATTTACGTCTGGGGGCTTTGCTTATGTATTTTGTATTCTTCTTTTCATGGAATGTCTGTATTTACGTCTGCGGGCTTTGCTTATGTATTTTGTATTCTTCTTTTCATGGAATGTCTGTATTTACGTCTGCGGGCTTTGCTTATGTATTTTGTATTCTTCTTTTCATGGAATGTCTGTATTTACGTCTGGGGGCTTTGCTTATGTATTTTGTATTCTTCTTTTCATGGAATGTCTGTATTTACGTCTGCGGGCTTTGCTTATGTATTTTGTATTCTTCTTTTCATGGCATGTCTGTATTTACGTCTGCGGGCTTTGCTTATGTATTTTGTATTCTTCTTTTCATGGAATGTCTGTATTTACGTCTGGGGGCTTTGCTTATGTATTTTGTATTCTTCTTTTCATGGAATGTCTGTATTTACGTCTGCGGGCTTTGCTTATGTATTTTGTATTCTTCTTTTCATGGAATGTCTGTATTTACGTCTGCGGGCTTTGCTTATGTATTTTGTATTCTTCTTTTCATGGAATGTCTGTATTTACGTCTGCGGGCTTTGCTTATGTATTTTGTATTCTTCTTTTCATGGAATGTCTGTATTTACGTCTGGGGGCTTTGCTTATGTATTTTGTATTCTTCTTTTCATGGCATGTCTGTATTTACGTCTGCGGGCTTTGCTTATGGATTTTGTATTCTTCTTTTCATGGAATGTCTGTATTTACGTCTGCGGGCTTTGCTTATGTATTTTGTATTCTTCTTTTCATGGAATGTCTGTATTTACGTCTGGGGGCTTTGCTTATGTATTTTGTATTCTTCTTTTCATGGAATGTCTGTATTTACGTCTGCGGGCTTTGCTTATGTATTTTGTATTCTTCTTTTCATGGAATGTCTGTATTTACGTCTGCGGGCTTTGCTTATGTATTTTGTATTCTTCTTTTCATGGAATGTCTGTATTTACGTCTGGGGGCTTTGCTTATGTATTTTGTATTCTTCTTTTCATGGAATGTCTGTATTTACGTCTGCGGGCTTTGCTTATGTATTTTGTATTCTTCTTTTCATGGAATGTCTGTATTTACGTCTGCGGGCTTTGCTTATGTATTTTGTATTCTTCTTTTCATGGAATGTCTGTATTTACGTCTGGGGGCTTTGCTTATGTATTTTGTATTCTTCTTTTCATGGAATGTCTGTATTTACGTCTGCGGGCTTTGCTTATGTATTTTGTATTCTTCTTTTCATGGAATGTCTGTATTTACGTCTGCGGGCTTTGCTTATGTATTTTGTATTCTTCTTTTCATGGAATGTCTGTATTTACGTCTGGTGGCTTTTCTTATGTATTTTGTATTCTTCTTTTCATGGAATGTCTGTATTTACGTCTGCGGGCTTTGCTTATGTATTTTGTATTCTTCTTTCATGGAATGTCTGTATTTACGTCTGCGGGCTTTGCTTATGTATTTTGTATTCTTCTGTTCATGGAATGTCTGTATTTACGTCTGCGGGCTTTGCTTATGTATTTTGTATTCTTCTTTTCATGGAATGTCTGTATTTACGTCTGCGGGCTTTGCTTATGTATTTTGTATTCTTCTTTTCATGGAATGTCTGTATTTACGTCTGCGGGCTTTGCTTATGTATTTTGTATTCTTCTTTTCATGGAATGTCTGTATTTACGTCTGGGGGCTTTGCTTATGTATTTTGTATTCTTCTTTTCATGGAATGTCTGTATTTACGTCTGCGGGCTTTGCTTATGTATTTTGTATTCTTCTTTTCATGGAATGTCTGTATTTACGTCTGGGGGCTTTGCTTATGTATTTTGTATTCTTCTTTTCATGGAATGTCTGTATTTACGTCTGCGGGCTTTGCTTATGTATTTTGTATTCTTCTTTTCATGGAATGTCTGTATTTACGTCTGGGGGCTTTGCTTATGTATTTTGTATTCTTCTTTTCATGGAATGTCTGTATTTACGTCTGGGGGCTTTGCTTATGTATTTTGTATTCTTCTTTTCATGGAATGTCTGTATTTACGTCTGCGGGCTTTGCTTATGTATTTTGTATTCTTCTTTTCATGGAATGTCTGTATTTACGTCTGGGGGCTTTGCTTATGTATTTTGTATTCTTCTTTTCATGGAATGTCTGTATTTACGTCTGGGGGCTTTGCTTATGTATTTTGTATTCTTCTTTTCATGGAATGTCTGTATTTACGTCTGCGGGCTTTGCTTATGTATTTTGTATTCTTCTTTTCATGGAATGTCTGTATTTACGTCTGCGGGCTTTGCTTATGTATTTTGTATTCTTCTTTTCATGGAATGTCTGTATTTACGTCTGGGGGCTTTGCTTATGTATTTTGTATTCTTCTTTTCATGGAATGTCTGTATTTACGTCTGGGGGGCTTTGCTTATGTATTTTGTATTCTTCTGTTCATGGAATGTCTGTATTTACGTCTGCGGGCTTTGCTTATGTATTTTGTATTCTTCTGTTCATGGAATGTCTGTATTTACGTCTGCGGGCTTTGCTTATGTATTTTGTATTCTTCTTTTCATGGAATGTCTGTATTTACGTCTGGGGGGCTTTGCTTATGTATTTTGTATTCGTTTTTTCATGGAATGTCTGTATTTACGTCTGGGGGCTTTGCTTATGTATTTTGTATTCTTCTTTTCATGGAATGTCTGTATTTACGTCTGCGGGCTTTGCTTATGTATTTTGTATTCTTCTTTTCATGGAATGTCTGTATTTACGTCTGCGGGCTTTGCTTATGTATTTTGTATTCTTCTTTTCATGGAATGTCTGTATTTACGTCTGCGGGCTTTGCTTATGTATTTTGTATTCTTCTTTTCATGGAATGTCTGTATTTACGTCTGCGGGCTTTGCTTATGTATTTTGTATTCTTCTTTTCATGGAATGTCTGTATTTACGTCTGCGGGCTTTGCTTATGTATTTTGTATTCTTCTTTTCATGGAATGTCTGTATTTACGTCTGCGGGCTTTGCTTATGTATTTTGTATTCTTCTTTTCATGGAATGTCTGTATTTACGTCTGGGGGGCTTTGCTTATGTATTTTGTATTCTTCTTTTCATGGAATGTCTGTATTTACGTCTGGGGGCTTTGCTTATGTATTTTGTATTCTTCTTTTCATGGAATGTCTGTATTTACGTCTGCGGGCTTTGCTTATGTATTTTGTATTCTTCTTTTCATGGAATGTCTGTATTTACGTCTGCGGGCTTTGCTTATGTATTTTGTATTCTTCTGTTCATGGAATGTCTGTATTTACGTCTGCGGGCTTTGCTTATGTATTTTGTATTCTTCTTTTCATGGAATGTCTGTATTTACGTCTGGGGGCTTTGCTTATGTATTTTGTATTCTTCTGTTCATGGAATGTCTGTATTTACGTCTGGGGGCTTTGCTTATGTATTTTGTATTCTTCTTTTCATGGAATGTCTGTATTTACGTCTGCGGGCTTTGCTTATGTATTTTGTATTCTTCTGTTCATGGAATGTCTGTATTTACGTCTGCGGGCTTTGCTTATGTATTTTGTATTCTTCTTTTCATGGAATGTCTGTATTTACGTCTGCGGGCTTTGCTTATGTATTTTGTATTCTTCTGTTCATGGAATGTCTGTATTTACGTCTGGGGGCTTTGCTTATGTATTTTGTATTCTTCTTTTCATGGAATGTCTGTATTTACGTCTGGGGGCTTTGCTTATGTATTTTGTATTCTTCTGTTCATGGAATGTCTGTATTTACGTCTGCGGGCTTTGCTTATGTATTTTGTATTCTTCTTTTCATGGAATGTCTGTATTTACGTCTGCGGGCTTTGCTTATGTATTTTGTATTCTTCTTTTCATGGAATGTCTGTATTTACGTCTGGGGGCTTTGCTTATGTATTTTGTATTCTTCTTTTCATGGAATGTCTGTATTTACGTCTGGGGCTTTGCTTATGTATTTTGTATTCTTCTTTTCATGGAATGTCTGTATTTACGTCTGCGGGCTTTGCTTATGTATTTTGTATTCTTCTGTTCATGGAATGTCTGTATTTACGTCTGCGGGCTTTGCTTATGTATTTTGTATTCTTCTTTTCATGGAATGTCTGTATTTACGTCTGGGGGCTTTGCTTATGTATTTTGTATTCTTCTTTTCATGGAATGTCTGTATTTACGTCTGCGGGCTTTGCTTATGTATTTTGTATTCTTCTTTTCATGGAATGTCTGTATTTACGTCTGCGGGCTTTGCTTATGTATTTTGTATTCTTCTGTTCATGGAATGTCTGTATTTACGTCTGCGGGCTTTGCTTATGTATTTTGTATTCTTCTTTTCATGGAATGTCTGTATTTACGTCTGCGGGCTTTGCTTATGTATTTTGTATTCTTCTTTTCATGGAATGTCTGTATTTACGTCTGCGGGCTTTGCTTATGTATTTTGTATTCTTCTTTTCATGGAATGTCTGTATTTACGTCTGCGGGCTTTGCTTATGTATTTTGTATTCTTCTGTTCATGGAATGTCTGTATTTACGTCTGCGGGCTTTGCTTATGTATTTTGTATTCTTCTTTTCATGGAATGTCTGTATTTACGTCTGCGGGCTTTGCTTATGTATTTTGTATTCTTCTTTTCATGGAATGTCTGTATTTACGTCTTCGGATATGTCGTATGTATTTTGTATTCTTCTTTTCATGGAATGTCTGTATTTACGTCTGGGGGCTTTGCTTATGTATTTTGTATTCTTCTGTTCATGGAATGTCTGTATTTACGTCTGCGGGCTTTGCTTATGTATTTTGTATTCTTCTTTTCATGGAATGTCTGTATTTACGTCTGCGGGCTTTGCTTATGTATTTTGTATTCTTCTTTTCATGGAATGTCTGTATTTACGTCTGCGGGCTTTGCTTATGTATTTTGTATTCTTCTTTTCATGGAATGTCTGTATTTACGTCTGCGGGCTTTGCTTATGTATTTTGTATTCTTCTTTTCATGGAATGTCTGTATTTACGTCTGCGGGCTTTGCTTATGTATTTTGTATTCTTCTTTTCATGGAATGTCTGTATTTACGTCTGCGGGCTTTGCTTATGTATTTTGTATTCTTCTTTTCATGGAATGTCTGTATTTACGTCTGCGGGCTTTGCTTATGTATTTTGTATTCTTCTTTTCATGGAATGTCTGTATTTACGTCTGCGGGCTTTGCTTATGTATTTTGTATTCTTCTTTTCATGGAATGTCTGTATTTACGTCTGCGGGCTTTGCTTATGTATTTTGTATTCTTCTTTTCATGGAATGTCTGTATTTACGTCTGCGGGCTTTGCTTATGTATTTTGTATTCTTCTTTTCATGGAATGTCTGTATTTACGTCTGGGGGCTTTGCTTATGTATTTTGTATTCTTCTTTTCATGGAATGTCTGTATTTACGTCTGCGGGCTTTGCTTATGTATTTTGTATTCTTCTTTTCATGGAATGTCTGTATTTACGTCTGCGGGCTTTGCTTATGTATTTTGTATTCTTCTTTTCATGGAATGTCTGTATTTACGTCTGCGGGCTTTGCTTATGTATTTTGTATTCTTCTTTTCATGGAATGTCTGTATTTACGTCTGCGGGCTTTGCTTATGTATTTTGTATTCTTCTTTTCATGGAATGTCTGTATTTACGTCTGCGGGCTTTGCTTATGTATTTTGTATTCTTCTTTTCATGGAATGTCTGTATTTACGTCTGGGGGCTTTGCTTATGTATTTTGTATTCTTCTTTTCATGGAATGTCTGTATTTACGTCTGCGGGCTTTGCTTATGTATTTTGTATTCTTCTTTTCATGGAATGTCTGTATTTACGTCTGCGGGCTTTGCTTATGTATTTTGTATTCTTCTTTTCATGGAATGTCTGTATTTACGTCTGGGGGCTTTGCTTATGTATTTTGTATTCTTCTTTTCATGGAATGTCTGTATTTACGTCTGCGGGCTTTGCTTATGTATTTTGTATTCTTCTTTTCATGGAATGTCTGTATTTACGTCTGCGGGCTTTGCTTATGTATTTTGTATTCTTCTTTTCATGGAATGTCTGTATTTACGTCTGGGGGCTTTGCTTATGTATTTTGTATTCTTCTTTTCATGGAATGTCTGTATTTACGTCTGCGGGCTTTGCTTATGTATTTTGTATTCTTCTTTTCATGGAATGTCTGTATTTACGTCTGCGGGCTTTGCTTATGTATTTTGTATTCTTCTTTTCATGGAATGTCTGTATTTACGTCTGGGGGCTTATGTATTTTGTATTCTTCTTTTCATGGAATGTCTGTATTTACGTCTGCGGGCTTTGCTTATGTATTTTGTATTCTTCTTTTCATGGAATGTCTGTATTTACGTCTGCGGGCTTTGCTTATGTATTTTGTATTCTTCTTTTCATGGAATGTCTGTATTTACGTCTGCGGGCTTTGCTTATGTATTTTGTATTCTTCTTTTCATGGAATGTCTGTATTTACGTCTGCGGGCTTTGCTTATGTATTTTGTATTCTTCTTTTCATGGAATGTCTGTATTTACGTCTGCGGGCTTTGCTTATGTATTTTGTATTCTTCTTTTCATGGAATGTCTGTATTTACGTCTGCGGGCTTTGCTTATGTATTTTGTATTCTTCTTTTCATGGAATGTCTGTATTTACGTCTGGGGGCTTTGCTTATGTATTTTGTATTCTTCTTTTCATGGAATGTCTGTATTTACGTCTGCGGGCTTTGCTTATGTATTTTGTATTCTTCTTTTCATGGAATGTCTGTATTTACGTCTGCGGGCTTTGCTTATGTATTTTGTATTCTTCTTTTCATGGAATGTCTGTATTTACGTCTGCGGGCTTTGCTTATGTATTTTGTATTCTTCTTTTCATGGAATGTCTGTATTTACGTCTGCGGGCTTTGCTTATGTATTTTGTATTCTTCTTTTCATGGAATGTCTGTATTTACGTCTGCGGGCTTTGCTTATGTATTTTGTATTCTTCTTTTCATGGAATGTCTGTATTTACGTCTGCGGGCTTTGCTTATGTATTTTGTATTCTTCTTTTCATGGAATGTCTGTATTTACGTCTGCGGGCTTTGCTTATGTATTTTGTATTCTTCTTTTCATGGAATGTCTGTATTTACGTCTGCGGGCTTTGCTTATGTATTTTGTATTCTTCTTTTCATGGAATGTCTGTATTTACGTCTGCGGGCTTTGCTTATGTATTTTGTATTCTTCTTTTCATGGAATGTCTGTATTTACGTCTGCTTATGTATTTTGTATTCTTCTTTTCATGGAATGTCTGTATTTACGTCTGCGGGCTTTGCTTATGTATTTTGTATTCTTCTTTTCATGGAATGTCTGTATTTACGTCTGCGGGCTTTGCTTATGTATTTTGTATTCTTCTTTTCATGGAATGTCTGTATTTACGTCTGCGGGCTTTGCTTATGTATTTTGTATTCTTCTTTTCATGGAATGTCTGTATTTACGTCTGCGGGCTTTGCTTATGTATTTTGTATTCTTCTTTTCATGGAATGTCTGTATTTACGTCTGCGGGCTTTGCTTATGTATTTTGTATTCTTCTGTTCATGGAATGTCTGTATTTACGTCTGCGGGCTTTGCTTATGTATTTTGTATTCTTCTTTTCATGGAATGTCTGTATTTACGTCTGCGGGCTTTGCTTATGTATTTTGTATTCTTCTTTTCATGGAATGTCTGTATTTACGTCTGCGGGCTTTGCTTATGTATTTTGTATTCTTCTTTTCATGGAATGTCTGTATTTACGTCTGCGGGCTTTGCTTATGTATTTTGTATTCTTCTTTTCATGGAATGTCTGTATTTACGTCTGCGGGCTTTGCTTATGTATTTTGTATTCTTCTTTTCATGGAATGTCTGTATTTACGTCTGCGGGCTTTGCTTATGTATTTTGTATTCTTCTTTTCATGGAATGTCTGTATTTACGTCTGCGGGCTTTGCTTATGTATTTTGTATTCTTCTTTTCATGGAATGTCTGTATTTACGTCTGCGGGCTTTGCTTATGTATTTTGTATTCTTCTTTTCATGGAATGTCTGTATTTACGTCTGGGGGCTTTGCTTATGTATTTTGTATTCTTCTTTTCATGGAATGTCTGTATTTACGTCTGCGGGCTTTGCTTATGTATTTTGTATTCTTCTTTTCATGGAATGTCTGTATTTACGTCTGCGGGCTTTGCTTATGTATTTTGTATTCTTCTTTTCATGGAATGTCTGTATTTACGTCTGCGGGCTTTGCTTATGTATTTTGTATTCTTCTTTTCATGGAATGTCTGTATTTACGTCTGCGGGCTTTGCTTATGTATTTTGTATTCTTCTTTTCATGGAATGTCTGTATTTACGTCTGCGGGCTTTGCTTATGTATTTTGTATTCTTCTTTTCATGGAATGTCTGTATTTACGTCTGGGGGCTTTGCTTATGTATTTTGTATTCTTCTTTTCATGGAATGTCTGTATTTACGTCTGCGGGCTTTGCTTATGTATTTTGTATTCTTCTGTTCATGGAATGTCTGTATTTACGTCTGCGGGCTTTGCTTATGTATTTTGTATTCTTCTTTTCATGGAATGTCTGTATTTACGTCTGCGGGCTTTGCTTATGTATTTTGTATTCTTCTTTTCATGGAATGTCTGTATTTACGTCTGCGGGCTTTGCTTATGTATTTTGTATTCTTCTTTTCATGGAATGTCTGTATTTACGTCTGCGGGCTTTGCTTATGTATTTTGTATTCTTCTTTTCATGGAATGTCTGTATTTACGTCTGCGGGCTTTGCTTATGTATTTTGTATTCTTCTTTTCATGGAATGTCTGTATTTACGTCTGCGGGCTTTGCTTATGTATTTTGTATTCTTCTTTTCATGGAATGTCTGTATTTACGTCTGCGGGCTTTGCTTATGTATTTTGTATTCTTCTTTTCATGGAATGTCTGTATTTACGTCTGCGGGCTTTGCTTATGTATTTTGTATTCTTCTTTTCATGGAATGTCTGTATTTACGTCTGCGGGCTTTGCTTATGTATTTTGTATTCTTCTTTTCATGGAATGTCTGTATTTACGTCTGCGGGCTTTGCTTATGTATTTTGTATTCTTCTTTTCATGGAATGTCTGTATTTACGTCTGCGGGCTTTGCTTATGTATTTTGTATTCTTCTTTTCATGGAATGTCTGTATTTACGTCTGCGGGCTTTGCTTATGTATTTTGTATTCTTCTTTTCATGGAATGTCTGTATTTACGTCTGCGGGCTTTGCTTATGTATTTTGTATTCTTCTTTTCATGGAATGTCTGTATTTACGTCTGCGGGCTTTGCTTATGTATTTTGTATTCTTCTTTTCATGGAATGTCTGTATTTACGTCTGCGGGCTTTGCTTATGTATTTTGTATTCTTCTTTTCATGGAATGTCTGTATTTACGTCTGCGGGCTTTGCTTATGTATTTTGTATTCTTCTGTTCATGGAATGTCTGTATTTACGTCTGCGGGCTTTGCTTATGTATTTTGTATTCTTCTTTTCATGGAATGTCTGTATTTACGTCTGCGGGCTTTGCTTATGTATTTTGTATTCTTCTTTTCATGGAATGTCTGTATTTACGTCTGCGGGCTTTGCTTATGTATTTTGTATTCTTCTTTTCATGGAATGTCTGTATTTACGTCTGCGGGCTTTGCTTATGTATTTTGTATTCTTCTTTTCATGGAATGTCTGTATTTACGTCTGCGGGCTTTGCTTATGTATTTTGTATTCTTCTTTTCATGGAATGTCTGTATTTACGTCTGCGGGCTTTGCTTATGTATTTTGTATTCTTCTTTTCATGGAATGTCTGTATTTACGTCTGCGGGCTTTGCTTATGTATTTTGTATTCTTCTTTTCATGGAATGTCTGTATTTACGTCTGCGGGCTTTGCTTATGTATTTTGTATTCTTCTTTTCATGGAATGTCTGTATTTACGTCTGCGGGCTTTGCTTATGTATTTTGTATTCTTCTGTTCATGGAATGTCTGTATTTACGTCTGCGGGCTTTGCTTATGTATTTTGTATTCTTCTTTTCATGGAATGTCTGTATTTACGTCTGCGGGCTTTGCTTATGTATTTTGTATTCTTCTGTTCATGGAATGTCTGTATTTACGTCTGCGGGCTTTGCTTATGTATTTTGTATTCTTCTTTTCATGGAATGTCTGTATTTACGTCTGCGGGCTTTGCTTATGTATTTTGTATTCTTCTTTTCATGGAATGTCTGTATTTACGTCTGCGGGCTTTGCTTATGTATTTTGTATTCTTCTTTTCATGGAATGTCTGTATTTACGTCTGCGGGCTTTGCTTATGTATTTTGTATTCTTCTGTTCATGGAATGTCTGTATTTACGTCTGCGGGCTTTGCTTATGTATTTTGTATTCTTCTGTTCATGGAATGTCTGTATTTACGTCTGCGGGCTTTGCTTATGTATTTTGTATTCTTCTGTTCATGGAATGTCTGTATTTACGTCTGCGGGCTTTGCTTATGTATTTTGTATTCTTCTTTTCATGGAATGTCTGTATTTACGTCTGCGGGCTTTGCTTATGTATTTTGTATTCTTCTTTTCATGGAATGTCTGTATTTACGTCTGCGGGCTTTGCTTATGTATTTTGTATTCTTCTTTTCATGGAATGTCTGTATTTACGTCTGCGGGCTTTGCTTATGTATTTTGTATTCTTCTTTTCATGGAATGTCTGTATTTACGTCTGCGGGCTTTGCTTATGTATTTTGTATTCTTCTTTTCATGGAATGTCTGTATTTACGTCTGCGGGCTTTGCTTATGTATTTTGTATTCTTCTTTTCATGGAATGTCTGTATTTACGTCTGCGGGCTTTGCTTATGTATTTTGTATTCTTCTTTTCATGGAATGTCTGTATTTACGTCTGCGGGCTTTGCTTATGTATTTTGTATTCTTCTGTTCATGGAATGTCTGTATTTACGTCTGCGGGCTTTGCTTATGTATTTTGTATTCTTCTTTTCATGGAATGTCTGTATTTACGTCTGCGGGCTTTGCTTATGTATTTTGTATTCTTCTTTTCATGGAATGTCTGTATTTACGTCTGCGGGCTTTGCTTATGTATTTTGTATTCTTCTTTTCATGGAATGTCTGTATTTACGTCTGCGGGCTTTGCTTATGTATTTTGTATTCTTCTTTTCATGGAATGTCTGTATTTACGTCTGCGGGCTTTGCTTATGTATTTTGTATTCTTCTGTTCATGGAATGTCTGTATTTACGTCTGCGGGCTTTGCTTATGTATTTTGTATTCTTCTTTTCATGGAATGTCTGTATTTACGTCTGCGGGCTTTGCTTATGTATTTTGTATTCTTCTTTTCATGGAATGTCTGTATTTACGTCTGCGGGCTTTGCTTATGTATTTTGTATTCTTCTTTTCATGGAATGTCTGTATTTACGTCTGGGGGCTTTGCTTATGTATTTTGTATTCTTCTTTTCATGGAATGTCTGTATTTACGTCTGCGGGCTTTGCTTATGTATTTTGTATTCTTCTGTTCATGGAATGTCTGTATTTACGTCTGCGGGCTTTGCTTATGTATTTTGTATTCTTCTTTTCATGGAATGTCTGTATTTACGTCTGCGGGCTTTGCTTATGTATTTTGTATTCTTCTTTTCATGGAATGTCTGTATTTACGTCTGCGGGCTTTGCTTATGTATTTTGTATTCTTCTTTTCATGGAATGTCTGTATTTACGTCTGCGGGCTTTGCTTATGTATTTTGTATTCTTCTGTTCATGGAATGTCTGTATTTACGTCTGCGGGCTTTGCTTATGTATTTTGTATTCTTCTTTTCATGGAATGTCTGTATTTACGTCTGCGGGCTTTGCTTATGTATTTTGTATTCTTCTTTTCATGGAATGTCTGTATTTACGTCTGCGGGCTTTGCTTATGTATTTTGTATTCTTCTTTTCATGGAATGTCTGTATTTACGTCTGCGGGCTTTGCTTATGTATTTTGTATTCTTCTTTTCATGGAATGTCTGTATTTACGTCTGCGGGCTTTGCTTATGTATTTTGTATTCTTCTGTTCATGGAATGTCTGTATTTACGTCTGCGGGCTTTGCTTATGTATTTTGTATTCTTCTTTTCATGGAATGTCTGTATTTACGTCTGCGGGCTTTGCTTATGTATTTTGTATTCTTCTGTTCATGGAATGTCTGTATTTACGTCTGCGGGCTTTGCTTATGTATTTTGTATTCTTCTGTTCATGGAATGTCTGTATTTACGTCTGCGGGCTTTGCTTATGTATTTTGTATTCTTCTTTTCATGGAATGTCTGTATTTACGTCTGCGGGCTTTGCTTATGTATTTTGTATTCTTCTTTTCATGGAATGTCTGTATTTACGTCTGCGGGCTTTGCTTATGTATTTTGTATTCTTCTTTTCATGGAATGTCTGTATTTACGTCTGCGGGCTTTGCTTATGTATTTTGTATTCTTCTTTTCATGGAATGTCTGTATTTACGTCTGCGGGCTTTGCTTATGTATTTTGTATTCTTCTGTTCATGGAATGTCTGTATTTACGTCTGCGGGCTTTGCTTATGTATTTTGTATTCTTCTGTTCATGGAATGTCTGTATTTACGTCTGCGGGCTTTGCTTATGTATTTTGTATTCTTCTTTTCATGGAATGTCTGTATTTACGTCTGCGGGCTTTGCTTATGTATTTTGTATTCTTCTGTTCATGGAATGTCTGTATTTACGTCTGCGGGCTTTGCTTATGTATTTTGTATTCTTCTTTTCATGGAATGTCTGTATTTACGTCTGCGGGCTTTGCTTATGTATTTTGTATTCTTCTTTTCATGGAATGTCTGTATTTACGTCTGCGGGCTTTGCTTATGTATTTTGTATTCTTCTGTTCATGGAATGTCTGTATTTACGTCTGCGGGCTTTGCTTATGTATTTTGTATTCTTCTTTTCATGGAATGTCTGTATTTACGTCTGCGGGCTTTGCTTATGTATTTTGTATTCTTCTTTTCATGGAATGTCTGTATTTACGTCTGCGGGCTTTGCTTATGTATTTTGTATTCTTCTTTTCATGGAATGTCTGTATTTACGTCTGCGGGCTTTGCTTATGTATTTTGTATTCTTCTTTTTCATGGAATGTCTGTATTTACGTCTGCGGGCTTTGCTTATGTATTTTGTATTCTTCTGTTCATGGAATGTCTGTATTTACGTCTGCGGGCTTTGCTTATGTATTTTGTATTCTTCTTTTCATGGAATGTCTGTATTTACGTCTGCGGGCTTTGCTTATGTATTTTGTATTCTTCTTTTCATGGAATGTCTGTATTTACGTCTGCGGGCTTTGCTTATGTATTTTGTATTCTTCTTTTCATGGAATGTCTGTATTTACGTCTGCGGGCTTTGCTTATGTATTTTGTATTCTTCTGTTCATGGAATGTCTGTATTTACGTCTGCGGGCTTTGCTTATGTATTTTGTATTCTTCTTTTCATGGAATGTCTGTATTTACGTCTGCGGGCTTTGCTTATGTATTTTGTATTCTTCTGTTCATGGAATGTCTGTATTTACGTCTGCGGGCTTTGCTTATGTATTTTGTATTCTTCTTTTCATGGAATGTCTGTATTTACGTCTGCGGGCTTTGCTTATGTATTTTGTATTCTTCTGTTCATGGAATGTCTGTATTTACGTCTGCGGGCTTTGCTTATGTATTTTGTATTCTTCTTTTCATGGAATGTCTGTATTTACGTCTGCGGGCTTTGCTTATGTATTTTGTATTCTTCTGTTCATGGAATGTCTGTATTTACGTCTGGGGGCTTTGCTTATGTATTTTGTATTCTTCTGTTCATGGAATGTCTGTATTTACGTCTGCGGGCTTTGCTTATGTATTTTGTATTCTTCTTTTCATGGAATGTCTGTATTTACGTCTGGGGGCTTTGCTTATGTATTTTGTATTCTTCTGTTCATGGAATGTCTGTATTTACGTCTGCGGGCTTTGCTTATGTATTTTGTATTCTTCTTTTCATGGAATGTCTGTATTTACGTCTGGGGGCTTTGCTTATGTATTTTGTATTCTTCTGTTCATGGAATGTCTGTATTTACGTCTGCGGGCTTTGCTTATGTATTTTGTATTCTTCTGTTCATGGAATGTCTGTATTTACGTCTGCGGGCTTTGCTTATGTATTTTGTATTCTTCTTTTCATGGAATGTCTGTATTTACGTCTGCGGGCTTTGCTTATGTATTTTGTATTCTTCTGTTCATGGAATGTCTGTATTTACGTCTGCGGGCTTTGCTTATGTATTTTGTATTCTTCTTTTCATGGAATGTCTGTATTTACGTCGTATTTTGTATTCTTCTGTTCATGGAATGTCTGTATTTACGTCTGGGGGCTTTGCTTATGTATTTTGTATTCTTCTTTTCATGGAATGTCTGTATTTACGTCTGCGGGCTTTGCTTATGTATTTTGTATTCTTCTGTTCATGGAATGTCTGTATTTACGTCTGCGGGCTTTGCTTATGTATTTTGTATTCTTCTGTTCATGGAATGTCTGTATTTACGTCTGCGGGCTTTGCTTATGTATTTTGTATTCTTCTTTTCATGGAATGTCTGTATTTACGTCTGCGGGCTTTGCTTATGTATTTTGTATTCTTCTTTTCATGGAATGTCTGTATTTACGTCTGCGGGCTTTGCTTATGTATTTTGTATTCTTCTTTTCATGGAATGTCTGTATTTACGTCTGCGGGCTTTGCTTATGTATTTTGTATTCTTCTGTTCATGGAATGTCTGTATTTACGTCTGCGGGCTTTGCTTATGTATTTTGTATTCTTCTGTTCATGGAATGTCTGTATTTACGTCTGCGGGCTTTGCTTATGTATTTTGTATTCTTCTTTTCATGGAATGTCTGTATTTACGTCTGCGGGCTTTGCTTATGTATTTTGTATTCTTCTGTTCATGGAATGTCTGTATTTACGTCTGCGGGCTTTGCTTATGTATTTTGTATTCTTCTGTTCATGGAATGTCTGTATTTACGTCTGCGGGCTTTGCTTATGTATTTTGTATTCTTCTTTTCATGGAATGTCTGTATTTACGTCTGCGGGCTTTGCTTATGTATTTTGTATTCTTCTTTTCATGGAATGTCTGTATTTACGTCTGCGGGCTTTGCTTATGTATTTTGTATTCTTCTTTTCATGGAATGTCTGTATTTACGTCTGCGGGCTTTGCTTATGTATTTTGTATTCTTCTGTTCATGGAATGTCTGTATTTACGTCTGCGGGCTTTGCTTATGTATTTTGTATTCTTCTGTTCATGGAATGTCTGTATTTACGTCTGCGGGCTTTGCTTATGTATTTTGTATTCTTCTGTTCATGGAATGTCTGTATTTACGTCTGCGGGCTTTGCTTATGTATTTTGTATTCTTCTTTTCATGGAATGTCTGTATTTACGTCTGCGGGCTTTGCTTATGTATTTTGTATTCTTCTGTTCATGGAATGTCTGTATTTACGTCTGCGGGCTTTGCTTATGTATTTTGTATTCTTCTTTTCATGGAATGTCTGTATTTACGTCTGCGGGCTTTGCTTATGTATTTTGTATTCTTCTTTTCATGGAATGTCTGTATTTACGTCTGCGGGCTTTGCTTATGTATTTTGTATTCTTCTTTTCATGGAATGTCTGTATTTACGTCTGCGGGCTTTGCTTATGTATTTTGTATTCTTCTTTTCATGGAATGTCTGTATTTACGTCTGCGGGCTTTGCTTATGTATTTTGTATTCTTCTGTTCATGGAATGTCTGTATTTACGTCTGCGGGCTTTGCTTATGTATTTTGTATTCTTCTTTTCATGGAATGTCTGTATTTACGTCTGCGGGCTTTGCTTATGTATTTTGTATTCTTCTGTTCATGGAATGTCTGTATTTACGTCTGCGGGCTTTGCTTATGTATTTTGTATTCTTCTGTTCATGGAATGTCTGTATTTACGTCTGCGGGCTTTGCTTATGTATTTTGTATTCTTCTTTTCATGGAATGTCTGTATTTACGTCTGCGGGCTTTGCTTATGTATTTTGTATTCTTCTTTTCATGGAATGTCTGTATTTACGTCTGCGGGCTTTGCTTATGTATTTTGTATTCTTCTGTTCATGGAATGTCTGTATTTACGTCTGCGGGCTTTGCTTATGTATTTTGTATTCTTCTGTTCATGGAATGTCTGTATTTACGTCTGCGGGCTTTGCTTATGTATTTTGTATTCTTCTGTTCATGGAATGTCTGTATTTACGTCTGCGGGCTTTGCTTATGTATTTTGTATTCTTCTGTTCATGGAATGTCTGTATTTACGTCTGCGGGCTTTGCTTATGTATTTTGTATTCTTCTTTTCATGGAATGTCTGTATTTACGTCTGCGGGCTTTGCTTATGTATTTTGTATTCTTCTTTTCATGGAATGTCTGTATTTACGTCTGGGGGCTTTGCTTATGTATTTTGTATTCTTCTTTTCATGGAATGTCTGTATTTACGTCTGCGGGCTTTGCTTATGTATTTTGTATTCTTCTTTTCATGGAATGTCTGTATTTACGTCTGCGGGCTTTGCTTATGTATTTTGTATTCTTCTGTTCATGGAATGTCTGTATTTACGTCTGCGGGCTTTGCTTATGTATTTTGTATTCTTCTTTTCATGGAATGTCTGTATTTACGTCTGGGGGCTTTGCTTATGTATTTTGTATTCTTCTGTTCATGGAATGTCTGTATTTACGTCTGGGGGCTTTGCTTATGTATTTTGTATTCTTCTTTTCATGGAATGTCTGTATTTACGTCTGCGGGCTTTGCTTATGTATTTTGTATTCTTCTTTTCATGGAATGTCTGTATTTACGTCTGCGGGCTTTGCTTATGTATTTTGTATTCTTCTTTTCATGGAATGTCTGTATTTACGTCTGCGGGCTTTGCTTATGTATTTTGTATTCTTCTGTTCATGGAATGTCTGTATTTACGTCTGGGGGCTTTGCTTATGTATTTTGTATTCTTCTTTTCATGGAATGTCTGTATTTACGTCTGCGGGCTTTGCTTATGTATTTTGTATTCTTCTGTTCATGGAATGTCTGTATTTACGTCTGCGGGCTTTGCTTATGTATTTTGTATTCTTCTTTTCATGGAATGTCTGTATTTACGTCTGCGGGCTTTGCTTATGTATTTTGTATTCTTCTTTTCATGGAATGTCTGTATTTACGTCTGGGGGCTTTGCTTATGTATTTTGTATTCTTCTTTTCATGGAATGTCTGTATTTACGTCTGGGGGCTTTGCTTATGTATTTTGTATTCTTCTTTTCATGGAATGTCTGTATTTACGTCTGCGGGCTTTGCTTATGTATTTTGTATTCTTCTGTTCATGGAATGTCTGTATTTACGTCTGCGGGCTTTGCTTATGTATTTTGTATTCTTCTTTTCATGGAATGTCTGTATTTACGTCTGGGGGGCTTTGCTTATGTATTTTGTATTCTTCTTTTCATGGAATGTCTGTATTTACGTCTGCGGGCTTTGCTTATGTATTTTGTATTCTTCTTTTCATGGAATGTCTGTATTTACGTCTGCGGGCTTTGCTTATGTATTTTGTATTCTTCTGTTCATGGAATGTCTGTATTTACGTCTGCGGGCTTTGCTTATGTATTTTGTATTCTTCTTTTCATGGAATGTCTGTATTTACGTCTGCGGGCTTTGCTTATGTATTTTGTATTCTTCTGTTCATGGAATGTCTGTATTTACGTCTGCGGGCTTTGCTTATGTATTTTGTATTCTTCTTTTCATGGAATGTCTGTATTTACGTCTGCGGGCTTTGCTTATGTATTTTGTATTCTTCTGTTCATGGAATGTCTGTATTTACGTCTGCGGGCTTTGCTTATGTATTTTGTATTCTTCTGTTCATGGAATGTCTGTATTTACGTCTGCGGGCTTTGCTTATGTATTTTGTATTCTTCTTTTCATGGAATGTCTGTATTTACGTCTGCGGGCTTTGCTTATGTATTTTGTATTCTTCTGTTCATGGAATGTCTGTATTTACGTCTGCGGGCTTTGCTTATGTATTTTGTATTCTTCTGTTCATGGAATGTCTGTATTTACGTCTGCGGGCTTTGCTTATGTATTTTGTATTCTTCTTTTCATGGAATGTCTGTATTTACGTCTGCGGGCTTTGCTTATGTATTTTGTATTCTTCTTTTCATGGAATGTCTGTATTTACGTCTGCGGGCTTTGCTTATGTATTTTGTATTCTTCTTTTCATGGAATGTCTGTATTTACGTCTGCGGGCTTTGCTTATGTATTTTGTATTCTTCTGTTCATGGAATGTCTGTATTTACGTCTGCGGGCTTTGCTTATGTATTTTGTATTCTTCTGTTCATGGAATGTCTGTATTTACGTCTGCGGGCTTTGCTTATGTATTTTGTATTCTTCTGTTCATGGAATGTCTGTATTTACGTCTGCGGGCTTTGCTTATGTATTTTGTATTCTTCTTTTCATGGAATGTCTGTATTTACGTCTGCGGGCTTTGCTTATGTATTTTGTATTCTTCTGTTCATGGAATGTCTGTATTTACGTCTGCGGGCTTTGCTTATGTATTTTGTATTCTTCTTTTCATGGAATGTCTGTATTTACGTCTGCGGGCTTTGCTTATGTATTTTGTATTCTTCTTTTCATGGAATGTCTGTATTTACGTCTGCGGGCTTTGCTTATGTATTTTGTATTCTTCTGTTCATGGAATGTCTGTATTTACGTCTGCGGGCTTTGCTTATGTATTTTGTATTCTTCTTTTCATGGAATGTCTGTATTTACGTCTGCGGGCTTTGCTTATGTATTTTGTATTCTTCTGTTCATGGAATGTCTGTATTTACGTCTGCGGGCTTTGCTTATGTATTTTGTATTCTTCTTTTCATGGAATGTCTGTATTTACGTCTGCGGGCTTTGCTTATGTATTTTGTATTCTTCTGTTCATGGAATGTCTGTATTTACGTCTGCGGGCTTTGCTTATGTATTTTGTATTCTTCTGTTCATGGAATGTCTGTATTTACGTCTGCGGGCTTTGCTTATGTATTTTGTATTCTTCTTTTCATGGAATGTCTGTATTTACGTCTGCGGGCTTTGCTTATGTATTTTGTATTCTTCTTTTCATGGAATGTCTGTATTTACGTCTGCGGGCTTTGCTTATGTATTTTGTATTCTTCTGTTCATGGAATGTCTGTATTTACGTCTGCGGGCTTTGCTTATGTATTTTGTATTCTTCTGTTCATGGAATGTCTGTATTTACGTCTGCGGGCTTTGCTTATGTATTTTGTATTCTTCTGTTCATGGAATGTCTGTATTTACGTCTGCGGGCTTTGCTTATGTATTT
Source organism: Oreohelix idahoensis (assembly GCA_024509875.1). NCBI lineage: Eukaryota > Metazoa > Mollusca > Gastropoda > Stylommatophora > Oreohelicidae > Oreohelix > Oreohelix idahoensis. The sequence continues at coordinate 292,831 of JAMPIV010017881.1, forward strand.
TGTATTCTTCTGTTCATGGAATGTCTGTATTTACGTCTGCGGGCTTTGCTTATGTATTTTGTATTCTTCTTTTCATGGAATGTCTGTATTTACGTCTGCGGGCTTTGCTTATGTATTTTGTATTCTTCTGTTCATGGAATGTCTGTATTTACGTCTGCGGGCTTTGCTTATGTATTTTGTATTCTTCTTTTCATGGAATGTCTGTATTTACGTCTGCGGGCTTTGCTTATGTATTTTGTATTCTTCTGTTCATGGAATGTCTGTATTTACGTCTGGGGGGCTTTGCTTATGTATTTTGTATTCTTCTGTTCATGGAATGTCTGTATTTACGTCTGCGGGCTTTGCTTATGTATTTTGTATTCTTCTTTTCATGGAATGTCTGTATTTACGTCTGCGGGCTTTGCTTATGTATTTTGTATTCTTCTGTTCATGGAATGTCTGTATTTACGTCTGCGGGCTTTGCTTATGTATTTTGTATTCTTCTTTTCATGGAATGTCTGTATTTACGTCTGGGGGCTTTGCTTATGTATTTTGTATTCTTCTGTTCATGGAATGTCTGTATTTACGTCTGCGGGCTTTGCTTATGTATTTTGTATTCTTCTGTTCATGGAATGTCTGTATTTACGTCTGCGGGCTTTGCTTATGTATTTTGTATTCTTCTTTTCATGGAATGTCTGTATTTACGTCTGCGGGCTTTGCTTATGTATTTTGTATTCTTCTGTTCATGGAATGTCTGTATTTACGTCTGCGGGCTTTGCTTATGTATTTTGTATTCTTCTTTTCATGGAATGTCTGTATTTACGTCTGGGGGCTTTGCTTATGTATTTTGTATTCTTCTGTTCATGGAATGTCTGTATTTACGTCTGGGGGCTTTGCTTATGTATTTTGTATTCTTCTTTTCATGGAATGTCTGTATTTACGTCTGGGGGCTTTGCTTATGTATTTTGTATTCTTCTGTTCATGGAATGTCTGTATTTACGTCTGCGGGCTTTGCTTATGTATTTTGTATTCTTCTGTTCATGGAATGTCTGTATTTACGTCTGCGGGCTTTGCTTATGTATTTTGTATTCTTCTGTTCATGGAATGTCTGTATTTACGTCTGCGGGCTTTGCTTATGTATTTTGTATTCTTCTTTTCATGGAATGTCTGTATTTACGTCTGCGGGCTTTGCTTATGTATTTTGTATTCTTCTGTTCATGGAATGTCTGTATTTACGTCTGGGGGCTTTGCTTATGTATTTTGTATTCTTCTGTTCATGGAATGTCTGTATTTACGTCTGCGGGCTTTGCTTATGTATTTTGTATTCTTCTGTTCATGGAATGTCTGTATTTACGTCTGCGGGCTTTGCTTATGTATTTTGTATTCTTCTGTTCATGGAATGTCTGTATTTACGTCTGCGGGCTTTGCTTATGTATTTTGTATTCTTCTTTTCATGGAATGTCTGTATTTACGTCTGGGGGCTTTGCTTATGTATTTTGTATTCTTCTTTTCATGGAATGTCTGTATTTACGTCTGGGGGCTTTGCTTATGTATTTTGTATTCTTCTGTTCATGGAATGTCTGTATTTACGTCTGCGGGCTTTGCTTATGTATTTTGTATTCTTCTGTTCATGGAATGTCTGTATTTACGTCTGCGGGCTTTGCTTATGTATTTTGTATTCTTCTGTTCATGGAATGTCTGTATTTACGTCTGCGGGCTTTGCTTATGTATTTTGTATTCTTCTGTTCATGGAATGTCTGTATTTACGTCTGCGGGCTTTGCTTATGTATTTTGTATTCTTCTTTTCATGGAATGTCTGTATTTACGTCTGCGGGCTTTGCTTATGTATTTTGTATTCTTCTTTTCATGGAATGTCTGTATTTACGTCTGCGGGCTTTGCTTATGTATTTTGTATTCTTCTGTTCATGGAATGTCTGTATTTACGTCTGGGGGCTTTGCTTATGTATTTTGTATTCTTCTGTTCATGGAATGTCTGTATTTACGTCTGCGGGCTTTGCTTATGTATTTTGTATTCTTCTGTTCATGGAATGTCTGTATTTACGTCTGGGGGCTTTGCTTATGTATTTTGTATTCTTCTGTTCATGGAATGTCTGTATTTACGTCTGCGGGCTTTGCTTATGTATTTTGTATTCTTCTGTTCATGGAATGTCTGTATTTACGTCTGCGGGCTTTGCTTATGTATTTTGTATTCTTCTGTTCATGGAATGTCTGTATTTACGTCTGCGGGCTTTGCTTATGTATTTTGTATTCTTCTGTTCATGGAATGTCTGTATTTACGTCTGCGGGCTTTGCTTATGTATTTTGTATTCTTCTTTTCATGGAATGTCTGTATTTACGTCTGCGGGCTTTGCTTATGTATTTTGTATTCTTCTGTTCATGGAATGTCTGTATTTACGTCTGCGGGCTTTGCTTATGTATTTTGTATTCTTCTTTTCATGGAATGTCTGTATTTACGTCTGCGGGCTTTGCTTATGTATTTTGTATTCTTCTGTTCATGGAATGTCTGTATTTACGTCTGCGGGCTTTGCTTATGTATTTTGTATTCTTCTGTTCATGGAATGTCTGTATTTACGTCTGGGGGCTTTGCTTATGTATTTTGTATTCTTCTGTTCATGGAATGTCTGTATTTACGTCTGCGGGCTTTGCTTATGTATTTTGTATTCTTCTGTTCATGGAATGTCTGTATTTACGTCTGCGGGCTTTGCTTATGTATTTTGTATTCTTCTGTTCATGGAATGTCTGTATTTACGTCTGCGGGCTTTGCTTATGTATTTTGTATTCTTCTTTTCATGGAATGTCTGTATTTACGTCTGCGGGCTTTGCTTATGTATTTTGTATTCTTCTGTTCATGGAATGTCTGTATTTACGTCTGCGGGCTTTGCTTATGTATTTTGTATTCTTCTGTTCATGGAATGTCTGTATTTACGTCTGCGGGCTTTGCTTATGTATTTTGTATTCTTCTTTTCATGGAATGTCTGTATTTACGTCTGCGGGCTTTGCTTATGTATTTTGTATTCTTCTGTTCATGGAATGTCTGTATTTACGTCTGCGGGCTTTGCTTATGTATTTTGTATTCTTCTGTTCATGGAATGTCTGTATTTACGTCTGCGGGCTTTGCTTATGTATTTTGTATTCTTCTGTTCATGGAATGTCTGTATTTACGTCTGCGGGCTTTGCTTATGTATTTTGTATTCTTCTTTTCATGGAATGTCTGTATTTACGTCTGCGGGCTTTGCTTATGTATTTTGTATTCTTCTGTTCATGGAATGTCTGTATTTACGTCTGCGGGCTTTGCTTATGTATTTTGTATTCTTCTGTTCATGGAATGTCTGTATTTACGTCTGGGGGCTTTGCTTATGTATTTTGTATTCTTCTGTTCATGGAATGTCTGTATTTACGTCTGCGGGCTTTGCTTATGTATTTTGTATTCTTCTGTTCATGGAATGTCTGTATTTACGTCTGCGGGCTTTGCTTATGTATTTTGTATTCTTCTGTTTATGGAATGTCTGTATTTACGTCTGCGGGCTTTGCTTATGTATTTTGTATTCTTCTGTTCATGGAATGTCTGTATTTACGTCTGCGGGCTTTGCTTATGTATTTTGTATTCTTCTGTTCATGGAATGTCTGTATTTACGTCTGCGGGCTTTGCTTATGTATTTTGTATTCTTCTGTTCATGGAATGTCTGTATTTACGTCTGGGGGCTTTGCTTATGTATTTTGTATTCTTCTTTTCGCTCTTTTTTGTTGTTGTTGAGCATTGAACTACAGCTACACCGGGGATGGAGCTTTGGACAACTGCTAAATCTGGTCCTTGCAGGAAACCTGTCTTACCTTTTAATCCTCCCAAACATTGGTCCTCTGTAGTTCTTAAGTATACAGTCATGAATTTGTATTTTCAAGTTTTAGCTACATGTTGTGTTCTTGTTCTGTAAGCTTCATAAATGAGAATTATCTGTTGTCTTAAAACCATCTTGATCTTTGTCCTTGACATTGAACATGGCACTGTAAACTCAGTACTTGCTTGCCATTGGTTGTCTAATCAATTATGTTGTTGTTTAGTTTAACATACAATTCTGCCTGAGAGACTGTTAATCTTTTACTGGAACTAAATTAAAACTGAAGTTAAACTAAATGTTTTTATGTCAAATGAAGCCCTGTAAACCTGTTATTCTGGATATCAGAAATACACATTGAGGAAAAGTTTGCACTGGTGTGTCAGAATATGATGGCTGTGAATTTGTTATGCCAGTCATTGGGCAGATAGACACTGTTTGCTGTAGGATCTAGAACCTTTCTATGACATGAATAAACAAATAATCAATATTATCACAAGTTTACTACATGATAATAATTTCACAGAAAAAAGATGTACTGAGGTAATGTAAAATGTGTCTGGATTGATTGAAAGTAGAGATGAAAGTTCTCCAAAAATTCAATTGGAGAAAGAAAAGAAATTGTTCATTTGTTAGATTTCATAAATTTACTTAAAAAAATGACTAGCTGTTAAAACTGATATGATGTAAACTTATCATTGACTGAAAAACATAGTTTTAACAATTCTAAGTATGATTGCTGTTTGAGAAACGATACCATTCATTTTCCAAGATTGAAAATATTCTAATTCTATTTCAGGCAAAAGAAAAGAATTACACATTTTTTTCAACACAGGACGTTAGATTTAAAATGTTAACAATTGTTTTAATTGTGGCTCTTCTTGTTTGAGAAATCAATTTAGAGAAAAATAGTGTATTTCTCATGTTAAATATAGAATATAATTATGGGACCTCAAGATGCAGCAATAGAGACCGCAGTCAGCGACTCATAGCTTGACTGCCTGCGTCAGGACCAGCGAACCAGAGCTGGTCAAGACCGTGCTCCACCTCCACGTGGTGGTCCTGGAAACAGTCTGCAGCAATGCAGGCTGGCTGAGCGAGTACGGATCGCAATGGGAAGGCAAACCCAGTCCTAAAAAATGCCGTGCAGAAGTCGGATGTGTCGACCGAAAGGTGCAGATATCACAGCTACGTTGGAAACAGACACAACGCAACCACCGTCCTTTTCAGGGCGAACGAAGAAGAAGAAGAAGAAGAATATAATTATTTCTGTCTCCAGTGTTACATACAGTCATGTGTCTTTTGTCTTCATATGAAGCTTGGAGTCACCCACTACAGCTGGTCCCCTTGTAGTAATCTGGCACCATAACATTCATATGCTTTTGTAGCAGTTCATTTGACATGATGAATTTGCCAGCCTCAGTTTACTTTATATCTCTGGGTGGGAGGGTAGTAGGCCTGTTATTTCTTTGTCTTGTCAGAGAGCCTCGGGAACTATATGGGACACAATTAATACTAAGTTTTCAATAACTAAGACGCTGATTGAAAAATCAAAGAGTTTTTCAGAATGATATTGCTTGCTCTGAAACAACACATCAGTGTAGCATTTTAAAGTCTGAAATTTTCTGGATCTCAGTTTGCAGTGAAAGAGCTAACAAATTTAACAAAAAAATTGCATAAAATCTGTTATCAAAATGGCAGTCCATGTTTGTTAACAATCTGTTTATTATAACTGTTTGAAACTCAGCTGTTCAAGCAACCATTATTTATTCAGTACTGTTATTTGCAACAATGACAAATGTTTTATGTCCTTTAAAAAATTGTTCTTATGAAACTAAAAGCCTGCTTCCAGTAGCGATTGAATTGAGCAGTCAGTCCATCCAAAGATGTGCAGAATTAAAGCAGAAATAATACAGGCACCCATGAACAGCTTTTAAACTTAATGGGTGTTAACAACCCTTAAAATTAAAAGCGAAGGTGAAACCCCAAACTCAGGTAAACCAAATTTAAGATTACAAAAATCATTAAAGAAAAGGCATTTTGAAGAAGCTGAACAAATGTAAATAGTATCCATTAAGAGCAGATAGCTTCTTTAGATGTATTTCATGTTGCGTAGATAGTTGAAGTAAAAGCAGAAAATTTATTATTCAAGTTGCAGTAGTTCCTTACAATAAATAGTTTTTTTTTTTTTTTTTTTTTTTTTTTTTTTTTTTTAAATTAACTAATTTGTTGAATGGATGTTTTGAAACATCCTCATACCCAACATAGATTTAAATATTGAAATGCCTTTTCAGTTCCTTAAAAAAAAAATATTAAACTTTTATGTTATATATGTGGCTAATGTTGATAATCTGTATTTTTATTTAGCAATTGAACAATAAAATACAAGTTTGACTATGTATGCTGAAATTGTACATTCAAATTAACAATACTATTACTGTGTTTGACTAGTTTAATTAATATGTTAAAATTATTTAATTCTGTGAATCATTGAACATGGGAAACAAAGAGCCAAGGATCCAGACCCCGAGGACGACCCAGAGTACGCTGGGAGGACAACATTAGACAATCTTTGAAGGACCGAGGACTAGAATGGAACCAGGCCAGGAGGAAGACAGCCGATAGAATAGTCTGGCGCTCTCTCTTCCAAACCTCTACACCTCACGGTAGAAGGGGAACGACTAAGTAAGTAAGTAAGAATCATTGAAACAAAGGTTACATTCTGTGCTATAGCAACAAATATCATTTTTAATCTAGTTACAACTAACTTTTAATTAACTTGAAAGAACAAGCATCAATAGAAGGTTTAAGCTGGGTTGAATTTGAAGACGTTAAATGCAAAATGTTAATAATTACCCTAGCTCACTGTACTAACAATAATTAAGTGAAAGTTGCTTATCTGTCACAGGATACTAGAACTGAGTACTTAAGAATAATCATTATGGTTTCTAAATCACTTTAGTTAATTTAAGAATTAAAGAGGGCAGTAGATAATAAACAAGAGATTTAAAGAGGGGAAATAGATAATATAAAAATAAGAGATAATTTTATGCAGTAGTGATGTTAATATGTCCCTGTGCTAATACATTCTGTTTTGTCATTTCAGGTAATTATCAGGGCCAGAAAGTTGCCTGGTCACTGATGCCCACACTTCATCTTGGTTAACCTTGTCCATTATGTCTTGATACTGACAACATGTGAGGCAGTTTAATTTTGCTCAGTGGTGGCTAACTGTGGGCTGGATGATATAAGGCAGATCAGGTAATACATTGAGGAGAGATATACCAGACCAGAGGAATGGAGAATAAAACTGGAGGAAATGGAGACAGCGACAGGGGGAAATGTTGTTAAGTGGGGTGTGTGGTCACTGACCTGTACACAGAAGGAAGCAAAGAAATTTATCTGAATGGCTAGAGGACACCTGTCAGCGTACAGGGAAAATAGGATACTCACATAAATCAGTCTCAGGTTAGACATAACTAACCTGAGATTTTGTCTCGAGTAATAGCGGGCAGATGTACAAACAAAAATTATTATTATTTTCCTTTGCACTCCTTATGGAGCATGGAGCTTCAGCTGGTACCCTTTCTGGAAGCTTGCACCAAGCAGTCACATGATCTTGCAGCTGTGGTTGCTATGGCAATTTGTTTGGTTTCTATGGCAATTTGTTTGATATGCCTGAGGATGCAGTAGTTGTGTTTTTTCTTTCTCTTCAGAGAGACACCCCCCACCAGAACAGAATGGGGCAAGCAATAAAATTAACTAACTGAAGTAGTCTGAGACCACTAGGTCAGTGTTTTTCAACCCATTCTTTATTTTTTTTTTTTTTTTTTTTTTACATATCTTAAACGTTAACACATCACTTGTACATACTGTTTCATACAAATTATTAATTTGCGCGTGCAACCTTGTGCTTTATGAAGTAACTTTGTTTCTGCATATCTTTTTATTCATTCATTCATAACCCTCCACTCCCATAGGAGAATAGGCCTTCAATAAACACATGCCAAGTCCTCCTGTCACGTGCCATCATCTCAAGTTCTTTCCACGTTCTCTCCATGTGCTTCTTGGTCTACCTCTGCCTCTCTTGCCCTGTGGGTTCCAGAACAAGGACTGCTTATCAACAGGTTTCCTCAGTGTGTGTCCTATCCATCGCCATCGTCTTCTTCTCATCTCTTGTTCCACTGGCACTTATCTAGTTCTTGTCATCAGTTCCTTAGGACCTACAAGCTGAGAGAGCCAGAAATTAAGACCAGATATCATGGGCTAATTGCTGCAGCAGTGAGCAACACAGAAGAACGACCTGATGACTTGGAAACCCTCTGGAATAAACTCAAGGATATCATAAAGACAGCTGCTACAGAAGCATGCGGTGAAGTCCGACTTGGGATCAAGAGAAAGAGGACACCTTGGTGGACAGAGGAAGTTAAAGAGAAAATAAGAGAGAAGAAAATGGCATGGAAACAATACTTAGGAGCTAAAAACACAACAGGACAAATGGAAAAATATAGAGAATATGTGACACTCAGAACAGAAGCAAAGAACAAAGTGCTAGCAGCAAAACAGAAGTCCTGGGAAGAATTTGGAGAAAAGCTAGAAAAAGATGCACATGAAAACCAGAAATTGTTCTATAAGACCCTAAAGAACATGAGGAAGGAAAAACAATGCCTCTCAAATTTATAAAGGACAAGCAAGGCAAATTGCTTACTGCTGCAAAAGAAGTAATGGAAAGAATATTTCTCAGAACTCCTGGATGGTGAGCATGGTGAAGCATCAGAAATGATAACCACTAGCACAGAAGAGAAAACCAATGATGGTGAAGATGACATAAAGATGGAAGAACTGAAGGCAACACTGGAGAAAATCAAGATGGGCAAAGCAGCAGGGCATGATGGTATAACACCAGAAATGGTTAAGTACATGGGAGCATCAGGCGACCTATTACTCTTAAGGGTTCTACAGGCAGCGTGGTACAACAAGACCATACCAAAGGACTGGGAGATTGCCATCATAATACCAATTTTCAAAAAGGGTGACAATCGACAGTGTGGAAACCATAGAGGCATATCCCTTCTCAGTGTCCCTGGTAAAATCTGCTCTAGAATCCTAGAGCAGAGACTCAGACGCCAAGCTGAGCCACAATTGAATGAGGTCCAGTGCGGATTCTGAGCAAACCAAAGTACTCAAGACCTAATCTTCACACTCAGACAGCTGAGTGAAAAGGCCCTTGATATAAGAGTGAGATCCATCTTTGTTTCATAGATCTGGAAAAGGCGTTTGACAGGGTCCCCTGGAGCAAACTTTGGGACTGTTTGGCAAGAAAGAACATTCCAGCACCTCTGATTCATGCTATACAGAGCTTCTGCAAGTCTTGCAGAAATTATGTGAGGACAGCAAACCATAATTCAGAAGAGTTCAGGACCACCACTGGTGTAAGACAAGGTGATATCCTGTCACCTTATCTTTTCATACTCCTCATGGGTGATGTCATTAAGACATGTAAGGAGAGAACAAGAAAGTATTCAGTGGGGTACTGGAAGATGAGACAGGTCTGTATTTCAGAGCTGGCATTTGCTGATGATGTTGCCCTGATTGCTAAATCAGAGGCACATCTCCAATCCAACCTGCAAGTTTGGAAGGAAGAGCTGGAGAAGAGAGGGATGGTCATAAGCAGCTCTAAAACAAAATCCATGGTGATATCACGAGAAGAAAGAAGACATCAGATTAAGCTGGGAGAACAGGTCCTGGAGCAGGTCGACCACTTCAAATACCTCATAGCTATTATAGACCAAAAGGGAGGCATCAAAGAAGAGTTGGCCACTCGAAAAGCAGCAGCTGGGAGACTTTTTCAGGCCATAAATCGAGGATTCCTTAGCAAGAAAGAGGTTTGTAAGAAAACGAAGATGGCTGTATACCGCTCCACCTATGTCCCAGTCTTGACATATGGATGTGAGTCATGGGCAATGACTACAACCCACAAAAGCCAGATCCAAACCTCAGAAATGAGGTATCTGAGGAAGGTGGTTGAAGTAACAAGAAGAGACATGGTACGCAACCAGACGATATGTCAAGGCCTCAAATCCCACCCCCTGCAGACCCAAGTAGAACAGTCCCAACTAAGATGGTTTGGCCATGTCTGCAGAATGGGAGAAGATCGGCTACCATGACAAGCATGGGAAACAAAGAGCCAGGAATCCAGACCCCCCAGGATGACCCAGAGTCCGCTGGGAGGACAACATTAGACAATCTTTGAAGGACTGAGGACTAGAATGGAACCAGACCAGGACAAAGACAGCCGATAGGATAGTCTTGCGCTCTCTCTTCCAAACCTCTACACCTCACGGTAGAAGGGGAACGACTAAGTAAGTAAGTAAATAAGTCATCAGTTCCACGTTGGTAACCTTGTCAAACCATTTTAATCCCTCTATTCTACGCAAGCACCTATTTATGAAAGTCTGTAGCTTTTTGGTTGTTGTCTTTGTTGTTCTCCATGTCTCAGAGCCATACAACAGGACTGACTTCACATTTTAGTTGAAGATTCTTATTTTCATGTTGGATCCGATTTCTGTTGATCTCCATATATTTCCCAATGCAATGAAAGCTCCTCTTGCTTTTTGTATTCTTATTCTGATATCACTCTCTGTCCCTCCAACTTTGTCTATATTGCTGCCAAGATGTGTGTACGATTCTACATCTTGTATTGGTGCTCCTTCAAGTTCAACCCTGTTTTCATTACCTGCATTTATTCTCATTATCTTTGTCTTTTCCCTGTGTTTTTTCAGACCCAATTGATGTGACCTCTCATCGAGTGTTTTCAATTTGTCTTGCATCTGATTACGGTTATGGGACAGAAGAGCCAAGTCATCAGCAAAATCCAGATCATCCAACTTCTTAGTCAGAGTCCACTGGATTCCATTTCTGTTGTGTGTTGTTGATGTTCTCATAACCCAGTCTGTTGCTAGTAAGAAAAGAAATGGAGACAAGAGGCATCCCTGTCACACTCCTGTTCTTATCCCAAATAGCTTTTACCATTTAATACTAATTGCGTATGACTGGGTAAAAACTTTTTAACAGTCGTTTGTCACAGTCATCTGAGAACATTTTTGCTTAGTCCCTTTGGGCTTTTCCCATTTTTTAAATGGTGTTTTAATCTGTTGTGCTTTTATGACAATGGACAGCTTTAGAAATAACAATCAAAAGTGAGTTAATTGCAGATTTTGAAACCTTGTATGTCTTCTATCCTATACTGCTATTATTTCGCCCAAAAAGTGGTGGCTTTCTGCACACACAAAAAATGTGCCTATGAAAATATGCTATTTGCTCATTTTTACCACCAAAAATTCCAAAATTGAATTTAGTTTATTGAAAACTTATATTTTCACATTTTTAAATACAATTTTAGCTACAGTAATTAAATACATAAATTGTTCAAACATTGTTTTTAAAATTAAGATTTCCAAACTTTGTTACATACCACCAGAGGACCTCTACCCACACACTCCCTTTCTCCAAGGGTACCACACAGATGGTGCACACTAGTTGTTGAAAAGCACTGTACCAGGTGATTTATATTATCACTGTTGTCTGTGACAACAGATCACATCTGCTGTCATTTCTGAAGTTTAAAATTGTTTCTTTATTAGAAAGAAAGCAATTAATAAAAGTTTATTAATTGTTCAGAAAGTGTTGTATTTACTTGCACAATTCTTTAGTGTGTTGTCGATGTTCTCATAACCCAGTCTGTTGCTAGTAAGAAAAGAAATGGAGACAAGAGGCATCCCTGTTGCACTCCTGTTCTTATCCCAAATAGCTTTTACCATTTAATACTAATTGCGTATGACTGGGTAAAAACTTTTTAAGAGTCGTTTGTCACAGTCATCTGAGAACATTTTTGACAGTGAAGATGGAAAGTTAGAACTAGTTTGAGTCTGTCAGATTGGACAGAAGGTTTACTAGTGAGTGCCATCTGACGAGTGACGTGTGTGATATGATTAAGAGTATCAGATAAAACATGTTCTGGATAAAGATGTCGGCGAAAGAACTCGAGCATCTCTTGAGCTCGCTGATGGAAATCATCGTCATCGTGACATAACTGACGCAAGCGAAGAAGTTGAGAAAAGGGAATGGAATTTTTACAACTTTAAGAGGATGCGATGAGGTATAAAGAAGGAAACCATGAGCATCAGTAGCCTTAAAATAGACAGACGTTTTAAGACCAGTAGGGCTAATAGTCACAGTGATGTCAAGGAAGTTCAATGAAGTCGTAGAAATTTCAGAAGTGAATTTGATGGCAGGATTGAAATTACCAACAAAGTCAATAAATCAACGGAGGTCTACCTCAGACATGTCTGTAATGCCAATACCATCATCAATATAGTGGTGGTAAAACTCGGGTATAGGTCCATCGTAACTCTGAAAGACCAAATATTCAAAGTGACCCATAAACAGGCAAGCGTAACTGGGGCCCATCTTAGTACCCATAGCGACACCACTGATTTGGTTGAAGAATTGGCCATTAAACTCAAAAGAGTTGAGAATAAGAACCAACTCAGCAAGGCAAAGAAGCGGACCTGTACTTATAGTAAAATCAGTACGCTGGTCGAGAAAAAATTGGAGTGCCTTGAGACCATTAGCATGTGGAATAGAAGTGTAAAGGAAACAAACATCTAGGAGAAAAAGACGGTAAGTACGATCAGGCATGAATCTGATCGAATCAAAAGTAGTGATAGCATGAGTAGTGTCTTTCAAATAAGAAGACAGATTGGCGACTAAAGGCTGGAAAATACTATCAATGAATTCAGAAATATGTTCAGTGGGACAAGAGCAGGCTGAAACAATAGGCCTACCAGGGTTAGCAATTTTATGCACCTTAGGAAGCATGTAAAAGGAAGGCTTACCAAAACTACTATCAAAAATATGGAGAGATAAAGCACCAGAAGGGAGAAGATCATCATGGACAAGGCCCCGGATAGTCTCATAAACAGTAAGATTATTCCGGACTGTAGCATCACCAGAACAAGGTGAGTAAAAGGTGGTGTTACCTAGCTGTGTAACTCCTTCATGAATGTATAAGTCCTTACGCCAAACAACCACATCACCACCTTTGTCCGCTGGCTTGATAACAATATCATCATGGTTTTTAAGGCGTGATAATGACCGCATACAGAAGACGTGAGGTTAGATCGACGGAGACGGCATAGAGTGAGCTGGTCAATGTCATGTAAAGTATTGGCAGTATATAAATCCAGAGCATGAGAAGCTCATGGAGCTGGAGTCCAGTCTTGTTTAGGTTTGCCAAAACAACGAAAGATGTCATCAGTATCGGAAACCCTGGTAGAATCCTTACCCTTACTATGGTAATATTTGAGATGCATGCCGCAATGGAAACTATGGTAATATTTGAGATGCATGCCGCAATGGAAGCTGTGAACATCTTGAAGCAGAGAATATTTGTCAAAATTAGAACGAAGAGGAACAAACTTAAGACCTTTGCTCAGGACAGACAATTCATCAGGAGACAGATGCAAATCTGGAGGAATGCAAATAACTTTAGCATGGGCAGAAGACTGAATAGAGGACCCTGAAGGAGGTAGGAGGTTGCGGACGGAGGCAGCGCAATTTCTCTTTTTTTTATGCGTGCTCAAACGAGCATAGAGCTCCCTATTCGTATCATGGATAATAGTGCGAATAAGAGGGAACGCTGCCGGGCACGAAGAAGTCAGTAGACGTAGTTGTTGAGTAAGGTTGGATTTGGAAAGTTAAAATTCAGTCAGCTGGCGTTTATGTATAGAAAGTACGCACCTCATACGTTGGAAGGAACATTTCTTCTCAACTTGTTGTAAGCGGTGCTGGTCAGCCGGATGAGGAAGTCCAGCCAACAGATGGAAACTAGAGACAAACCCTTTAGAAATAACCCAGCACGGAGATAGTTCTTGAGAAAATTCATGTGACATGTACTTCTTGTATATAAAGCTGTGAGAGACAGTAGCACTATCTCTTTTATACAACCCCCACACATACACCAACAGAAGTGGAAGCCAAAAGAGTCATGCAACAGAAGTGATGGCCTGTGTGGCCTGTAATAGAAGGGATGACCTAAAACAACAGTACCAATGCACTTTCATTGTCGCCCATCGGTGCCTCGGGAAAGATTGTGCAGTCATGCAGTTTGCAAACATCTGTTGCATGTCGTGGAATTTTTTAAAATAAACCTCTTCAGGCCAGCCACTCCAAGCACTGGAAGGGTTGCCTCACTTCATCAATCAAACTGAATGAGTCCCACATCTTTGCACGCCTGGCGGAAACAGTCAAAATACTGTTCACATCAACTATAGTAGTTTGTGCAGCCACTGCGAAGCGTGAACTGAGATTAAAGATGATAGGAAACTCTATACAGAGCAATACAACAGGAGACAATCTGATCATCACAAGAAGTTCCCCCCATCGAACAAGTGTTTTGGCCCTATACTCCTTTACACTCTAAGGGTGCGGGCCTACATGGTTCATGACTCCCAAGTGTCTCAGCCTCCTGTTGTCTTGTATCAAAAATAAACCCATTTCACCTTGGTAGCAACTTTAAAATCCACAACTCCGCCATAGCCGTGGCAGCAATTGTGAAAGTAACCAAAGAGAAGACAAATTATTCCGTTCGTTCCGCCGCACACCAAGACCACGGACAGACACTGACACACCTGCGTGAAGCCGACAAAGCCAGCAACTGTAACCCCATGCCCAACACCTTTTATAATACGCCGCGTGTTGCCCGTCAGTCACCGCCCTTTCACCAGTACACCAAAAAACTCAAAGGTATTGTGGACGTAGAAAACTTCCTGATGTTTCCTGTACTGCAGAGTTTACTGTCCTGAGTTCCATAGCCCATTGCGGTTGTTCTACAGCCAGCATGATGCCTTTTCCGCAGTTTCACTAAGCCTCTTCAGTGCCCTTGTTCTCGACTGTCCCCTCAGCCCCAACAGTTTCAATAAATCATACACTGATGCAGCCACAATCCCTCTTGCACCCACCACAACAGCCATGACACTTGCAGTGAACCCATCGTGTCTCAGATCTGCGGCCAGATCACTATACTTGGCTGCTTTGAACAAATGTAGCTCTTCCAATCTGGATTCAAATGGCACGGTCAGTTCAATCAATATAACCTGGTGCGACGATGAAGAATGCAGCACTATATCCAGCTGTCATCGAGATTTCCTGAAACTATGTCAATTTGCCCATTCGTCCAGGTAGGTCTACCGCCATCTCCCAGTCATTTGCACAGTCAAGGAGAGATGGTACACTGCTACCTGATTATACAGTATCTATAATTCAATATCAAGTCAGTGGTTCTCAATATGTTTACTTACAACTGGCATCAGCATCTAAGCGCTTTAAATAAAAATCCACTATTTATTTATTGCCTGCCAGTCTGCAGGTTCACACATTATCACTTCACCACAACCGCTCCTCCAACGGCGTGAAGATATAAATATTCATGACATATTCTATAGCGTCAACACGGAGAAAAATATTTACTTTAAAATGACTTAAGAGCCGCATGTGATTCACAAGTCACCTTAGCGGGTTAAGATCATTGAAACTTGGGAACCATTATCTATATTTCTTACTTTGTTACAATTCTCCGAGTATTAAGATCCTCGCCTAAACTCTATTACTCAACAAATAAACCGCCCTACTAAAGCAACCCACAAAGTGTATCAGAGCACCTACAGAGTCGCTTCAAAAGTCTAGAGCTCGATGAAATACTCTCTCCATTTAACTGTACTTAAAGACAAGTTATTCTAACACTAGCTAAGATTATCTAGACATGCTCTTCTTACTTTAATTATTATTATTAGCCATTCTCTTCAAAAACTTATCTATTCAAATCTACCTATCTTTCCCACTTTATCATTTGTCCACAAAATAGCGAGTATAACCCGTAGACCTACAACAAACTTCCTACATTTTTAGTTGTATTATTTTTAAGCTCTCTCTCAATAAAATCTCTATCTGAATCTATAAAATCTCTAGCGAAAATCCCTAAAATCTCTCCTTGATCGCACTAACAAAAGTATTTATATTCCGTCATTCTGCACCCAAAATCTGTTTGTTTCTATGGGAAAATATCAGGATTTCATGATTCTATCATCCTTGCTGACAGAACAAAGTGCTGACTTCAGCCTGTTGTGTCTTTCCAATGACTCTTTCTCACGTCCCAGATATACAACACAAATGCACTTCTACAAATATTCTCATTAAAAACAAATACCCAACTATCAATCATTCATATACAACATCCATTTCACAAGCACGTGTTCAGTACTCATGGTTAAAATCCAATTAATTTTCTTAATTGTAACTTATAAACCCACAAAAGCCAGATCCAAACCTCAGAAATGAGGTATCTGAGGAAGGTGGTTGAAGTAACAAGAAGAGACATGGTCCACAACCAGACAATACGTCAAGGCCTAAAATGCCAACCGCTGCAGACCCAAGTAGAACAGTCCCAACTAAGATGGTTTGGCCATGTCTGCAGAATGGGAGAAGATCGGCTACCACGACAAGCATGGGAAACAAAGAGCCAAGGATCCAGACCCGAGGACGACCCAGACTCCGCTGGGAGGACAACATTAGACAATCTTTGAAGGACCGAGGATTAGAATGGAACCAGGCCAGGAAGAAGACAGCTGATAGAATAGTCTGGCGCTCTCTCTTCCAAACCTCTACACCTCACGGTAGAAGGGGAACGACTAAGTAAGTAAGTAACTTATATCTATCAACATTATATTCCTTTCTCTTATTAATTTAACAAGATGTCAGTCAAAAATTACATGGTGTTGTCTTTGATTTTGGTTACCAGTAAGAGAACCATCGTTTAAACTTATAGTAGCTGTCAGTTTACATATGCCAGTAGCATAGAATGCACAGATGTGTCGCACTTCGTGAACTTTCTCATGCATAATGTGCAACACTGAGTTACGCGTTTGTTTTATCTGTCACTGGTGGCTTGATTGACAGCTCTCGACACCAGTGTCAACTAACTGTGCAGCGAACTTTAGTTTTTAATTATTAAATGTGAGAATTATCGCTGCGTTTTTCGTTCATGTTATGTTAAGCCAGCTTTGTCATTAATAATATTAAGCTATGTATTTCCCAAAAGCAATGCCCCAGACGGAGCATGCGGCCATGTTGTACTCTTTACTAATTCCCAATTATTTGTTAAGTTTTTTTGTTTTATAATGTAACTATATTTTATCGGAAGCAATGATGCAGACAAAGCATGCAGCCATTGCACAATCACAAAATTAAACACAACTTTTTTTATCCGACATTTTTTATTAAAAACTTGCTTAATTATCTTTTGTACAGCCTTTCCCACGTCTCCATTGTCACTGTCCATGTCACTCACTATTCTCTTCATCCCATCTATCTGATCCACTAACAAAGCTGCTGACTTCATTAAATCTATTTGACCCACTAACAGAACTACTAACTTCATCAAATCTACCTGACCCACTAACAGAACTACTAACTTCATCAAATCAATCTGATCCACTAACAGAACTACTAACTTCATCAAATCTATCTGATCCACTAACAGAGCTACTAACTTCATCAAATCTATCTGATCCACTAACAGAACTACTAACTTCATCAAAGTCTATCTGATCCACTAACAGAACTGCTAACTTCATCAAAGTCTATCTGATCCACTAACAGAACTGCTAACTTCATCAAAGTCTATCTGATCCACTAACAGAACTGCTAACTTCATCAAAGTCTATCTGATCCACCAACAGAACTGCTAACTTCATCAAATCTATCTGATCCACTAACAGAACTGCTAATTTCATCAAATCTATATGATCCACTAACAGAACTACTAACTTCATCAAAGTCTATCTGATCCACTAACAGAACTGCTAACTTCATCAAATATATCTGATCCACTAACAGAACTGCTAACTTCATCAAAGTCTATCTGATCCACTAACAGAACTGCTAACTTCATCAAAGTCTATCTGATCCACTAACAGAACTACTAACTTCATCAAAGTCTATCTGATCCACTAAAAGAACTGCTAACTTCATCAAAGTCTATCTGATCCACTAACAGAACTGCTAACTTCATCAAATCTATCTGATCCACTAACAGAACTGCTAATTTCATCAAATCTATATGATCCACTAACAGAACTACTAACTTCATCAAATATATCTGATCCACTAACAGAACTGCTAACTTCATCAAATATATCTGATCCACTAACAGAACTGCTAACTTCATCAAAGTCTATCTGATCCACTAACAGAACTGCTAACTTCATCAAAGTCTATCTGATCCACTAACAGAACTGCTCACTTCATCAAATCTATCTGATCCACTAACAGAACTGCTGACTTCATTAAATCTATCTGATCCACTAACATAACTGCTGACTTCATCAAATCTATCTGATCCACTAACAGAACTGCTGACTTCATCAAATCTATCTGATCCACTAACAGAACTGCTGACTTCATCAAATCTATCTGATCCACTAACAGAACTACTGACTTCATCAAATATATCTGATCCACTAACAGAACTACTGACTTCATCAAATATATCTGATCCACTAACAGAACTACTGACTTCATCAAATCTACCTGATCCACTAACAGAACTGCTGACTTCATCAAATCTATCTGATCCACTAACAGAACTACTGACTTCATCAAATCTATCTGATCCACTAACAGAACTGCTGACTTCATCAAATCTATCTGATCCACTAACAAAACTGCTGACTTCATAAAATTTTTCTGATCCACTAACAGAACTACTGACTTCATCAAATCTATCTGATCCATTAACAGAACTACTGACTTCATCAAATCTATCTGATCCACTAACAGAACTACTGACTTCATCAAATCTGTCTGATCCACTAACAGAACTGATGACTTCATCAAATCTATCTGATCCACTAACAGAACTACTGACTTCATCAAATCTATCTGATCCAATAACAGAACTACTGACTTCATCAAATCTATATGATCAACTAACAGAACTACTGACTTCATCAAATATATCTGATCAACTAATGGAACTACTGACTTCATCAAATCTATCTGATCCACTAACAGAACTGCTGACTTCTCTAAGGAAGTAATGGCACCAGGCAGTACGACAGTTTACCAGCAACAATTGTTTTCTGGAGTTTAGAGAAAATTATTAAACAGCACCAAAAAAAACAGTCAAGTCATTTGTCTAAACAAACAGTCAGTAAGAAAACACAAAAAAAATTGTCTATTTGTATAACAAATTCCAAAATTTACAAAATATTAAGAGAAAAAAAAAAGCAACGAAAGTGCTGTAAAATGACGGGAAAAATCTCAACAAACGTCCTGACATGCAAAAAATACTAAATAATGCCCTACAAGGGCTCTTAAATCAGCTTAGTAAGTTAATGAAGCACATTTATATTCAACTGACCAACGTTTTGGTAAATTCCTATCCCCAACACATCTTCCTTTTTTTACATGAACACATCTTTTTTTTATTTTTCTGTACACACATTCCTATTTGTTTACATGTACACATCTTGTTTTTTTATTTGTACAAAAATATACTTTTATAAATGTGTCTTGACAATCGTTTCTACTTTATAAATGTGTACAGAGAGGAGAGGGAGGTGTTGTTAACAAGGTTAGATAGAGAAAGAGAGGGAGAGAGAGAATAAAGTGTAGTTAACAAGGTGGGAGAGAGAGGAGAGTGAGGTGTAATGAGGAAGATGAAATAGAAAGATGGTTATAGTGAAAGAGTGTTTATCTGTAGATGTCATCTTGTTTGTGTTTATTTGTTGGAACTACTAACATCTGTGATGACCGTAATTAAGTTGTTTATTGTCTTCACAATTTCCAGTATGGACATGATCCAACAACAACCACCACTCCCTCACACCATGTACGTGAGCTCCACTAGTTCCAGGACATGTCGCTGTAGTGTATGTGAACATGTGATCATCATCGCTGACCCGGTGACCTAGACTGACCTGTTTACTACATCCGTGTGGGTGTGATACTATAATGATAAGACATCCATCATGTCTGTCGTGTTGTGTAGGCAACTGTCTCTTCTCTTGATCAGAGCTGATAATGGAGTACTTATCTCTTATACGGTCAAATAGAACATGCATCTGTGTTACCATCTTGTCAAGTCTGTCTGCCAGGTCCAGGTCATGGGTCACATATCTCATTCGACACCAGTCTCTCTCGATGTTACTCTCCACATATGACATACCACTGAGTGTGATGACACCGTCGCAGACATCAGGCGTACCACCTTTATCAAAGAAGAGATGACACGTGGTGTGTGCTGCCTCCAGGTCGTCGTAGACAACATGAGCCACTGTGTGTATGTCAATGTGAGCAAACTTTGTTTTTGGTGTAGGAGAGTTCAGACATTCTTTACATGTACAGGTTTTATAGTAGTTGTCATGGTCTGGGTATTTACTCACACGCCACACCCACCCAGTCCCTACCATCATCATGTGATTACGCCTGTTCCTGTAGCCCGGGTAAGGCTTGTCACTACCAGGAATAGTCTCAGGTCTCCTCTTACTGACATATTTGACTGACACGCGGACAGTTACATCTGACACAGCTCGGATATACTCTACAAGATCATTGTCATGGCAACCAGGTGGTAGATGGTCAACATTAAATTGGTCTACAGGTATAAATTTCAGGTGACCTGGATTCTTGTCACAACCAACAAGATGTCGGTGAAGATCTGCCTCTCCTCCATAACTGACCTCAACTTCCCACGGACCTGGTAGACAGATACATATATCATCATCAACTTAATATTATCTCTATAACTATCATCATCCTGGTAGACAGATACATATATCATCAACTTAATATTATCTATACAACTATCATCATCCTGGTAGACAGATACAGATATCATCATCAAATTACAATTACATCATCATGTGTCAGATCTTCCGCCTTTACTTCAAACTTACAAATACATCATCATCATGTGTCACATATTTCACCATTACGACAAGCTTACAAATACATCATCATTATGTGTCAGATCTTTACTTATTTAGTCGTTCCCCTTCTACCGTGAGGTGTAGAGGTTTAGAAGAGAGAGCGCCAGGCTATCCTATCGGCTGTCTTCCTCCTGGCCTGGTTCCATTCTAGTCCTCGGTCCTTCAAAGATTGTCTAATGTTGTCCTCCCAGCGAACTCTGGGTCGTCCTGGGGGTCTGGATCCCTGGCTTTTTGTTTCCCAAGCTAGTCGTGGTAGCCGATCTTGTCCCACTCTGCAGACATGGCCATGCCATCTTAGTTGGGACTGTTCTACTCGGGTCTGCAGGGGGTGGGATTTTAGGCCTTGACGTATCGTCTGGTTGCGGACCATGTCTCTTCTTGTTACTTCAACCACCTTCCTCAGATATCTCATTTCTGAGGTTTGGATCTGGCTTTTGTGGGTTGTAGTCATTGCCCATGACTCGCATCTATATGTCAAGACTGGGACATATGTGCAGCGGTATACAGCCATCTTTGTTTTCTTACCAACCTCTCTCTTGCTGAGGAATCCTCGATTTATGGCCTGAAAAAGTCTCCCAGCTGCAGCTTTTCAAGTGGCCAACTCTTCTTTGATGCCTCCTTTTCTGTCTATAATAGCTCCAAGATATTTAAAGTGGTCGACCTGCTCCAGGACCTGTTCTCCCAGCTTAATCTGATGTCTTCTTTCTTCTCGTGATATCACCATGGATTTTGTTTTAGAGCTGCTTATGACCATCCCTCTCTTCTCCAGCTTTTCCTTCCATACTTGGAGGTTGGATTGGAGATGTGCCTCTGATTTAGCAATCAGGGCAACATCATCAGCAAATGCCAGCTCTGAAATACATACCTGTCTCATCTTCCAGTACCCCACTGAATACTTTCTTGTTCTCTCCTTACATGACTTGAAAACATCGTCCATGAGGAGTATGAAAAGATAAGGTGACAGAATATCACCTTGTCTTACACCAGTGGTGGTCCTGAACTCTTCTGACTTATGGTATGCTGTCCTCACATAATTTCTGCAAGACTTGTAGAAGCTCTGTATAGCATGAATCAGAGGTACTGGAACGTGCTTCCTTGCCACACAGTCCCAAAGTTTGCTCCAGGGGACCCTGTCAAATGCCTTTTCCAGATCTATGAAGCAAAGATGGATCTCACTCTTATGCTCAGGAGCCTTTTCACTCAGCTGTCTGAGTGTGAAGATTAGGTCTAGAGTACTTCGGTTTTCTCGGAATTCACACTGGACCTCATCCAATTGTGGCTCAGCTAGGCATCGGAGTCTCTGTTCTAGGATTCTAGAGTAGATTTTACCAGGGACACCGAGAAGTGAAATGCATCTATGGTTTCCACATTGTCGATTGTCACTCTTTTTGAAAATCGGTATTAGGAAGGCAATCTCCCAATCCTGTGGTATGGTCTTGTTGCACCACGCTGTCTGTAGGACCCTTAAGAGTAATAGGTCGCCTGATGCTCCCATATATTTAACCATTTCTGGTGTTATACCATCATGCCCTGCTGCTTTGCTCATCTTGATTTTCTCCAGTGCTGCCTTCAGTTCTTCCATCTTTATGTCATCGTCATCACTATTGGTTTCCTCTCCTGTGCTAGTGGTTATCATTTCTGATGCTTGACCTTGCTCACCATCAAGGAGTTCTGAGAAATATTCTTCCCATCTTTCCATTACTTCCTTTGGGGCAGTAAGCAATTTGCCTTGCTTGTCCTTTATAAATTTGAGAGGGCATTGTTTTTCCTTCCTCATGTTCTTTAGGGTCTTATAGAACAATTTCTGGTTTTCTTGCACATCTTTTTCTAGCTTTTCTCCAATATCTTCCCAGGACTTCTGTTTTGCTGCTAGCACCTTGTTCTTTGCTTCTGTTCTGAGTATCACATATTCTCTATCTTTCTCTATTTGCCCTGCTGTGTTTTTAGGTCTTAAGTATTGTTTCCATGCCACTTTCTTCTCTCTTGTTTTCTCTTTGACTTCCTCTGTCCACCAAGGTGTCATCTTTCTCTTGTTCCCAAATCGGACTTCACCACATGCTTCTGCAGCAGCTGTCTTTATGATGTCCTTGAATTTAAGCCAGAGGGTTTCCAAGTCATCAGGTTGTTGTTCTGTGTTTCTTGCCGCTGTAGCAATAAGCCCCTGATATCTGGTCTTAATTTCTGGCTCTCTCAGCTTGTAGGTCCTAATGCTCATTTCTCCCGTTTGTTTACTTGGTTTCTTGCGTGATGTTGGGCAGTTCCTAGGCTGAGCAACTCTTTCAGGTTTTCTCTTGATTGTAAGCAGGTAGTGATCACTTCCAATCTCTGGCCCCCTCCAGACTCGAGCATCCTGGACATATTTGAGTGAGCTCCTCCTAACAATGGCATAGTCGATCACTGACTTCTCATTCTTTGTTGGTTCACATCTAGTGTATGCATGTATGCGCTTATGGGGGAACTTTGTGTTTGTAATGATCAGATTCTGCTCACTGCAGAATCTAAGGAGTCGCTTTCCATTGTCATTGAGAGTATCTTTTCCATATCTTCCGATAACTCCACCCCATCTAGCATGGTCATTTCCAACCCTGGCATTGTAATCTCCGAGCATGATAATTTCATCTAGGCAGTCATCCACTGTCCTTTGATGTGTCAGATCTTCCAACTTTAATTCAAACTTACAAATACATCATCATCATGTGCCAGATATTCTGCTTTGTTTCAAACATACTAATACATCAGCATCATGTGTCAGGTCTTCCACCTTTACTTTAAACTTACAGGTACTCACTGAAGGTCATCAAGAACCCAGGCCTGTTACATTTATTTTAAACATGCCAACAAACATTCATCCTGTTGTGCTACTTCTCTCAAATGTTTCTTAAACTTCGCAACAACGCTCAGAGCATTGCAAAATGTTAACCGCCGTGCCACAGTAACGCTTAAAGCGTTGTTTGAAGTCTTTCACAAATAAACCCTTAAATTCGACCGTTAAATGCAGTTCATATTTTAAAACGCGTAGAATGACATCCGGTACAATTGTGGCAGAGTAGGTTATACGGCACTAGTAGTTATATTGATTTTATTTAGTCAGAGTTAATATTTTATATGTTGCTGTGGTTCAAGTGCTAACTGGCCTGCTGCTGTCTTATTTGCTTTTGAGGTCTGTCATTCTTATATGTAGCACATTATAGCACATATACATGCTTAGCGTGGAAGTAGTAGGGATAATGCTAGCGTGGAAGGCCATGCGCCGGGCCGGCGCCGTCGCAGAAAATCCGACACAAGAGATTCCGATGACAAGTATGCAATTTTGATCTTTTCCTTGTCACTTGTAGCATTTACCATGGAAATAAACTTGTCTATATTCATTAGCCATCTCCGAAATGTCTTTGAGGTGCCTGTGAAGGGAGTTATAACTGAGCGAATTTGGTTATATTTATTATAGTGCTCTACATTGGATAGCGTGTCTGTTATCCGTTGCAATGCGGTTATTGTGGGTTCGGCCTCTACAGGTAAGGGTATGTTAGCAGGATGGACGTTTGCCTGTTGCATTTCTTGTTGCTGTTGTAGCTGCTGTGCATATAACGCCTGTTGTTGTTGCTGTAGTGTATACAATGCTTGTTGTTGCTGCTGCTGTTGTTCTTGACTTGGATCCATTATAGTGATTATGCCTGTCTGCTTTCACCAAGAAAAAAGGGCAGGTCACGGTGCCAATTAGTTATGTTATGTGGCCGTGTAGGTTATACGGCACTAGTAGTTATATTGATTTTGTTTAGTCAGAGTTGATATTTTATATGTTGTGGTTCAAGTGCTAACTGGCCTTCTGCCAGAGAAGGTAATACTTGACCTTTACTCATTTTTCTTTTTCTTCCCAGGTATGTTCTTCCCTTTAAGTTTTTGATCAGCAAAACAGTTTCAGCATAACAACGTATATCCAAAAGAAATTACAGTAAATTTCCACAAACAGCAAATATAGAAAATTCAATCAGATGTTTTATTGAACGTCATTAGACAAGTACTGCAAATTTCGCAAATGATGGTTGTTTATCCACAATGAAAAAAAAATAAAAAAAAATATATATATATATATATATATATATATATATATATATATATATATATATATATATATATATATATATATAATATGGAGAAGATACTCTCAATGACAATGGAAAGCGACTCCTTAGATTCTGCAGTGAGCAGAATCTGATTATTACAAACACAAAGTTCCCCCATAAGCGCATACATGCATACACTAGATGTGAACCAACAAAGAATGAGAAGTCAGTGATCGACTATGCCATTGTTCGGAGAAGCTCATTCAAATATGTCCGAGATGCTAGAGTCTGGAGGGGGCCAGAGATTGGAAGTGATCACTACCTGCTAACAATCAAAAGAACAACTGAAAGAGTTGCTCAGCCTAGGAACTGCCCAACATCACGCAAGAACCCAAGTAAACGAGCGGGAGAAATTAGCATTAGGACCTACAAGCTGAGAGAGCCAGAAATTAAGACCAGATATCAGAGGCTTAATGCTGCAGCGGTGAACAACACAGAAGAACGACCTGATGACTTGGAAACCCTCTGGATTAAACTCAAGGATATCATAAAGACAGCTGCTGCAGAAGCATGCGGTGAAGTCCGACTTGGGAACAAGAGAAATAGGACACCTTGGTGGACAGAGGAAGTCAAAGAGAAAATAAGAGAGAAGAAAATAGCATGGAAACAATACTTAGGAGCTAAAAACACAACAAGACAAATGGAAAAATATAGAGAATATGTGACACTCAGAACAGAAGCAAAGAACAAAGTGCTAGCAGCAAAACAGAAGTCCTGGGAAGAATTTGGGGAAAAGCTAGGAAAAGATGCACAAGAAAACCAGAAATTGTTCTATAAGACCCTAAAGAACATGAGGAAGGAAAAACAATGCCCTCTCAAATTTATAAAGGACAAGCAAGGCAAATTGCTTACTGCCCTGAAGGAAGTAATGGAAAGAATATTTCTCAGAACTCCTGGATGGTGAGCATGGTGAAGCATCAGAAATGATAACCACTACCACAGAAAAGAAAACCAATGATGGTGAAGATGACATAAAGATGGAAGAACTGAAGGCAGCACTGGAGAAAATCAAGATGGGCAAAGCAGCAGGGCATGATGGTATAACACCAGAAAGGGTTAAATACATGGGAGCATCAGGCAACCTATTACTCTTAAGGGTTCCACGGGCAGCGTGATACAACAAGGCCATACCAAAGGATTGGGAGATTGCCATCATAACACAAATTTTTAAAAAGGGTGACAATCGACAGTGTGGAAACCATAGAGGCATATCCCTTCTTAGTGTCTCTGGTAAAATCTACTCTAGAATCCTAGAGCAGAGACTTCGACGCCTAGCTGAGCCACAATTGGATGAGGTCCAGTATGGATTCCGAGCGAACCGAAGTACTCAAGACCTAATCTTCACACTCAGACAGCTGATTGAAAAGGCCCTTGAGTATAAGAGTGAGATCCATCTTTGTTTCATAGATCTGGAAAAGGCGTTTGACAGGGTCCCCTGGAGCAAACTTTGGGACTGTTTGCCAAGGAAGAATATTCCAGCACCTCTGATTCATGCTATACAGAGCTTCTACAAGTCTTGCAGAAATTATGCGAGGACAGCAAACCATAAGTCAGAAGAATTCAGGACCACCACTGGTGTAAGACAAGGTGATATCCTGTCACCTTATCTTTTCATACTCCTCATGGACGATGTCATCAAGGCTTGTAAGAAGAGAACAAGAAAGTATTCAGTGGGATACTGGAAGATTTATATTTCGGAGCTGGCATTTGCTGATGATGTTGCCCTGACTGCTAAATTAGAGGCACATCTCCAATCCAACCTGCAAGTCTGGAAGGAAGAGCTGGAGAAGAAAATGATGGTCATAAGCAGCTCTTAAACAAAATCCATGGTGATATCACGAGAAGAAAGAAGACATCAGAGTAAGCTGGGAGAACCGGTCCCGGAATAGGTCGACCACTTTAAATACCTCGGAGCTATTATAGACCGAAAGGGAGGCATCAAAGAAGAGTTGGCCACTCGAAAAGCAGCAGCTGGGAAACTTTTTCAGGCCATAAATCGAGGATTCCTCAGCCAAAGAGAGGTTGGTAAGAAAACGAAGAAGGCTGTGTACCGCTGCACATATGTCCCAGTCTTGACATATGGATGCGAGTCATGGGCAATGACTACAACCCACAAAAGCCAGATCCAAACCTCAGAAATGAGGTATCTGAGTAAGGTGATTGAAGTAACAAGAAGAGACATGGTCCGCAACCAGACGATACGTCAAGGCCTTAAATCCCACCCCCTGCAGACCCAAGTAGAACAGTCCCAACTAAGATGGTTTGGCCATGTCTGCAGAATGGAAGAAGATCGGCTACCACGAGAAGCATGGGAAACAAAGAGCCAAGGATCCAGACCCCGAGGACGACCCAGAGTCCGCTGGGAGGACAACATTAGACAATCTTTGAAGAACCGAGGACTAGAATGGAACCAGGCCAGGAGGAAGACAGCCGATAGGATAGTCTGGCGCTCTCTCTTCCAAACCTCTACACCTCACGGTAGAAGGGGAACGACTAAGTAAGTAAGTAAGTATATATATATGTGACAGTGCCATAGTATAGCTGCTTACGTATAGCAGCCAATTAGAGAAGAGAAGTGTCCAGGCTAGCGCGTCAGTTGAAAATTCTTTATTCATTCTGGTCGCCGGTCGCCGAGAGAGAACAAGCTATTGAGAAATACTGAAGTCTAGTTTAATGCAAGAACATGCCTAGGACTTAAAGTCTACGAACACTGTCTGGGTGTTCGGTAGTATTAAATGTTGATCTGTATAAGGCTTTGTGTTGCTTGAATTGCTAAGTCTGCTGCTGAGAGAGTTGCAAGCAACCAATAATTGCAACCCCTGTCAAACGATCCTTAATAAATTTTCTTAGTGCATGGGTCTTGGCAAGAGAGAAAACTGGACTGATTCTAAAGGCGACGAACTGGAACGGACTACGACTTATGGAACTTGGAACACAAGAAGTATAAATGGGAAGGAAGAGGAGCTGGTGGAAGAGATGAGGAAAGCAAAACTAGAAATCCTGGCTATAACGGAAACAAAGAAAAAAGGACAAGGAGTCATGGATCTCGATGGCAACACGCTGCTCTACAGTGGTGTACCCATATCTGAAAGAGCTAAAGGGGGCGTGGGTTGCATTGTGGCCAAAAATAAAAAAGATAGTGTCAAGGGATGGAACTTTGTCTCGGAGCGCATTATGGTTGTAAAACTAAAAGAAGGAGAAACCATAGTCAACCTGGTCATAGTGTATGGGCCAAATGAGGATGAGAGAGCACAGGTCAAGGAGGAATTCTTCGAGCTGCTTCAAAGGACAGGGGATGACTGCCTAGATGAAGTTATCATGCTCGGAGATTTTAATGCCAGAGTTGGAAATGACCATGCTAGATGGGGTGGAGTTATCGGAAGATATGGAGAAGATACTCTCAAAGACAATGGAAAGCGACTCCTTAGATTCTGCAGTGAGCAGAATCTGATCATTACAAACACAAAGTTCCCCCATAAGCGCATACATGCATACACTAGATGTGAACCAACAAAGAATGAGAAGTCAGTGATCGACTATGCCATTGTTCGGAGAAGCTCATTCAAATATGTCCGAGATGCTAGAGTCTGGAGGGGGCCAGAGATTGGAAGTGATCACTACCTGCTAACAATCAAAAGAACAACTGAAAGAGTTGCTCAGCCTAGGAACTGCCCAGCATCACGCAAGAAACCAAGTAAACGAGCGGGAGAAATGAGCATTAGGACCTATAAGCTGAGAGAGCCAGAAATTAAGACCAGATATCAGGGGCTTATTGCTGCAGCGGTGAGCAACACAGAAGAACGCCCTGATGACTTGGAAACCCTCTGGAATAAATTCAAGGATATCATTAAGACAGCTGCTGCAGAAGCATGCAGTGAAGTCCGACTTGGGAACAAGAGAAAGAGGACACCTTGGTGGACAGAGGAAGTCAAAGAGAAAATAAGAGAGAAGTAAATGGCATGGAAACAATACTTAGGAGCTAAAAACACAACAGGACAAATGGAAAAATATAGAGAATATGTGACACTCAGAACAGAAGCAAAGAACAAAGTGCTAGCAGCAAAACAGAAGTCCTGGGAAGAATTTGGGGAAAAGCTAGAAAAAGATGCACAAGAAAACCAGAAATTGTTCTATAAGACCCTAAAGAACATGAGGAAGGAAAAACAATGCTCTCTCAAATTTATAAAGGAAAAGCAAGGCAAATTGCTTACTGCCCCGAAGGAAGTAATGGAAAGATGGAAAGAATATTTCTCAGAACTCCTGGATGGTGAGCATGGTGAAGCATCAGAAATGATAACTACTAGCACAGAAGATAAAACCAATGATGGTGAAGATGACATAAAGATGGAAGAACTGAAGGCAACACTGGAGAAAATCAAGATGGGCAAAGCAGCAGGGCATGATGGTATAAAACCAGAAATGGTTAAGTTCATGGGAGCGTCAGGCGACGTATTACTCTTAATGGTTT
This sequence comes from Oreohelix idahoensis, assembly GCA_024509875.1. Lineage (NCBI taxonomy): Eukaryota > Metazoa > Mollusca > Gastropoda > Stylommatophora > Oreohelicidae > Oreohelix > Oreohelix idahoensis. The sequence continues at coordinate 322,301 of JAMPIV010017881.1, forward strand.
TACAGGCAGCATGGTACAACAAGACCATACCAAAGAATTGGGAGATTGCCATCATAACACCAATTTTCAAAAAGGGTGACAATCGACAGTGTGGAAACCATAGAGGCATATCCCTTCTCAGTGTCCCTGGTAAAATCTACTCTAGAATCCTAGAGCAGAGACTCTGACGCCTAGCTGAGCCACAATTGGATGAGGTCCAGTGCGGATTTCGAGCAAACCGAAGTACTCAAGACCTAATCTTCACACTCAGACAGCTGAGTGAAAAGGCCCTTGAGTATAAGAGTGAGATCCATCTTTGTTTCATAGATCTGGAAAAGGCGTTTGACAGGGTCCCCTGGAGCAAACTTTGGGACTGTTTGGCAAGGAAGAATATTCCAGCACCTTTGATTCATGCTATACAGAGCTTCTACAAGTCTTGCAGAAATTATGTGAGGACAGCAAACCATAAGTCAGAAGAGTTCAGGACCACCACTGGTGTAAGACAAGGTGATATCCTATCACCTTACCTCTTCATACTCATTATGGACGATGTCATCAAGGCATGTAAGGAGAGAACAAGAAAGTATTCAGTGGGGTACTGGAAGATGAGACAGGTCTATATTTCAGAGCTGGCATTTGCTGATGATGTTGCCGTGATTGCTAAATCAGAGGCACATCTCCAATCCAACCTGCAAATCTGGAAGGAAGAGCTGGAGAAGAGAAGGATGGTCATAAGCAGCTCTAAAACAAATTCCATGGTGATATCACGAGAAGAAAGAAGACATCAGATTAAGCTGGGAGAACAGGTCCTGGAGCAGGTCGACCACTTAAATACCTCGGAGCTATTATAGACCGAAAGGGAGGCATCAAAGAAGAGTTGGCCACTCGAAAAGCAGCAGCTGGGAGACTTTTTCAGGCCATAAATCGAGGATTCCTCAGCAAGAGAGAGGTTGGTAAGAAAACGAAGATGGCTTATACCGCTCTACCTATGTCCCAGTCTTGACATATGGATGCGAGTCATGGGCAATGACTACAACCCATAAAAGCCAGATCAAACCTCAGAAATGAGGTATCTGAGGAAGGTGGTTGAAGTAAGAAGAAGAGACATGGTACGCAACCAGACGATACGTCAAGGCCTTAAATCCTACCCCCTGCAGACCCAAGTAGATCCGTCGCAATTAAGATGGTTTGGCCATGTCTGCAGAATGGGAGAAGATCGGCTACCACGACAAGCATGGGAAACAAAAAGCCAAGGATCCAGACCCCCAGGACGACCCAGAGTCCGCTGGGAGGACAACATTAGACAATCTTTGAAGGACCGAGGACTAGAATGGAACCAGGCCAGGAGGAAGACAGCCGATAGGATAGTCTGGCGCTCTCTCTTCCAAACCTCTACACCTCACGGTAGAAGGGGAACGACTAAGTATGTAAGCATGGGTCTTGGGTGTGAAGTACACCTAGCCCCTGTCACAAGTGGCGTCGTCGGCAGGATTGACAGACAGTTCGCAGTGAAGCAACTCTTCAGCAATCAGAGTAGCAACAGCCGAAGCAGTAGAACACCCAGTTCAGTGCAAGACAAGGGACGGGATCATCCAGTTTGTCAATATTTCTAGTCAACTCTACTAGCAACAAGATGGCGACACGCAGCACACGTGCTGCTGGTAGATTGGATAACGAAGATGTGGCTGAGGTGGATGACCCTGTAGTGGGGCTGGATCGTCAAATAGAACGAGTACAGTACATCATGGTACCTACTCACAAGAAAGTGCGGTGCTTTGGGGAGCACACTGGTCCTATGGCCGAAGAATATGTCAGAGAGGTGAGAGCTGCCTGGAGAGTAGGGATGATGAGTAAAGAGGACCAGGCAGATGTTATTCTTGACAGTGTGACCCCAAGTGTCTGCAGGGAGCTGAGGATTCAGGCTAATGACGATGACCGATAAGCAATGCTACATTCCATTCTTAGGGTGTATGGGGAGCATCGAAGCATTCCAGAGCTAATGGCCACGTTTTACTGTACCCGGCAAGGTGCAAGGGAATCTCTTTGGGAATTCTCCCATCGCATCCACGAGGTGTTTGAAAGTGTTGTAAGAGCACAAAAACAGAATAATGTCACTCCATTGGAGCCATCCTTCCTTCGGGACCAGTTTGCTGCTTGTCTTAGAAATGACCTACTAAGAAAGCTTGCAAAGGAAACGATCATCAAAGAGCCTACATCATCGTTCACGTCGGTGAGGGACTATGCCCTACGGTTTTTAGAGACTGAACCCACTTCTGGGGCTGGTGTTGCCAGTGTCGATGCAGTTTCTGGGGCTGGTGTTTCCAGTGTCGAAGCAGCAAATACGGTGACGGTACCAGATGCACATGTATTAAACGCAGAAGTGGAGCGGTTGAGAGCACAGGTGGCTCAATTAGAGGCTAAAATTGATGCGATGACTCAGGAGCAGGGGAGACGTACCAGGACAGTTCGTTGTTTTAGATGCAGAGAACTAGGCCACATACAGAATCGATGTCCACAGGCATTAAACTAGACCCCTCTGCGGCTGGGAGTCAGGTTACAGAAGGGGAACAGAATGACTCAAAGATAAAGATGGTTGGTGGTCGACCGGAGTGTGAGGTGCTTATTGCAGGGAAGAAAGTCAAAGGCGGCCAGGGATGTAAGGGTAGCAGGAGGCGACCCAGGGCACAGAGGAAGCCTAAGAAAATGAGATGCTTCAGCTGTGGAGTCTTTTCAAACCACATGGCAGCCAAGTGTCCCCAGGGCCCGCTTTCTTAGCGATGTTTTCATTGTAATTCCCCAGGCCATTTGATATCGGTTTGTCTATCAAAGAGCGCTCTCTCTAGGCGTATCAACACCTCTAGATTGCCGTCACAAGGCAAGCCAAGAGATGTCCGTGGCAACTGTCACCCTAAGGGCGCCATGAAAAGTGGTCGACATTTAGAGGAGAAGACTCATCTAAAACACGTTGAAGGACACGTTTCCAGGCTACGAGGGGCGCACGTAAGAGCAGAGACACCGTTACAGAATTGTGCAGCAGTCCGGAAAGAGAGATGTGACATGTTGCCGTGTTCTATTCCCCTACAAGTGGGAGAATTGGTAAAGAAGAAAATGCACAACGCTGAGAGATCCAACATTCGTGATATGTGGTCAGAAGAGGAGTACATTGTTGTTCGAGCTCCCACAATGACAGGGGGTCCATATATCATCCAACGAACAGATAGAGCGAGTCCGAGCATTAGAGTCACTGGCAACGAACTGAGACGAAGTGAAGGAAAAGATGATTCTCCAGATTTGGTAGATACGACTGAAGCGCCTGATTTTGTGCAGTTGTCGGGACGACAACAAAATCAGGTGGGAAATATGTGACAGTGCCATAGTCATCTCGCCTGTTGTCCACCGCCATTTTGTCGTTGTGTGGCAGCCATCTTTGTTTACATCTAAAAAGAGCTACCTTAGTATAGCTTCTTACGTATAGCAGCCAATTAGAGAAGAACGAACGAACGAACTTTATTTTCAAAGGGTTAAGAATTGGGCACGCAGGCCCGTCTGACATTCTGCCCTTCCTCTCTCTCTCATCATATATACTATATCCTTTCATCCTCGCATTTACTTTCAGCATAATTAATGCATTTATCATTATAAAAGTAATATTACATTTGCAATAATCATCATAATTAAAGTACGTTTTTAAAATAAAAAAAATAAATAATAGAGTAATAATAATAATGAATGTAAAAATAAAATAAATAAAAATAAACATTAATAGATTAGATAGATAGATAGATAGATAGATAGATAGATAGATAGATAGATAGATAGATAGATAGATAGATAGATAGATAGAACGAACTTTATTTTCGAAAGGTAAAGAATTGGGAGCGCAGGCCCGTCTAACATTCTGCCCTTCCACTCTCATTAATCTTGCATACTATATCCTGCTTTCGTCTTACCCCTTCCCGCGCAAACCTGTCCAGCTTGGTAGAACCTTCCAGGAGTAAAACTCCCACCGGCATAGCTCTGGGGGTAATTAGGGTACGCAAGCCGCCATACCTCGACAAGGTATTGACACCGGTGATGGCAGAATAATCAGACTATGAAGACATTATTGAGAAAACAGATCAGATACAGAAAATACAGTAAAACTGCGCATAATAATTAATATGTGAACTGGCCTTGAAAATGAACTTCTCGTGAGATTCGTGAAATATTAAAAATCTTTTGCTCAAGCATGACTGAGTCCCTTTTATAATCAGTAACCGAATAAAGAAACATATGAATATACTAATAACAGAATTCTTCATGTGTGACAACTTACCTAACCAACTGAGATAAGAAAACATGAAGATACAAGTAGCAGAATTCTTCATGTGTGACAACTTACCGAACCAACCTGAGATAAGAAAACAAGACGATGGGGCGTGACTGGTATGACTTTTGTTACCATTTCTCTTTTTACTGGCTGTTGACAGGGTCATGAACACAGTGATAAGCTAGAAAAACTGAGCTCAACAGCGTGACGATCTACAGTTTGCCGCTGACTTCCTGACCCACAATCATGATCAGAAGCATTAACAACAAACAAAATGCAAACACTTCATAAAATATTAAAATGTTGCATCTGAAAGTTCACATAGAAAGACATAGTTTGTTATATACTACTCGTCAAAAGTCAAGGGCCACCCTATTATTTTCAATACACTTTTATATAAGCACATAGAATGATTAAATGAAGGAAGTTTTTAGTAAAAATGGGTACAATATCTTCCTCTGACAGTCCTCTATGCACGTTAAGCATAAAAAAAACTCACCGACAACCATGGTGATCACGTGCAATTTGGTTTGCTGACCATAAATTCACATTTTTAATCGTTTTTTTTTCAAACTTCGGTACAACCAAACAGGTTAAATAATCGTGCTGATTGATATTCCACGTGCAATGGCGACTTTTCGTGAACAGAGTTCACTCTTAACTTGTTTTACAATCAGCAGACTTAGGGTAGTTTCATCACTTGCAAAAACCATGCCACTGAGAAGAAGTCTTGACACCTTACAAAGAATGAGGGCTATAGCGTTGGTTGAACGTAGTTTATCTGTCCGTGAGGTTGCTAGACGGCTTGCAGTGTCACACTCTACTATCCAAAGAATTTTGGAGATATTTCAGGCCACAGGAAGTGTGGAGGATCGCCACCATCCAGGTCGCCCTAGATGCACCAATAGACATGATGACCGGTACCTCTTGTTGTCAGCCCTGCGCCATCGAACAGTGACTTGTTCCACTCGAAGATGTCAGCTGAGACAAAATGTAAACGTTAATGTCAGTCAAAGCACCATTCGCAGACGTTTACATGAATTTGGACTGGCTGCTCGACGTCCTGCAGTCAGAATCCCTCTTACTCCTGCTCATCGCAGAGCCCGTATTGCTTGGTGTCGCGAGCACATCCGATGGACAAGGCAACAATGGAGTCAGGTTCTCTTCACTGATGAATCTCGCTTCACTGTGTCATTCAATGATGGCAGGATTCGAGTTTGGAGACGACCAGGAGAGCGATTTACTGATGACACAATTCGAGAGGTGAATCGTTATGGTATGGGTTCTGTCATGGACTGGGGAGACTTCTACAGACACGGCAGGACCCCACTCTACATCATCCAAGGCAACTTGACCTGCCCAAGATACCAGAACAAAATCTTGAGACCAATTGTTCAGCCTGCTCTGGAGGCCATAGGTGGTAATGCCATCTTCCAAGATGATAACGCTCGACCCCATGGAGCTTGTGTGGTGAATGAGTTTATTCAGCAACATGGGATCATCAGAATGGCGTGGCCAGCTCATTCACCTGACCTTTCTCCGATTGAGCACCTCTGGGATGTCCTTGGTCGAAGATTGTCAACAAATCACCCCCTGCCAATGGATGTTGCACAGCTGACTCCATTTTGCTTCAGGAATGGCAAGCTGTTCCTCAGGATACTCTTCGGACCCTTGTGGACTCGATGCGTCTATGCTGTCTTGAATGCCTTGCTGCAAACGGTGGTCATACCCGATTTTGAAATGTCTATTTGTCCAATATCTATTGTGTGACTTTTGAAAAGGTGGGTGACCCACTTCAAAGCTTCATTGCGTTTGAATGTGTTTCCATTTCTTAACGTGACATGTCAATTTGGTATTCAATAAATGCCGTTTTGACTTATACCAATTACGTTTATATCAGATTTGTTTTATGGTTTCAACCAAGGTTTTTCTAAGTGGCCCTTGACTTTTGACGAGTAGTATAGTACACGCAGCAAAAGTGAATCTCGTGACTGTCTGACGTGGCAGTATATGTTATTATTAGAAACGAGAGAGCGCCATACTGTTCTATCGGCTGTCGTCCTCCTGGCCTGGTGCCATTCTAATTATCGGTAATTCATCATCATCATTCCTTTTCGTTCCCTGTGGATTATTGGGCAGAAACAGTTGCCCTCCATCGATTTCTATTCTGGGCTGTCTTTATCAGCTGTGCCCAAGTCATTCCAATTTCCCTAGCCTCCTCTTCAACAGTTCTTCTCTAAGTTCTCTTTGGCCTCCCCACTCTTCTTTTCCCCTGTGGGTTCCAGTCAGGGAAATTCTGGCTGTGCTAGATTTTTCTCTTCCAAGTGTATGTCGTATCTACAACTACTACTGTATTACTACTACTTCTGCTACTGCAAAGACTGCTGCTACTACTACTATCACTAATGCCACTACCACTACTGCTATTACTACTACTACTTCTGCTACTACTAAGACTGCTGCTACTACCACTACTGCTATTACAACTGCTGCTACTACTACTTCTCGTACTACTACTGCTTAAACTATTGCTTCTACTAATACTACTACTACTCCTCCTTCTACTACAACTGTTGCTACTGCTCCTATTATTACTACTACTACTACAATTACTACTATTACAACTGCTGCTATTACAACTTGTACTACTACTACTAAAAATGCTTCTGCTTCTACTATGAGTACTTTTACCACCACTACTACTATTACTACTACTTATTACTACTACTACTATTTCTAAAACTGCTGCAACTACTTTAGCTACTACTACTACTACTATAACAGCTGCAACTTCTATTACTACTACTACATCTGCTGCTGCTACTACTAATATTACTATTTCTACTACAACAACTGCTGCTGCTGCTACTACTATTATTTGTACTACTACTGCTACTACAACTGCTGCTTCTACTATTACTCTACTGCAACTACTACTGCTAATACAACTGCTACTAATATTACTACTACTACAACTGATGCTACTACTATCAGTACTACTACTACTACTATTAATACTTCTTTGTCTTCTACTACTATTAATTCTACTACTACACCTTGTACATCTACGTGTATTACTCAATTACTGATTCTATTCTTGCTACAACCACCACTACTACATCGTCTGTATTTACTACTTTTGGTACTACCACTATTTTTTCTTCTGCTAGTGCTACTACCACTATAATTTGTGTAGACCGGATCATGAGGAATTAATATTGTACAACTATTCTAACGCTTACTGTAACAAGAGCTAATGTACTGTGGCCATGTGTGTTGTTGTTGTTTAGTGGTAAGTCCAATCACTATCCTAACAGTGGGTGGTTGAACATGATGATGTTTCACGTACGAGTACATACATTTAACACGAAGAACTGATGCAGGATGATTTTTTTTTTTCATATGCCCGGTTATACTCGAGGCGAAATCTCAGGTTATTATGTTTAATCTGAGACTGATTTTACGTCAGTATCCCTTTTTTCTTGCACAGAGACAGGTGTCCCTCGCCATTCAGGCAGATACTCGCTGATTTCAGAGGTACCCATTAGAGCTGGGTCGGCTCAGAAGCCGCCAGTCCTTGGTCGACGAGACTTCTTCAAATGTACTCGCCATGGCTCGAGTTAATCCAGTCCAAATCCAGGTCGACGAAATCTTCAAATGTCCTCGCCCGGATTTGATCCTGGGTCACCCGGTCGCCAGCGCAGTGTGGTGACCACCATGCTATCGTGGCTCCCATGCAAGATGATGAACTCGATGGTAATGCACTTCACTAGAACAGTGGTGAAGTCAACAAAAGTAGTCAAGTTTATTTACATGATGTTGTCAGGAATGTAATGATACATCAAGTAGAAGGGGATTTAATCTATCCTGCCTTGCCACTGCAGTAATCAAAATTTTCATACAGTCATTTCTATGTTGATTATTTACAAATTCAACCTTTCATTCCTCGTACCATGGTTTCCGGTTAACTGTCCCTGTTTCTCTTCTCTGTTGTTGTAGATTTTCGATAGCAGATTAAGACTTGGGTTGGTCCCTTCTGAATAGATTAGAATGAGTGATAGTAACAGTGAGAGATGTTAATAGAAATAGATTTCCACGAGTGAGATGGTAGAAATCAATAGAGGCTGTCTCTGAAATCGAGAATCTTCTCTCTCTCAGCCTATCTTCTACAACAGATTTAGATGAGTCGGACAGTCTATTGACTACACATATCAATATACATATAGTACCACTCACGCGCACACACACAAATGACGACAGTTAGACACAGAGACGTGGGAAACTATAATAATGATTATATAGATATTTTGGAACGAGCTGACCCGACACCCTGGTTAAGTTTTAAGAGGATTTTTAATTATCATAATAAAATTCCATCACCACATATAAAATTACATCGAGCATATACAAATAGTCATAAAGTCAATAAAATGCTACAAGAATGATAGACCCAGTGGAATGATCCTTCCCCTCGATGGGCAGCCCACAGTCCCGTTAGAAGAAAAGTGATAGCCAACGAGTCACAGATACATATGCTGGAGTCTAAAATTTCCCTTTAAGGTATGAACAGGCTTTTATACTCTGATCTATCCTAAAAATATTGTTAGCAACAAATCTTGCATAAAGAAAGTTAAGACAGCAAAATGGGTGCCAAAATACAACAGTAAAGGAAACACTCAGTCCTGTACTCACTCTATTTATTCAGCCATGGCCACGTGCTCTCTTGCGTACTTACAGCTTTGGTAGCAGCATCTGGAAACATAATTTTTAGGACATTCACATACAGAATCATCAATGGCAGTCTTGACCAAGAAATCCCCAGTTCCCAAAAGACGGGTTGAATTCACTGCTTCAGGGAATGATTCCTTGGGTGTTCTTATTTTTTCGGATGTCTGTTTAAGAAACATTAAAATTATCCAGGCACGAACGTTAACAGCGAGCACAGTGTCAATAGCTTACCTTTCTAGAAATGAGGAATGTCAGGTCGGTGTCTTCTTTCAGGATAGGACTTTATTTGGTCACCACACCACTAGTCAAAAACCCCGCCGGGATGTTACTGATATTTGTATTTCACTTGCCACACGGGTTGAAATGTACTTGAGTTTTACTCAGGAAGAATTAAATCTGGCGCGATAAGCCCGTTACTTCATTTAACTTTTAAAGTTCTTGTAATGAAAATGTTTTAGTTCTTCACAGATAATGTTCATGAACTAAACGCTGGCAAAGGTGGGTCACCCCCAGTTTCACTAAATAAAGAAAAAAAACACATATAAAATATTTATAAATATTATGTACTCGTTATAACTTACATTATAAACTGCAAGCGTAGAGCTTGACTTAACGTTTAAGCTTCCCGTGAAATAAGTTATATTCTTAAAATCAATCATCATGAATTACAAATACATACGTATTTCGTCAATACTCAATGATGAATCAGTGCGGTTATAAGAATTTGTGTTGAAAAAATATTTTCGTCTGATTATTCGCAATAAAATTAAATTCATTACAGCTACATGATTTTAAGCTAGAAATTATAATTTATTCTGCTTTCCACTGAAACACGTCAGCTAGAGAATATAACAGACTTATAATTAAATCACTCTGCACAAAAGAAACTAGGGAAATAAAATAGGCGATTTAACACTGGTCACTCACAAAATACTAGACACTTAATATAATATTTACCTCCGCACAGAACTACAGATTAATACCACGAACTAGAATCATTCAATATAATGGTAGTCTAGAACTCGGCGAAATGTTGCCAAGAAAACGAAGAACTTTTGCCATGCACAAGATATTCGTTCTAGCACTGGCGATCTGTCTACTGCAGGTTTAGGAGTATGAATGAAATAAAGTTTAAACTCTGGTTATATCTATGAAACAAACTAAGGATACCACTATTTCCAAAACCCAAAAACAGCGCCTGTCTCTCCCCCTTCCCATCTTAACACTTACGTTAACTTAGATGCTAGCTCATAACTGTCAAACGTGCGTCTTCACACCTATTGCTAAGAAACGGCCATAGAGTGCTGTGCCAGATGATCGGTCTCCTTGCAGATGGCAGTTTTCACACCTCACCGAGCAACTTAGCCGTAGAAGCTACGTGTCAGGTGAAAATGCTAGACGATATGTCTGCATCTATGTCTGACTAGGAGACTTATCACACATCTCGTCTGCCTGCAGGGCCTGACATCTACGTAATAGAATGCGTCTCTACTAGTGTGATGAACGAAATGGTAAAGTTAGAATGGGAAAATAAATATTTTTATCGCAAACGAACGAATGCGAAAAACAGGAAAGGATAAACGTGCGATAATAAAGTAGAGGATACGGGTAGAAAAAGAAAAGAATATAGAAAATTTATTGATCATAAATCTCTATGCGACATCTGTCACTACTTTTTCTGCCCAAACTGTTTTTTCTTTTTCCATTTCTGAGTCTAGAACGTTGAACACTTCTAGTTGCTGGTTTCTTTTGTTCTTTTCTGGCGATTAAATTTCCTGGACTATTTCTGTGTGAGATGGTTGGTTTATCTCGTACGACGAAGACTGGCCTAAACAGCCAGGGTATGACTATTTCTACCAACTGTTCTTGCTACAAACTACTAAACTAACCATTCATACCTGCAGTCTCTGTGCTTGCTACACACAACTAAACTAACCATTCATACCTGCTGTCTATGTGCTTGCTACACACAACTAAACTAACCATTCATACCTGCTGTGTCTGTGCTTGAAAAAAACATAAACATTGCGTGGGTGCCCATTTTGTGGGAATTGAAAACACACATCATCAAAACTATATCTAAATTGCTTCAAGCAGCAATTCTCTCTACAAAGATGGCATTTGAGTCTCCAAGGAACTAGACAACCGTACATCTCTTGTGAACACAAGAGCCAACCAAAACTATGGCTTGTTGTCTACGATCTTCCTTGTGGTGCTCACCATTCTAACATTTTAAACACATGGGAGAAAACATTCCCAAACCTTTTTTTTTCACAACCTTCATTGTGTTCTGTAGAACATCAATATTATTTACAACACTTTTAACATTGGCATAGACGTGAGAGCTAAGGAGATAAAGATGATTAACAAGGAGCCAATGAAAGCAGGAAGGGTGGGTAGGATTAATGATTCGTGTAGTGCTTTTATTTACAAACAATAAAGACTAGGAACTGATAATACTTAAAATGAGATGATTTGTAAAAGTTTAAACGATACATACAGTGTGCATGGCCTTGACATTTGCGTCTTATCTTACAGATGTTTACAACATTTTATTGGCAACTTTGGAAAGGAGTAAACATTCTAATGCTGTCCCCTGTCTATCCCTGGCAGAAATGTTTACCTCCCATTTACAAACACTTATCTTCCCTTCTCCCCTCTACTATCTACTCATGTTACATGATTTTTTTTTTTTAATACATACTTTTGATACGTGATTACATTTCCACTTCTTTAGTGGTATTCATTTTTCCATATCAGTCACATATCATCATTTTCTTATGTTACAACATATCATCCTTTTCATATGTTACAACATATCATCATTTTCTTATGTTACAACATATCATCATTTTCTTATGTTACAACATATCATCTTTTTCTTATGTTACAACATATCATCCTTTTCTTATGTTACAACATATCATCATTTTCTTATGTTACAACATATCACAATTTTCTTATGTTACAACATATCATCCTTTCTTATGTTACAACATATCATCCTTTTCTTATGTTACAACATATCATCATTTTCTTATGTTACAACATATCATCATTTTCTTATGTTACAACATATCATCCTTTTCTTATGTTACAACATATCATCATTTTCTTATGTTACAACATATCATCCTTTTCTTGTTACAACATATCATCCTTTTCTTATGTTACAACATATCATCATTTTCTTATGTTACAAAATATCATCGTTTTCTTATGTTACAACATATCGTCACAACAAAACTGGGGAATTTTTCTTTTCCCGTCACTTTCCTTAAGTGACCTTTAATTCCTCTTTACATTTATGACTGTTCTTACCCTTGTCATTGGCACTGATATTTTGCACATAATCATACAAAGTTTATTTTCTTTTACTCATCCAGTCACTACTATTGTCATACATGTAAACCCATCATTTTTTATTATTGTCTGTCACCACACACCTGGTGTGAATTGTTTGGCCTTTTTCTTCTCTCGTATAAAGCCTAAACATGTCTTCTGTCGTGTCTTTCTATATACATTGTTCATGATTGTGTGAGCCATTTAACTATTATGGCATCACTAAATTGCTATCTTTCTGTACACTCTTTACTAACTAGACTTCTGTTCTTGGTATCCTATGCGGAAATATTTGAAACTTCTTGGGTCTACCTATCTTAAACCATTTGGTTGCTGTTGCCTACTTGCATGTTTTTCTGCTGCTGACCTGTCACTTGACTTCCTCTTCCACTTATGTCTATCTCTCTTTACTCTGTTTTTACGTCCTCCCCTCATCACTTTGTTTCATGGTTTCTCCATATTTCTTCTCGTCTCACTGTCATTCTTCAGTACTCCATGTCTGTATCATGTTCCTGTGCCTTCTCACTTCTCTTTTCTTCTTTGACCCTTTGTTTTGGCTTCTCAATATCCGTTCCTTCTCTGTAACCTTGTCTTTGGGCTACCTCCTTTTCTTTCCTTCTCCACAACACTCTGTCTCTCCGTCTCAGAATTTTTTCTGTATATGTTCGGTGAGGATTACGCTCAATAGACTCTCATTTGTAGTCTGGCAAACGCCGCACTTAACATTTTATATGTTTTTCGTTCACTCCCTGGAACATTCTTATCACATTTCTCTTGTCTTCATTCCCTCTTAGAACCTCTATACAAGTATATTCATGCTATTCTCCCTATGAACTCTCGATTACCTCGAATCTCTTAATTTCCTCTTTTTTCTTTTCTTCATGTATTTTGGAGAAAAAAATATGATTCCTCCCCGAAGTCTTCACAAGTTTCCAGCCACTGCCGCGAAATCTCTCTCCTCACTTTCATTTTCCTCTCTTTGCCATTTTCTCCATGGCTTCTCACTTCTAGATTCGTTCCTTCTAGAACTATCCCTTCTATATGTCTGTGCCATCCTTCCTGTGTCTTCTCAATACTCCCATAATTTCTCCATGGCTCTCATTTCTTATCCATTTCCTTATGGTTCTCTATTGTGTTCGGTGGAGAATGACTCCACTAAAAGTCTCCTCATGACTTAGCTAACGCCGCCATTTTTATTCCTCTCCTATAATCGTTTATCTGGTTCTGACCATTCCCTCCATCTAGTCTGACTCGTTATCTCCGCATAATGTCTCCACGTTTCTGTCCTGTTTGCAAGTATTTCATCTAGGTTGTATACTGAGTACTCACGTTCTCTACTCCTACTTTTATAATGTCTCCCTTCCTCCTTGACTCTATTCTCTCATCTACTGTAACTCCCTTTGTGTCTGTGATTACCGGCGCTCTCCTCAGACACTACACTCTGATTCTGAAGACCATCTCCATCTACTGCTATATTCTGTTTCATTAACCGTCTGTAAACTTTCCCTCCTGGTCAATCTATCCTCTTCCTCTTCTTTGTAATCTTTCTTCCCTGTGTCTTCCACATACTCCTCTTCAATCATATCAATCACAAGCTTGTGAACTTCTTTTTCCCTCTTTGATAAGTCTGTATCAAACTTTACTTCCATAAATTTCCGCACCTTCTTTGTTGACAAGGTGTTGAGGTCGGCTCCTCTTAGGGTGCCTTTTATTGCTTTCTTCAACTCATTTACACTTGGTTCAGCCATTTTGATCATTTTCTTCGTCTTTATATGATTTATGCATCCAAGATCACTGTTCTCATTTCTCGACCAATAACTTCTATTGTATTCATCGTCCTCTGTATGTTCGAGCTCATCTGACTTGAAACCTTGGGCATATTCGTCGTAATCCATAACGCTATCTTCCCCACTTGACGAATCACATTCTGATTGCATGTAAAGCTGGTACTTTTCATGTACTTTATATACTCCTTCCTGTCTTGTCTTCTCTACTCCTCTTGTACGTCTATAAGATGTGTCCATGTCCTGTATTTCTTGTGGACCTGTTGTCTTAAGATTCCTTCTTACTGCCGTTCTTATATGCCTGTATGATGTGCCAGTGTCCTGCGTTTCTTCTATCCTATCTTTTCTATTGTCCACCTTCACTGATCTTTCTTTCTCTTGCAGTAATATCTGCATAGGTTCATCCTTCTTATGCTTTACCTCGGTGTTATCCCTATGCTGTGTTACTACTACTTCTTTAGCTGTTTGTCCCTTTTACACTGAGTGGTATCTTAGATTTTCTTGTATTGTCTAATACATGTGACCATGTTTCCTTTCTTCTCATGGTGTCTTTATTATTTTGTGCTGGCCCCCAAGTGTGACGCTACAGTATCTATCTTCGTTTGTGTTCCTGCACTAATCATCTTTGTTTTATTCGCTTCTGGTTCTTGTGTTATTATCTTAGGTTGATTATTATTCATAGGGGTCAATTGCATCCTATTAGTTTTTACATCACTGACCTGTTGATGTCTGTTAAAGGTTTTTCTCCATTGTTTTATTGGCTTTATATGTGCTCTTAGTCCATCTTCTGTTGTTATCATACATCTTTGTTGGTCACTCGTAACATTATTTATTTCCCATATCTGTCCTTGTTTTATTCCATTGATAAAATTTCTCACTGCAATGCAACAGTGTCTTTTATTGAGACTGTTCCAGTGTCTGTCTACAGTGGCACATGACACCTTTTGTTGCTGTTGTCTCTACTCCACTGTCTTGTGTAGGGAGTCCAATGGTGTCTCTGCTTATACTGATATTTGTGAGGATCACCTGCAAATAAGTCAATATTACCTTTTATGTTCGCATACCTGGCACTGTTGTCAACCTTGGCTAGTGTGTCACTAATCGCCTTTACCAGGTCTAATGTCTGACTGTCCTACTTGTCGTAACATGTCTGTTCACTCTGTGCCAACATAAATCTGAAAATAGTCACTTATTCCTAATGCTAATTTAAACTAACTTGTACCTGAAAATCAAAAGAAATGTTTCTATTAGTCTTGGGTTTCCTGAAAGACAATGTTATGGTTAAAAAAAAAAGCACAATTGTATGCATACACTGTTACAATTGAATATTTCTAATAATAGTCTAATACTCAGGATAGTAATAATAGCAACAATTAAAGACATAATAACAATAATATTCTTATAATGTCTAATTAAACAAATAATTAAGATGTCTGTGTTGGAGTACTTGTTTGTCCCACTGTTGCGGGCGCGACAGACGTTTTAAAAAAATGCTACTGTTATATTTGTATCTTTTCGTATCTATCACACAATCTGGACTACACACAGTATTATTTACTACACACAAGCTTCTGTCCGTGAATCGGTTACTCTAATGCACTCTGTGACCTGTTGTACCCTACTTGTTGGACAATGTATGTCGACTTTGCGTTTGATGTGATGACTCGTTCCCGTACTGGAAGATTTGAAGGAAAACAATTTGTTTCTGAGCTGGTGTCACAGGACAGTGAATGTTGTACCCGCTTTGTCTTTGCAACCCCCTCTCGTGCAGTAATGTTTTAAGAAAAACAATTCCGCTTCTGTTCCCAAGCTGGCGTTATCTTGATTTATTATAGCGACTCTTCACGTGCACCAAGGTGTGAAGAACAAAAAATCTTGACTTGGTTTACGAGCTGGCATTTCTGGTTGAATGATTCTCAACCTGTCCACTTCTTCTGTTTACACTTTCACTGTTTCCGCTCTGCTTTTTCGAATGTTGTGTAACTGCAATTATGCCTTCTGTCTGTGTTGTTTTGCCTTCTGTAGCGAATTATGGTGTGTTCTGTCTGTGTTATTTTCTGTTGTCCGTGGTTGCTGAAGTCTGTCATGGCACCACAATTCTATTTATGTTGGTTTGCCTCAAACGTTGGTAGACAGAAATGTCAATATTGCTTGAGGTTGGTCACGGCACCAATTTGTATGATAATGTTTGCAACAGCAATACTGATGACGCCATACACTACGAAGTTGTTTCGTACTTTGTCTTGGTAGATAGCAATGTCTATTCTGTCTGAGGTTGGTCTCGGCACCAATTAATGTGCTGTTACCTGGACCTCCAACAATCGTGGTCCGTCACACTTTCCTCTTTAGCACTTGCTCACCATTTAGAATTATATTCAATACTGTAATGTCTATTTATCTTATGGTTGTTCAGACGTTACTAGTATCTATCTCCTTTCTTCCATCTAAGCAAATCCTTATTTATTGATATTATAGCTCTAGGTTCAGGTTATTGAAGTGATACCGGACTCCTCCGGGGTTGTTCCTTTCCCTGGTTCTAGATGGACACTATCTTAGATGAGTAACATGACTATGGTATGGATGTAACTAATTCACTCTACGTACCCTTTTTCTGAGTGGAGCCTAACTTGCTCCTTCATTCTTCAGTCCTGTCAAGAATTTATACTGTCATTTTGTTGGGTTAATTGCTACCCAATCGTGTTTCCTTGTGTCTGAGAATTGGCACAACACATTGTCTACTTGACTATTGCCTTCAACATGGCTACCCTCGTATATCTCTCGGGTATGTGCAACCTGCACTGCCTCACTCACCCTTCTGACTCTTGCTCAAAAGCATGCCTAACCGGATTTCTGTTAACCTCTTTTTGGATTCTTTGTCTCATGCACATTTCTTTTTGCTCATCCCCTTTTTCTACTCTTTCTAGACTTTCCTATTTCTGATTCTCACTATTCGTTCCCTTTATCTGCCACATGAGGCTTCTCTCCTGTATGTATTCTTTTATGATTTTGAAGAACATTGCTCCAAGTAAATGCTGCTTCACAGACATCACACTTGTAAGGCTTCTCTCCTGTATGTATTCTTTTATGTTTTTGTAGGCTACTGTTCAGAGTAAATGCTGCACCACAAACATCACACTTGTAAGGCTTCTCTCCTGTATGTATTCTTATATGCCTTTGCAGCTCATCTCTCCGAGTAAATGCTGAACCACAATCATCACACTTGTAAGGTTTATTTCCTGTATGAATTCTTTTATGCTTTTGTAGACTACAGCTCTGAGTAAATGCTGCACCACAAACATCACACTTGTAAGGCTTCTCTCCTGTATGTATTCTTTTATGTTTTTGTAGATAACTGCTCTGAGTAAATGCTGCATCACAGACATAACACTTGTAAGGCTTATCTCCTGTATGTATTCTCTTATGTTTTTGTAGACTACTGCTCAGAGTAAATGCTGCTCCACAAACATCACACTTGTAAGGTTTATTTCTTGTATGTACTCCTTTATGACGTTGTAGGTTACACTTCTGAGTAAATGCTGCTCCACAAACATCACACTTGTAAGGCTTCTCTCCTGTATGTATTCTTTTATGTATTTGTAGATTACTGCTCAGAGTAAATGCTGCTCCACAAACATCACACTTGTAAGGCTTATCTCCTGTATGTATTCTCTTATGTTTTTGTAGACTACTGCTCAGAATAAATGCTGCTCCACAAACATCACACTTGTAAGGCTTCTCTCCTGTATGTTTTCTTTTATGACTTTGTAGACTTCTGCTCTCAGTAAATGCTGCTCCACAAACACCACACTTGTAAGGCTTCTCTCCTGTATGTATTCTTTTATGATTTTGAAGATAACTGCTCCAAATAAATGTAGCACCACATACATCACACTTGTAAGGCTTATCTCCTGTATGTATCCATTTATGTTTGTGTAGTCTACTGCTCACCATAAATGCTGCACAACAAACATCACACTTGTAAGGCTTCTCTCCTGTATGTATTCTTTTATGACTTTGTAGATTAATGCTCACAGTAAATGCTGCACCACAAACATCACACTTGTAAGACTTCTCTCCTGTATGTATTCTTTTATGTTTTTGTAGACTACTGCTCACACTAAATGCTGCACCACAAACATCACACTTGTAAGGCTTCTCTCCTGTATGTATTCTTTTATGACTTTGTAGTTGACTGGTCTGAGTAAATGTAGCACCACATACATCACACTTGTAAGGCTTCTCTCCTGTATGTATTCTTTTATGTTTTTGTAGACTACTGCTCTCAGTAAATGCTGCACCACAAACATCACACTTGTAAGGCTTCTCTCCTGTATGTATTCTTTTATGACTTTGTAGATTACTACTCTGTGTGAATGCTGCTCCACAAACATCACACTTGTAAGGCTTATCTCCTGTATGTATTCTTTTATGTTTTTGTAGACTACTGCTCTCAGTGAATGCTGCTCCACAAACATCACACTTGTAAGGCTTCATTCCGTTGTGTATTTGTTTATGTTTGTGTAGACAACTGCTCTGAGTAAATGCTGCATCACAGACATCACACTTGTAAGGTTTATTTCTTGTATGTACTCCTTTATGACTTTGTAGTTTACCTGACTGAGTAAATAATACACCACAAATATCACACTTGTAGGACTTGCTTTCTTTTAGTTTCTTGTGAGACTGAATGCTTATATCATTGCAAGCAGCACCAGCTCTGTCACTCACACAAAGTTGAACATTTATCTCACTGGCAGAAAATGGTTTACTACAATTTATGTTACAGACTTGATTTTTACAAACTGATGTATTACTGTGTCGGTTGTCAAACGCTGTAGCTGTCCTTTTCTGACTGTTGATGAGGTTCACTGATGATTCATTACAAGCGAGTCTCAGGTTGAAGCTATCTTCTCTTGCTACATCAGTAAAAGTGGCATCTCCAATCTTATTCACTGCTTCATTCATGTTATTTCCACTGTATTGTGGTAACACATTCTGAAGATCACTGTATTTATTATCAAACTCCCAGCCTCCATCCCTGTGTACTGTTTTCATATGCTTATCCAGAACATCAAGTTGGAAGAAATGAGTGTTGCACAGGCGACAAGAATAAACACCTGTAATAATAAAAATAATGAGCAAAGGTAAATAATGAAGCGCATGTCTTATACGTTTAAATAAAATTTGTTAGCAAAATGTTGTAACAAACACATAAGCACAATTTCTCGATAAATATATGATTGTTTTTCAGGATTGACATCAGTGCAATCCAGGCAAACCCATTAATGCTAAGTCTTCCTCAGCAAATGTTGAAGTGTAATGAATGCTTACTGTACTGTAGCATCCTGACTGTATACATGTAGGATACATCCTCTAATACATCATACCTGCTAGTCTTATGTCTGGTGCCACATTTCAGCTAGCTTAGCCTTGTTGATTCATCTATTGCAGTGTTGTTTTCTAACAGATGATCATTAACTGTCCTCAGTATCTCTCCCTTGTGCAGGACCAGTGTCCCCACTATGGGTGAGTGTGAAGCTAGTCTGTCAACACTCTTATTTCCATGTCATGACACTTGAATAACTTGTATAGTAGATTCACACCAGCTTCTGAAGATTCAAGGCCTCTCTAAATATTTTCTATTCATGCAACAGACATCCATTTTGAACCTTTAAAAGCATATACTGAGAGTGTGACACAATAAATACCCTGGTTACTGCAGTAACAGCCTCTATCTCCATTATGTATATATTAAGCAAGTTTAATTAAAGTTTGTAAATAGATTTATTTCTCTAAGAAAGGTCCACTCGCTGCTTAGTATTAAATGTCATACTGCAGATATTTAAATCATGTAAACTTATGTCTGTTGTTGATCTACCAGCTCGGAATCCACACTGGGACTCTGGATATATGTGCTCAGCTAACTTGTGTAGTCGCATTAAGATGACTGGCAAAAACCTTACAAACAATACTAATGAGAGAGATGCCTCTGTAGTTATTGCAATCACTTCTGTTTCCTTTATTTTTATACAGTGTTACAATCTTGGCATCTCGCATGTCTTGAGGAATAGTTGTCTCTTCCCAGCACTGGCACAGCACCCTATGCAGGGGATGTAATCAACAACAGACATGATCTTTTCTCTCCACCAGCTTCAGGAAAAATCGAGAGCAGAAAAGGCCCTTATTTTTTGCCTTTATAGACCTCACAAAAGCATTTGACATAGTTAATAGGGATTCATTCATTCATAACCCTCCACTCCCAAAGGAGCATAGGCCTTCAACAAACACATGCCAAGTCCTCCTGTCACGTGCCATCATCTCAAGTTCTGTCCACGTTCTCCTTATCATTTTCACCTCTGTCTCCAGCTGTCTTCTCCTTGTGCTTCTTAGTCTACCTCTGCCTCTCTTGCCCTGGGGGTTCCAGAACAAGGACTGTAAGAATGGACTCTTCAAAATCCTCCTGAAAATAGGCTGCCCTGCTAACTTGCTAGAAATGATAAAGTCATTCCATGATGACATGAAGGGAACAGTCCAACATGCTGGAAGCACATCACAACCCTTTGACATATGAAGTGTTCTGGCTCTGACCCTCTTCGGGATCTTCTTTGCCTTACTCCTGAAACATGCATTCAGAGATGCAGCTGAAGGAATATGCCTTGACACTAGGTCACATGACCGTCTGATTAATCTTTCAAGGCTGAAGGAATATGCCTTGACACTAGGTCACATGACCATCACATGATTTTTCAAGGCTGAAGGCAAAAACCAAAATCAGAATGGTCACCATAAGGAGCTTCAGAGCTTGATGAATCACGTGACCCAAGCATGCAAGGTCATTGACCTGACAATAAGTCTATAGAAAACGAATGTGCTAAGTCAGGATGCAGGTGCTGCACCAGTTATCACTATTGATAACTATGAATTGGCAGTGGTGCACCACTTCACATACCTGGGGTCTACCATCAATGACAAACTCTCACTAGACACAGAAATTGACAGCCAAATTGGCAAAGCTGCAGCTACCTTTGCCTGCCTCACATCACATGTTTGGGGAAACTACAAGCTCACAACGAAGACCAAGGCTACGGTATATAATGCCTGCATCACTAGCACTCTCCAATATGGCAGCGAGACTTGGACAACCTATGCTAAGCAAGAAAAAAGGCTCAATACCTTCCATTTACAGTGTCTATGCCCCATCCTCGTGGAAAGATAAAGTGACTAATGTCGAGGTGTTGTCACATGCTGGCCTTCAAAGCATGTATAACACTGCTTAGACAGCACAGACTATGCTGGCTTGGCCATGTCCGCCGCATGGAAGATGGTCGCATCCCAAAAGATATCTTCTATGGGCAACTAGCAGATGGCAAAAGAACAGTTGGGTGACCGCAGCTGAGGTTCAAAGATGTGTGCAAAAGAGATATGAGAGCACTAGACATAAATCCAGCAACGTAGGAGGATGAAGCTGCCGATCCCACCAAGTGGCAATGCTATTTACAGCACCACCTCAGATTGAATGAAAAGAAGCTCACACAACAAGCCGAAGAGAGGAGAACACGTAAAAGAGGAGTATCAGGAAAATAAGCAGCTGAGGGCTGTCACATCAGATCACATTCTCTTAGTCAGTTATGACTGAAGGGGCTATTATTATTATGACAAACTTGTGTAGCCAAAATATGATTTTAAAGTAATAACATTGCTATTATAATACCTTTCTCATCTCCAAATAAGCATAACTGTTGTTGACTTTCTGGCATGTCCAAGAAGTCAGTATACTGTATCTCAGTTTTAGTACAGCTGTTGTCACAATCAGCCTGAAACAAATTTTGACCAATCCTGGCATTTATGACACATCATCATCATCACTTGTAGCTCACTAAACAGCCTAGGTCTTTGTTACGGTATTATTATTAATGTCGTCTGCTATGGCTGGCAGTGCGCAATTTTTAGGGTGATAGAAATTAATATAGATTGACGGTGATACTTCACGGATTGTTGAATGCATTCACACGGTCAAATTATGACGTGTTAACGTTGATAAGGTCATGCTTTGTGACTTAGATACTAGACCCTTTTTACGTTGACCTTCAAGCTGTAAAGACATGTCTTATATCCTTCCAGTGCTGGGCGTTGTATTGCCGCATATATATATTTACTTAGAATTAAGGACACAGGGTCAGTCCAGAGTTATGTTATAAGGATGAAATGATAAGGTTAGTATATAACCGAATTCAAGGAAGGATTATTAATCAGTTCATGATATTGTATTCGTCAGACTCATACGCTCACTACCGGCTGTTGGAATCCCCAGCAGCGCGTGCATATAGCTATGACGTTCTGTCGACATTAATTCATTAGGACACGGACTGAGGATAATATTTATTCAATTGAATTAACATGCAGAAGTATTATTGAAATGACTTGTATCATGACGTCGTCAAATATATGTTGTAATTCAATTATGTCAGATGGACTCAAAATTACCAAGGACTTATCAATTTAATACCATTGACTCGTTACTCAGTTCGACCCAGAATTCGCGTACTATTCTATTGATGCACGATAGTCTGAAAGAATGAATGAGAATCAAAGAAAAGTCAAGACATGGCCAGACCTTGCAATACTCATTATCAATAATAAGTTGGACATTGATATGCAAGGGACAAATGATAATGAAACCACAAACAACTGATGCTGTAGCAAATTGATGCTGCAACAGTCTTCAACAAATGTCTGCCAACTCCTCTTGTTGTATACTATCAGCTCAAGGTGTCTCCATGACTGACTCATATCTTTGACTTTGTTATCCAGTTCTCTACTATGTGTATTTTTGAATCTCCCAAAACCTCTTTTACCCTGGACATTTCAGAATGCTATAAACAAGAGCTATTTAATTGAACGGCCTTGACACTGGAATATAAGCTTGAGATTTTTTGTGTTGGACTTGATTTCTCTTTGTATTTGTGACACATGTAATACACAGTTTTTAAATGCTATAGAGCAGAAGGTCAACAAGTTCATGAGGAAATGGTTAGGGGTACCACCAGGTCTGTCAGATGTAGCACTGTACTGCCAAAAGTCAAAACGTCTGCTTCCTTTCAAGTCTGTTGTTGCAGAGTACAAAGTTGGAAAGGCAAGAATTGCAATGATGCTACGTGAGTCAGCAGATGACGTGGTTAAGTCCATTCAGCCAACACTGAAAATGGGAAGGAAGTGGAGAGTGGAAGAAGCTGTTGATGCTGCCCAAGTGTCACTCAAACTGAGGGAGGTTATCGTTACACACAAACGAATAGACGGGGATTTGGTCATGGAGACATCCACTGGTGGTCCAAAGCATCAAGCAGAGAGTGCAGAGACATGGTAGTTCAGGAGATACGAGGAGCTGAGAATGATAAGAGGTTGCAAAAAGCAGTGCAGCAGGTCCAACAAGGCCAATGGACTACATGAGAAGGATCCCTGCAGAGGTCCTTGACATGGAATGATATATGGCATATGGCACCTCTTAGGCTCAGCTTCATTGTTAGATCAATGTATGACCTGCCATCGGCCGCAAACCTTGTGAGACGGGGAAAGTCGGATGATGAGCAGTGCCCCTTGTGCCATGGGAGGCAGACACTTGAACATGTGCTCTCAGTGTGTAAGGTGTCATTAGGGCAAGGGCGATACACATGGCGCCACAACAAAAAGCTAAATGAGATGGCTGCGACAATAGATCTGGCAAGGATGAAGGCGAATAGCAATGTAAGGCCAAACACATACTTTCTAAGAGCAGGAAAGTCAGCACACCCAAAACCGAGTAAATCAGGTAGCAGTGTACCATCCCTCCTTGACTGTGCAAATGACTGGGAGACGGGGGTAGACCTACCTGGACGAGGGGCATATCCAGAGAGTATCAGGAAATCTCAAAGACGGCTGGATATAGTGCTGCATTCTTCATCATTGCACTAGGTTATATTGATTGAACTGACCGTGCCATTTGAATCCAGATTGGAAAAGCAACATTTGTTCAAAGTGGCCAAGTACAGTGATCAGGCCGCAGATTTGAGACACGAATGGTTCACTGCAAGGGTCATGCCTGTTGAGGTGGGTGCAAGAGGGCTTGTGGCTGCATCAGTGTATGATTTATTGAAACTGTTGGGGCTGAGGGGACAGTTGAGACCAAGGGCACTGAAAAGGCTTAGTGAAACTGCGGAAAAGGCATCATGCTGGCTGTGGAACAACCACAATGGGCTATGGAACTCGGGACAGTAAACTCTGCAGTACAGAAAACATCAGGAATACTTCTAAGTCCACAATACGTTGAGTTTTTCGGTGTACTGGTGAAAGGGCTGTGACTGATGGGCAACATGAGGCATATATTATAAGAGGTGTTGGGCACAGAATTACAGTGGCTAGCCTCGTCGGCTTCGTGCAGGTGTGTCAGTGTCCATCCCTAGTTGGTGTGCTGCGGAACGAACGGAATAATTTGTCTTCTCTTTGGTTACTTTCACAACTGCCTCCACAGCTGGTAGAGTTGTGGATTTTAAAGTTGCTACCAAAGTGAAATGGATTTATTTTCGATACAAAACAGGCGGCTGAGACACTTGGGAGTCATGACCCAAGTGGGCTTGCCCCCCTTAGAGTGTAAAGGAGTATACTGGGCAGAAACACTTGCTTCTGATGATCAGATTGCCTCCTGTTGTATTGCTCTTTATAGAGTTTCCTATCTCTGATATATTTTGCCTAAACAATGGATGGTACATACAACATATGAGGTTAATAAACTGTCTGATATAGTTTGTCTAAACAATGGTACACACCACATATAAGGATAATTAACTGTCTGATATAGTCTGTCTAAACAATGGTACAAACAACATATAACGTTAATTAACTGGCTGATATTGTGTACCTTAACAACAGTACATAAAATGTACAAGGCTAATTAACTGTCTGATGTAGTTTGTCTAAACAACGGTGCATACAACATACATGGCTAATTAACTGGCTGATATAGTTTGTCTTAAAAACAGTTCATACAACATCCCACCTCAGTATTAGCATCGTAATTCTGGAACCTTCCATTATACTCCTGTTTACATTCATCAGAACCTGGATTTTGATTACAGAACATGATATATTTTAATTATTACATACATTCTGACCAATTCTTTAATCCACTTTGACAAGCAGTTATGGCTATTATAAAGTACAAGAATGTTTGATCAAAATAAAACAACAATATTAACTATACTTGTATCAATTCAGTAAAATGTTTACTGACATAACAATGCACTTACAAGAGGAGTCTTTGAAAGTTTAGACTAGTTCTTCTTAACAAGAGCTTGTTGCTCTTGATAAACAAGGGCTGTTGAGCTTGTCACCTTTAACAGCCAATGCCAAGTTGAAGAATGCGTATGTTCTCCGAGGCTGCTAAATGGTCCTGATTAAAATGTTTGTGATTGGTGGTCAATAATAACTATATCCTTTAGCTCCCCAAGGAGCATAGGCCTTCAACAAACACATGCCAAGTCATCCTGTCACATGTCAACATAGGCCTTTAACAACCACATGCCAAGTCCTCCTGTCACGTGTCAACATAGATCTTCAACAACCACATGCCAAGTCCTCCTGTAATGTGTCAACATAGACCTTCAACAACCACATACCAAATCCTCCTGTCACATGTCAACATAGGCCTTCAACAAACACATACCAAGTCTTCCTGTCACATGTCAACATAGACCTTCAACAACCACATACCAAGTCCTCCTGTCATGTGTTAACATAGGCCTTCAACAAACACATGCCAAATCCACCTATCACATGTCAACATAGACCTTCAACAACCACATGCCAAGTCCTCTTGCCCCATGTCAACATAGACCTTCAACAACTACATGCCAAGTCCTCCTGTCACATATCAACATAGACCTTCAACAACCACATACCAAGTCCTCCTGTCACATAGGCCTTCAACAACCACATACCAAGTCCTCCTGTCATGTATCAACATAGGCCTTCAAGTAAACACAAGCAAAATCCTCCTGTCACATGTCAACATAGACCTTCAACAACCACATACCAAGTCCTCCTGTCACGTGTCAACATAGGCCTTCAACAACCACATGCCAAGTCCTCCTGTCACATATCAACATAGATCTTCAACAAACACATGCCAAGTCCTCTTGTCACATGTCAACATAGACCTTCAACAAATGCATACCAAGTCCTCCTGTCACATGTCAACATAGACATTCAACAACCACATGCCAAGTTCTCCTGTCACGTGTCAACATAAACCTACAACAAACACTTCCCTAGTCCTCCTGTCACGTGTCAACATAGACCTTCAACAAACAAATGCCAAGTCCTCCTGTTACATGTCAACATAGGCCTTCAACAACCACATGCCAAGTTCCCCTGTCTCATGTCAACATAGGCCTTCAACAACCACATGACAAGTTCTCCTGTCACATGTCAACATAGACCTTCAACAAACACATGTCAAGTCCTCCTGTCACATGTCAACATAGACCTACAACAAACACATACCAAGTCCTTCTGTCACATGTCAACATAGACCTTCAACAAACTCATACCAAGTCCTCCTGTCACATGTCAACATAGGCCTTCAACAACCGCATACCAAGTCCTCCTGTCATGGGTCAATATAGACCTTCAACAAACACATGCCAAGTCCTCCTGTCACATGTCAACATAGGCCATCAACAACCACATGCCAAGTTCTCCTGTCATGTGTCTACAAAGGCCTTCAACAACCACATGACCAAGTCCTCCTGTCACGTGTCAACAGCTCAAGTTCTTTCCACATTTTCTTCATCAGTTTCATTTGTCTCCAGCTCTCTTCTCCATGTGCTTCTTGGTCTACCTCTGCCTTTCTTTCCCTAGGGATTTCAGAACAAGGACCACCTTGTAATGCTATCAACGGGTTTCCTCAGTGTGTGTCCTATCCATCACCATTGTCCTCTTCTCATCTCTTGTTCCACTTGGACTTGTCTAGTTCTTGTCCTCAGTTCTACGTTGGTAACCTTGTCATACCATTTTAATCCCTCTATTCTATGCAAGCACCCATTTATGAAAGTCTGTAGCTTTTTGGTTGTTGTCTTTGTTGTTCTCCATGTCTCAGAGCCATACAATAGGACTGACTTCACATTTGAGTTGAAGATTCTTATTTTCGTGTTGGATCCGATTTCTCTTGATCTCCATATATTTCCCAATGCAATGAAAGCTCCTCTTGCTTTTTGTATCCTTATTTTGATATCACTGTCTGTCCCTCCAACTTTGTCTATATTGCTGCCAAGATATGTGTACAATTCTACATCTTGTATTAGTGCTTCTTCAAGTTCAACCCTGCTACCTGCTCACAAACAAAAGAACAACTGAAAGAGTTGCTCAGCCTAGGAACTGCCTAACATAACGCAAGAAACCAAGTAAACAAACGGAAGAAATGAGCATTAAGACCTACAAGCTGAGAGAGCCAAAAATTAAGACCAGATATCAGGGGTTTATTGCTACAGCAGTGAGAAACACAGAAGAACAACCTGATGACTTGGAAACCCTCTGGCTTAAATTCAAGGACATAAAGACAGCTGCTGCAGAAGCATGTGGTGAAGTCCGACTTGGGAACAAGAGAAAGAGGACACCTTGGTGGATAGAGGAAGTCAAACAGAAAATAAGAGAGATGAAAATGGCATGGAAAAAATACTTAGGAGCTAAAAACACGGAACAAATAGAGAGATATATTGAGAATATGTGATACTCAGATCAGAAGCTAAGAACAAGGTGCTAGCAGCAAAACAGAAGTGACCGGAAGAATTTGGAGAAAAGCTAGAAAAAGATGCGCAAGAAAACCAGAAATTGTTCTATAAGACCCTAAAGAACATGACGAAGGAAAAACAATGCCCTCTCAAATTTATAAAGGACAAGCAAGGCAAATTGCTTACTGCCCCGAAGGAAGTAATGGAAAGATGGAAAGAATATTTCTCAGAACTCCTTGATGGTGAGCAAGGTCAAGCAGCAGAAATGATAACCACTAGCACAGAAGAGGAAACCAATGGTGATAAAGATGACATAAAGCTGGAAGAACTGAAGGCAGCACTAGAGAAAATCAAGATGGGCAAAGCAGCAGGGCATGATGGTATAACACCAGAAATGGTTAAGTACATGGGAGCATCAGGCGACCTATTACTCCCCTACAGGCAACATGATGCAACAAGACCATACCAGAGGATTGGGAGATTGCCATCATAACACCAATTTTCAAAAAGGGTGACAATCAACAATGTGGAAACTATAGAGGCATATCACTTCTCAGTGCCCCTGGTAAAATCTACTCTAGAATCCTAGCGCAGAGACTCCGAAGTCTAGCTGAGCTACAATTGGATGAAGTCCGGTGTGGATTGCGAGCGAACCGAAGTACTCAAGACCTAATCTTCACACTCAGACAGCTGAGTGAAAATGCTTGTGAGTATAAGAGTGATCCATCTTTGTTTCATAGATCTGGAAAAGGCATTTGACAGAATCCCCTGGAGCAAACTTTGGGACTGTTTGGCAAGGAAGAACATTCCAGTACCTCTGATTCATGCTATGCCAGAGCTTCTACAAGTCTTGCAGGAATTATGTGGGGACAGCAAACCATAAGTCAGAAGAGTTCAGGACCACCACTGGTGTAAGACAAGGTGATATCCTGTCACCTTATCTTTTCATACTCCTCATGGACAATGTCATCAAGGCATGTAAGGAGAGAACAAGGAAGTATTCAGTGGGGTACTGGAAGATGAGACAGGTCTGTATTTCAGAGCTGGCATTTGCTGATGATGTTGCCCTGATTGCTAAATCAGAGGCATATCTCCAATCCAACCTGCAAGTATGGAAAGAAGAGCTGGAGATAAGGGGTATGGTCATAAGCAGCTATAAAACAAAATCCATGGTGATATCACGAGAAGAAAGAAGACATCAGATTAAGCTGGGAGAACAGGTCCTGGAGCAGGTTGACCACTTTAAATATCTTGGAGCTATTATAGACCGAAAGGGAGGCATCAAAGAAGAGTTGACCACTCGAAAAGCTGCAGCTGGGAGACTGTTTCAGGCCATAAATCGAGGATTCCTCAGCAAGAGAGACATATTTATTTTCACTAGACTATGACATCAGTATTACGGACATTTTCATCAGCATGGTTTTGGCAAGATATTCATGGTAAATAACAGTCACTACGGACGTTGACCGACCCCACTAGCCGTTGTCACATCAAGGTTAGCAGGAGCTCTACAGCAACGAGTTTATAGGATGCATCTGTTGGTAAGAAAAAAAAGATGGCTGTATACCGCTCCACCTATGTCCGAGTCTTGACATATGGATACGAGTCATGGGCAATGACTACAACCCACAAAAGCCAAATCCAAACCTCAGAAATGAGGTATCTGAGGAAGGTGGTTGAAGTAACAAGAGACATGGTCCTAAACCAGACGATATGTCAAGGCCTAAAATCCCACCCTCTGCAGACCCAAGTAGAACAATCCCAACTAAGATGGTTTTGCCATGTCTGCAGAATGGGAGAAGATCGGCTACCACGACAAGCATGGGAAACAAAGAACCAGAGATCCAGACTCCCAGGACAACCCAGAGTCCGCTGGATAGACAATATTAAACAATCTTTGAAGGACCGGGGACTAGAATGGAACCAGGCCAGGAGGAAGACAGCCGATAGGATAGTCTGGCGCTCTCTTTTCCAAACCTCTACACCTCACGGTAGAAGGGGAATGACTAAGTAAGTTATAAATATATGCTCAATGCTATTTTAATTTACATTTTCATTTTTGTAAACAGATGCATCCTATAAACTCGTTGCTGTAGAGCTCCCACTAACCTTGATGTGACAGCAGCTAGTGGGGTCAGTCAACGTCCGTAGTGACTGTTATTTACCATGAATATCTTGCCATAACCATGCTGATGAAAATGTCCGTAATACTGATGTCAAAGTCTGGTCAAAATAAATATGTCTCGTCACTAATTTCTGCAACAAGTCAAGTATATCTTCATTGCCAGTTGGTCACACTGTTTTGACCAATTCACCATTGTTACCTAGTCTCATTGCCATTAGCCGGATCATCATACATGACAAAGTAACAGCCCACAATACATTTGCATTATCAGGTCATCATCTACAAGTACATTGGCTATGTGAGAAGGCCCGACAAACCAATGTAGTCAATACCATTGACAACATAAGAGATGTAGCGGTAACAGTATCATTGACATGATTGATCTTCCTGTATATTTATGTTTGGAAACTGAGATTTATGACTTTGAAACATTTGACAATTGAACTATTACACAGCCCTACAAAAAAAAAAAATTTTTTTTGGTGCCAAACATTTTACTCTTGATTGTACATAAATGAGGCCTGCTCAATCTAAATATCACATTTACATGTCTGTAGCAGCTCTAGTTTTTGAGATACAGACATTTTTGTATTTCATTAATACAGGGTGACCCAAAAAAAACAGGCCCGCGCGCACACTTTTTGTGCGCGCTATGTAAAAAAACTATTGCTGTCTAGTCCTTTACAAAAGAAAACTGCTTGTTTACTCTCAGTTTCAGTTTTCCAAGAATCTTCCCAGAATTGCCTTTTTTAGATTTTAAGCCACTGCATGCATGTTAGTATGCTACTTATTTTATTACACTTCTAACAGAGAATGGCATCACCTTCAAGAAGAGCATGTTTTCTTTCACTGCATTTATTTTGTTATATTTGTGAAGAGTACACTTTCAAAGAAGAACATAGGAAGCATATTACGGTTTTTGTGAAAAAGGCATACTTTGCTTACTTTAAAGTAAAACCAGGTGACCAGGACAAGTCTTGGGCTCCTCATATTGTTTGCAAAACATGTGTTGAACACCTGCGACAGTGGACTTGTGGGAAAAGAAAATGTTTAAAATTTGGAATTCCAATGGTTTGGAGAGAGCCCAAGAACCACTATGATGACTGTTATTTCTGTGTTGTGAATATTAAGGAAATTAATGGAAAAAAATCACAAAAAGTGGAAATATCCAGATTTAGATTCTGCTAGGCAACCTGTTCCACACAGAGATGACATACCAATTCCAACTTTCAGTCAGATTTCAGATTCCCTGCTAGAAGATGAGACAGCAGTGGCATGTGGAACGACAAGTGACAGTGATAGTGATTTCGAAGATGATTTTTCAGGTGCTCAACGCTTCGACCAGCTTGAACTAAATGATCTAATCCGAGATCTATATCTCTCCAAGGAATCTTCAGAACTTTTGGCTTCAAGATTGAAAGAACAAAAATTACTGACTGCTGAAACAAAGGTTACATTTTATCGCAGCAGAGAGCAAGGTTTTATTCCATTCTTTTGTAAAGAAAACAACCTTGTGTTTTGTACTAATGTAGGAGGTCTTGTTAACAAAAAAGGGTGTAAGTTATACACCAGATGCATGGCGACTTTTCATTGACAGCTCTAAAAGAAGTTTGAAGGGTGTTCTCTTACACAATGGTAACAAATATGGCTCAATTCCAATTGCTCATTCTACTACAATGAAGGAGGAGTATGCTACAATAAGCACAGTTCTGGAAAAATTGAAGTATTTAGAACATAAGTGGATGGTTTGTGTAGCTTAAAATGATGAACTTCTTGCTTGGCCAGCAAATGGGATTCACCAAATATCCATGCTTTATATGTTTGTGGGATAGCAGGGCAAAAGATATGCACTGGACAAAGAAACAGTGGCCGTTGAGGGATGAATTTAATGTTGGAAAAAAAAATGTTGTCAATAAGCCTCTCATTGATCGAAAAAGAGTTCTACTGCCACCATTACATATAAAGCATGGCTTGATGAAGCAATTTGTTAAGGCACTGAACAACGATGGTACCTGTTTTAATTTCTTATGCAGAAAGTTTCCAGAATTGAGCATAGCCAAACTTAAAGCTGGAATTTTTGATAGACCTCAAATTAGAAAGTTAATAAACAATCCAAATTTTATTGATTCCATGAACAAAACAGAGTCCACAGCCTGGTCATCATTTGTTTTAGTTGTGCAAAACTTTCTGGGTAACTTTAAAGCAGACAATTATTTTGAATTAGTTGGAAACATGCTGTCGAGTTTTTGTGAACTTGGATGCAACATGAGCATAAAATTGCACTACCTCCATAACCATTTACATTTATTTCCGGAGAATCTTGGCGACTTTAGTGAGGAGCAAGGTGAAAGATTTCACCAAGATATAAAAACAATGGAAGAGAGATACCAGGGACTTTGGGATGCCCACATGATGGCAGATTACTGTTGGACCCTTAAGCGTGACTGTCCGGGCATATCACATTCCAGGAAGTTCTCGAAAAGATCCTTTTAGCGTGTTGACTAAACAAGTGCTAGTGATAAAGTTTTATTACATTTTTGGTAATATATGCACAGTAATTACATATAATATGAATGCAGACTAAAGTCAATATGCCACTGATAGCACCTAACTCTAGGATTGTACATAACAATTGCCCTACTAATATGGTCATTCTTAGTTATCTCAAAAACTAGAGCTGATAGAAAAAATCTGATTACATTTTTGGAATCAGCAACCCAAAATTACCCAAGAACATACATGCCACACCTCAGAGATGAAAAACCTGTACAAAAAATTAAAAAACCTGTACAAAGACCCGCAAAACCTGTACAAAGACTGAAAAACGTAACAAAAGAGTTTATTCATGTAAAAGTATATTCAATTAGATGGTTCTGCACCATCATAGTGACATGCGGCCTTTGCCTTTTTAAGCATGTCTTCACTTGCTTTAAAACCTAAACAACAAGAGTTAGAATTTATTTTGCATAGTAAATACAAATATTAATAATCAATTTGAAAAATATAATTATTTGTAATTTTAATATTATATAATGAAATAGAATCTTGGAAAAAAATTAATACAATTTATGGTTGAAATGAAGAACAGTTGCTGTGTTTTCTATAGTGCCTTATAAAAGTACAGGCCTAAAGAGACCAGTAATAAGCATTATGGGTTTAGGAATCTTAAATTTAAAATCTAATAAATTTTTTGCTAAAGCTGGTAATGAAAATATAAACTAGCGCTGGCATAATATTAGCCTGTATATTTTCTACCGAACTTCAAAAATTGGAATAGCCATTAAAGCCCAACTGGTAGTTTTAAATAGACCTTCCCATACAAATTTTAGTGTCAATCAAACATTGATAGTAGGCTAATTAATTATTTAATAATTATAAATCATTGAATGACCGTAATGATGACCACCAAAGGCAAAATAACATTGTTTTTTAAAGAAACGAAATTAAAACTAAGAAGAGAAGTAGGCTAACTCCAAATAAACTTTTCTCTGATCGAGTTAAGATGTAAATTTTCCACGCTATTGTGGTTTTTTTTTTCTTTTCAGTTTCATAATTTGGTAATATCGGAATGACGTTCGCCGAATGCTCCGCGTGTATTTTCGTACCATTTAGATTTAGGGTTAACCCTAGCTGTAACCCTAATTATAACTCTAAATGGTACGAAAATACATGCGGAGCATTCGGCGACCGTCATTACGATATTAGGCTACCCATAATTTGTAGGCTATTGTATTATTTTTCAAATTTACATTTCTTACGCACTTTCTACAAGTTTTAGTGAAATCAAATAATATGTAGTGGTATCAGCCTTTTTTTTTTTTACCAGCCGTAAATAATAAATTATGCTAAACCTTAGGGGAAAAGAAAGCATAGGCCTAAGTTATCTGACAGTTAAATCTAACTTCATCTAAACAATGTTATTGTAATATTTTTTTAAAAATGAATTACTTACCAATACTAAACTGGAAATTAATCCTAAACAATAGGCTCGACTCAAAAAAGATTTCAGTGCTGCGTAATCGTTCAAATAATCAGTAACCTCGCGCTAGCTTTAGCGAAAAATTGTGAATGAACACGCCACGCACATCCCGCGGCAATTGAAAAATAGGCAGCTTGATTTTCATTGGTTATTTTTTTTTTTTATCCACTTGGCTTAAAATCTCGCCGAATCTCATGACGCAAATTGTGTAGTGGCACAAGATTTATATGTATATTTAATAATTAGGTGAAAAAACCCGTACAGACCCGTGTACGGCCCGTACACATCTGAAAACGCAAACACCCCGTACAGATTATGGGTAAACCTTTAAGTGTGGCATGTATGCAAGAAGAGCTATAAAATTTAAGGCACCAAAATGTGTGTATACCAGTGTTATTTGTGATTGTCAACTATATCACACTTCTTGTCAATATTACTACCAGTTCTCAATTCAATTTGGTTTATGAATAATCATTCTGGACAACTAGCATACCAACATTGAATTAATAACAGCTAACACACAAGCCATTGCCTAACTGAACGAACCTGGGAACCACTATTCAAAAGAGAGTAAAGGTCAACTTAAAATATTATAAATTCATTATTTATAGTGCCGCAACAAACTCACTGGCACATATCTTCCAGGCATGTCATAAGAGTTGACTAATGAGGGTTGAGCATGGGACAAGTTACCACATCCTGTAGACAATTTTTAACTACAAAAACTTTACCCAGTAATTTGTATAACATCTCTGTAGAGGTGTCCATTTCTGCTTTGATAGCCTTTACTGGAATGACATCAGGACTAGCTCCTATTCCTTCTGTTAGAAGCTTTATGTCTTTCTTTATTTCTTCCTTAGTTGGTTTTTCACAGCTGACCTGTAGCTCCTTGATTGCTGGCTGGAAGTCTGGGGGATTTTGTGGGTCCACTCGGCTGAGAAGTTGAGTCTGTTTTGTGGAACTGTCTGGGAGAGAGAAGAAATACCACCAGAATTTAATGAAGGATCTCTGGTCATACTGCCTTAGAAGGGAAACTTACAACAGATTTACAAGTGCATTAATTACATGTGAATAATTTGATTATTAGTTCCAGAAAAAAATATTTAACAGGTTCATCCTCAAGTACTTTACAGTCTATGGGTACAGAACTAACAAGTTCTAGACAAAGCAGATCCTGTACAGATCAGAATGTTACATTGAGAATAATAGTGGAAGAAAGTCTGGAATGGAAAGTATCTATTTACATTAGATTTGTGGACTATATCAAGGTAGTCGTGGTAGCATAGTGGTTAGTGCACTGGCTTCCTTGCTCAGTGGTCCATGGTTCGATCCCCAGATGAGGTGGGATTTTTTTAGGCCACAAACAGCTCCTGGGTTGACCCAGCCCCAATTGGGTACCAGAGAAACTTCTGGGAAAGTTAAGGCGGCCAGCGTGATGCTGACCACATCACCCCTAGTGTGAGGATGGTCAAGAAAATATGGGCCTAACACCATATTCCCAAAATGCCTCAGTGGGTGTGTAACAGGATCTTTTACCTTTTTTTCTTGTATAACAGGACATGAAATGTAGAATTTGTTGACAGTCACATCCTTAGTTCATTAAAAATATATGTCAAATATAAGAGGACATGAAATGTAGAATTTGTTGACAGTCACATCCTTAGTTCATTAAAAATATATGTCAAATATAAGAGGACATGAAATGTAGAATTTGTTGACAGTCACATCCTTAGTTCATTAAAAATATATGTCAAATATAAGAGGACATGAAATGTAGAATTTGTTGACAGTCACATCATTAGTTCATTAAAAATATATGTCAAATATAAGAGGACATGAAATGTAGAATTTGTTGACAGTCACATCCTTAGTTCATTAAAAATATATGTCAAATATAAGAGAACATGAAATGCAGAATTTGTTGACAGTCACATCATTAGTTCATTAAAAATGTATGTCAAATATAAGAGGACATGAAATGCAGAATTCCTCAAGAAAGACAATTTCAACAACCCTTTATTCTAGAGTCTGAATGAGAAAATTTGTATCTCACTTTACCATTTCTCTTCTTACGATTTAGATTAGATTATGAAAACAACAATATTAACCAACAGAAATGAATGTCAATTGATGGCAAGGTCCTATTTTCAAAGATAAGTGATCGGAGGTTGCTAATGTAATTACAAACTGATTTTGTTCAACAACTGCTTTGGGTTTACTTTCATTCATGGTGTCTTATGGAAATGATGTATTCCCAAAGTTACGCATAGCACTGAAAATTCTGCTAACAATTTCTATTTCAGTAGCCAGTTGTGAGCATTTGTTTAATACACTAAAGCTAATTCTTTCATATTTACTAGTGTCTTTGTGAGCATTTGTTTAGTACACTAAAGCTAATTATTTCATATTTACCAGTGTCTTTGTGAGCATTTGTTTAGTACACTAAAGCTAATTATTTCATATTTACCAGTGTCTTTGTGAGCATTTGTTTAGTACACTAAAGCTAATTATTTCATATTTACCAGTGTCTTTGTGAGCATTTGTTTAGTACACTAAAGCAAATTCTTTCATATTTACCAGTGTCTTTGTGAGCATTTATTTAGTATACTAAAGCTAATTCTTTCATATTGACCATCGTCTTTGTGAGCATTCATTTAGTACACTACAGCAAATTCTTTCATATTTACCAGTGTCTTTGTCAGCATTTATTTAGTATACTAAAGCTAATTCTTTCATATTTACCAGTGTCTTTGTGAACATTTGTTTAGTATACTAAAGCAAATTCTTGTGTATAATGTATCGCAAGGAGTTACTTTCCATCCGCTTTTAAAAGCGCTAAAGTATACCCACTTCTCAAACCAGGTTCATCTGATAGTAGTAATCTTAGTAACTATAGGCCCATTTCTCTTATATCGTCGCTGTCCAAACCACTAGAAAAACACATCCACAAAACAACTCTACAACACCTAGTCAATAATGACCTGCTAATCGACAGTCAGTCGGGGTTTAGACCAAAGCATTCATGCCACACAGCCTTAACAAAGATGATAGACAATTGGCACCTAAACATCAATAACGATAATATATGTGAAGCAATATTTGTAGACTTCAAAAAAGCATTTGATATGATAGATCACTTTATTTTAATCAGAAAATTAGAAACAATGAAAGTAAATATTAAGCTGGTAAAGTTAATTAAATCGTTTCTGTCAGACAGACAACAAATAGTCTCTTACAATAATTCCTTGTCGAACCCAACCGTTGTCCATACAGGTGTTCCTCAGGGCTCTATTCTCGGCCCTCTTCTCTTTACCGTATACATTAATGATCTTCCTTTATACTTCATACACTCATCATGTGACCTTTTTGCCGATGACTGTACTGTTTATACTAGTGATAAAAGTTGCACCACACTAGAACAATCTTTACAAAACGATACACATAATCTTATTACGTGGAGCAACGAGAATCGCATGCAAATAAATATTAGTAAAACAAAATGTATGTTAATATCAACCAGACAAAAACTACAAAACTTGCAGAAAACAACACTTCAGCTCTTCATTGGAACATCACTAATTGAAAACGTAAATGAACACAGAACTCTAGGTATCACTGTTGACCAACACCTAAGTTGGAACTCACATGTACATGCACTCACAAAGCTAACAGCACAAAAAGTTTACCAATTAGCCAAAATTAAACATTTCCTGGATGAGAAGGCAAGGAAAATGTTCTACATATCTCATATACAAACGCATCTAGACTATTGTTCCACAATCTGGGATGGTTGTTCTGTCTCCAACACAAAAAGGCTCCACTCGCTTCAAAAACGCGCAATGCGCCTTGTTGCTGATAAACACCAATCACATTGTATAGATTTATATTATTATCTTCAAATATTACCCCTCAGGAAGCGCTTCCTCTTTAACAAAAAGAAATTTATTCACAAAATCTTGTCACAAATGCTCCAAAGTATCTTTGGCCGCTTTTAAAATACAATGACAGACGTAGTCAGCGCTTAAACAAATTACAGGTACCCAAGCCCAGACTTGACCTATTTAAAACTAGTTTGGCTTACTCAGCTGCTTATCTTTGGAACAATCTTCCCAATGACCTGAAAAACATGCACAGTCCTTACTCATACAATCGTATACTGTTCAAATACTTTACGAGTGCTGATTATATGCCACCCTAACTGATTGTGTTGTACTTTTATCTAATATACTGTATGGAGGCTCTGATGATCTAGTTTTCATTACAATATTTTTATTCTTAATATTATATTCTTAATAACTTCTATTCTTAATTTTATGATCAGGTACTGTTAATGTATGCAGTTATACTTCCTTGTAATGTTGCACTGCCCTTAAATTAATACTTTCAGTACGCTGGAGAATGTTTGACTAACAGTAATAAAAGATGAGCAAGAGGAAGGAAGAATGAAAGAGGGGACTGTGTCCGATTTTCAACCCTTGGCAAATTAATTGCTTTCGTATATGTCTATCTAACTATCGACCTTGTCTGATTCTGGTCTTGAGTTTGGGACGCAAAGACAGCGAGGAAAGGAACTGTTTACCCACCTCATCTTGATGAACCTAAAAAAAAAAAAAAGTCCCTGAGTCATTCAGTTGAACACCGTATGAACATTTTTACAAGTTCTTATAACATACATCTGAATATGTCTCAGATCACTAATTTACAGTACGAAGAATTTGATTCTTATGTCTTGTTGTTATTGTTTTTTATTATTATTATTTATTTTTTTTTCAAATTCATTATTATTAATTTTTTTGGGGTTTTTTATTATTATTTTTATT
Source organism: Oreohelix idahoensis (assembly GCA_024509875.1). Taxonomy (NCBI): domain Eukaryota; kingdom Metazoa; phylum Mollusca; class Gastropoda; order Stylommatophora; family Oreohelicidae; genus Oreohelix; species Oreohelix idahoensis. The sequence continues at coordinate 361,127 of JAMPIV010017881.1, forward strand.
ATATTTAAAAAAACACTTTAATTATGATGATTATTGCAAATGTAATATTACTTTTATAATGATAAATGCCTTAATAATGCTTAAAGTAAATGTGAGGATGAAAGGATATTAGTATACATGATGAGAGAGAGAGGAAGGGCAGAATGTCAGACGGGCCTGCGTGCCCAATTCTTAACCCTTTGAAAATAAAGTTTGTTCGTTCGTTCTTTCATATTTATGTGTCTATATGAGCATTTGTTTAGTACACTACAGCAAATTCTTTCATATTTACCAGTGTCTTTGTCAGCGCTTGTTTAGTACACTAAAGCTAATTCTTTCATATTTATGAGTATCTATGGGAGTAATCTGTAACTTCTTGGTACTGAAAAAGAAACTCTTGAGAACATTCATTTTGGTAACATAATTGATCAATTTCCAGGAATGAAGGTGCTAAAGATCAATATGTAGTTAGAAAAAAAAAATGTTGACATCTGTGATGTACTGTTAGAATAAAAAGCTTATTAGAAAGAGCACTTTATTTATTTTCTTTTGTGTTTAACTAATTCTTAAATTTCATATTTTCTCAATAATTTATTCCTGGTGTTCTTAATAGAATTTAAAAGTCACAACAGTGCTTGATATAGTTCTTTATACTTTCTTTTGACTGGTCTACAAAATGAACATGTATTTTATCTGGCAGTGACGGGGGACGCATTTTTTCCTGTTTCAGTGCTAAAAACCCTCGGTGGCCACTGCCCCAAACTAGTAAAATTTGCTGGAAGGGATTTTCTTTCTGGACTTAAGATTTAAAAAAATATATTGATATTAACTCTTACTATCCGGCAAGTCCCGTGAAGTGGCGCGGGTTTAGTACCAATTTTACGGCTCGCCAGTTCAACTGGCACGCGACGGTAACGATAGCTAAACTAGCGCGTAAAAACGCGGTTTTAGCTCACGTATAGTAAGAGTTAAAAAAAAAAAACACACATGTCCATAAAGGGTAGAAACCCTAAAAAAATGATGACGTTCGTGGTGGATGTGTATAAATAATTTATTATGTTACGTGTTTGTTGATAGTGGTAACATACTGAGCACAGGTTACATTTATGTTAAAAAGTTGTAAAGCATTACTGAGTAAAATGTCCCCAGCAGGATATACAGATGTGGAACTGGTCCTAATACTATCTCTCCCTGCAGGAACATGACCATCTTCCTCACCTTCAATTTCTATCTTCACTGTGTGTCCCTGAAAACGAAACATTGAACATATTCAAGTTTGAAACAAACCACTTCAGTCTTAAACACTGCCCCAGTTTGACAACTATCTTCACCGTGTGTCCCTGAAAACAAAACATTGAACATATTCAAGTTTGAAAAAAACCACTTCAGTCTTAAACATTGCCTCAGTTTGACAACTATCTTCACTGTGTGTCCCTGAAAACAAAATATTGAACATATTCAAGTTTGAAACAAACCATTTCCGTCTTAAACATTGCCCCAGTTTGACAATTACATGAACACTTTTATGTATTTACATTACTTTCTTTTCTCAACTGTTTTATGCTTCTGTCCCTGATGAGGACCTTATATTACAACTACATATACTACACTGTTATAGGCAATAAAACACAAAGAACCCAGCAATAAGTAATAAAATGTTTCAATGGACAATATTTTAACAGATTTCTCAGTTTAACTTTGGCTATGGCTGTGTAACAATTTGTTATCAAGAATTAAAAAGAAAACTCACTTTAAAATCTGTACTGATGTCCTGTTTTATTTTTTGATCCAAGAATGGGATCTTCTGTTCCATATTTTTTTGCAATCTGAAAAGAAAAATGAATTATAGATAACAAAATCTTAGACAATTAGTTACATGCTGGTTGTCTGAGATATTGATATCACAAGAAATATCACTCAATGTTTTTTTTTTTTTAATAATGGTGAAAAAATATAACAACCTGAAAATTTAAGAAGAGTTATACATGTTTATTGGTAGTATGTCCAACATCACATTCAACAATCTTTGCCATACTGATTTTCTTCTGAATCATTCAGAGCTGTCAAGAACATGCAAAATGTGTATATGATCATATTTTTTTAAAATTACAACTTCTACCTATAATCTTTCTATACTTGTGCTTTATACACTACACTAAGGCATTTGAGACAGTAAAACATGAGAACATTTTAAAATGTTAGAAAGCATCAACATTGATGATAAGGACCAGAGATTTTCAAATGTATACTAAATGTGAGTAAGATCATGTTTGAAAAATGTAACTTTTACCATTTGACAGCTAGAATCTAAGTTTCAGTTAATATAAACATCTGGGAATTTTTACAAAAGTAATTTTTTTTTGTTTGCACTGTTGTTGAAATCTGATATACAGACAAGTTACAAATTTTGTCAGGAAGTGCTACATTTTAGTCAATTCTATCACAGAATAAAGAAATAAATGAAGGAGATTTGATACAAATTTTCCCATTGAACCACTTTATTTTATTGTGTCAGCAATAGATCTCTTGTGTTCCTGACCTTTTAGTTCCCTGTCATGTACAGTGTAGTCACATTTTATGTTAGAGAAGCACTAATGAGTACCTCACATAATTAAAAATAAGTGTTCTCACAAGAATAAATGTAAAGTAGGGTGTGTGATCTCACAGGAATAAATGTAAAGTAGGGTGTGTGATCTCACAGGAATAAATGCAGGGAGTGTGTTCTCACAGCAATAAATGTAAAGTAAGAGGTGTGTTTTCACGTGAACAAAAGTAAAGTAGGGGGTGTGTTCTTACTTACTTAGTCATTTCCGTTCTACCGTGAGGTGTAGAGGTTTGGAAGAGAGAGTGCCAAACTATCCTATCGGCTGTCTTCCTCCTGGCCTGGCTCCATTCTAGTCCTCGGTCCTTCAAAGGTTGTTTAATGTTGTCTTCCCAGCAGACTCTGGGTCGTCCTGGGGGTCTGGATCCCTGGCTCTGTGTTTCCCATGCTTGTCGTGGTAGCTGATCTTCTCTCATTCTGCAGACATGGCCAGACTATCTTAGTTTGGACTGTTCTACTTGGGTCTGCAGGGGGTGGGATTTTAGGCCTTGACGTATCGTCTGGTTGCGGACCACATCTCTTCTTGTTCCAACCAAGAACTGCTTACTCAGAGCAAGCAAGAGGACATGCACACCATCATAACTGGCAGATGCTGGAATTGCATTGGCCATGTCCTCAGAAGAGACCCTAATGCCATTACAAGAACAGCCATGCTATGGACCATGGAAGGAAAATGAAAGAGAGGCAGACCAAAAACAACTTGGCGGAGGACTGTGGAGGCTGAGATGCAAAGAATGAACCAGAGTTGGGGCACTGTATGAAGGATGGACACCAACCGAGCAAAGTGGAATCAATTTGTTGCTGTCTTACAAGATGCCACCAGGCGTAATGGCCACTGACTGCTTTGACGGCCGGCGGCTAACGATATATGAAGAAGAAGAGACTTAATCTTTTTATACTGTTATTTTCTCACATAATATAATAATTTAAAAACATTTCACAAGATTTATAAACCCTTTTCCCATTTTTATTTTAAAAATATGTATTTCTCTTTAGAAAATGACATAAGTGAAGTGATAATACAGATATGTAGAAAGGTTTCAAACTAAATGTGTATTGATATTCTGAACATTTTATTGCCATAGATTAAACTGGAGCGGAAATATTTAAGTGAAGGACACAATGTTCTTTATTTAGTTTTCATTATTTTTTAATCACATCTGCACTTGACAAGGAAATAACACAGAAATATTTTCATACCAAATAATGATTTAAAGCATTTCACAAATTTTTCGTTTGATTTCCTATATTTTTTATATATACCAAAAGCACTTACTGAAATAATATATGTTATATATCTACTGCCTGTTTTTAAAACATCACCTAAAGAGAAATTCTGCACCAATTTTGGGTGCCTATTTTTACAGAAAGATGTGGTTTTCATAAAACATAAAATGACATCTGTGAACTGACTGTGATAAACATGTGTAGGCAAGTTTGAGACTAAATGTGCACTGATATTTTGAACATTTTATTGTCAATTATATAAGTCTATGTTCACAATCTTACCTTTTTTTTTCCGTCAGGTCTACACTTCACAAGATTTGACAGATAGGGCCTACACTTCACAAGGTTTGACAGATAGGGTCTACATTTCACAAGGTTTGACAGATGGGGCCTACACTTCACAAGGTTTGACAGATAGGGTCTACACTTCACAAGGTTTGACAGATAGGGCCTAGACTTCACAAGATTTGACAGATAGGGCCTACACTTCACAAGATTTGACAGATAGGGCCTACTTTTTTACACCAATTAACAATTTATAGCATTTCACAAGATTTGACAGATAGGGCCTACTTTTTTACACCAATTAACAATTTATAGCATTTCACAAGATTTGACAGATAGGGCCTACTTTTTTACACCAATTAACAATTTTTAGCATTTCACAAGATTTGACAGATAGGGCCTACTTTTTTACACCAATTAACAATTTATAGCATTTCACAAGATTCCTCAGCCAGTTTCATGTTTTTATATACAACATATGCACGTACTAAAATAATGTAGTTGTTGTTTAACGATAAGAGAAAACCAATGATGGTGAAGATGACATAAAGATGGAAGAACTGAAGGCAGCACTGAAGAAAATCAAGATGGGCAAAGCAGCAGGGCATGATGGTATAACACCAGAAATGGTTAAGTTCATGGGAGCATCAGGCGACCTATTACTCTTAAGGGTTTTACAGGCAGCGTGGTACAACAAGACCATACCAAAGGATTGGGAGATTGCCATCATAACACCAATTTTCAAAAAGGGTGACAATCGACAGTGTGGAAACCATAGAGGCATATCCCTTCTCAGTGTCCCTGGTAAAATCTACTCTAGAATCCTAGAGCAGAGACTCCGACGCCTAGCTGAGCCACAATTGGATGAGGTCCAGTGCGGATTCCGAGCAAACCGAAGTACTCAAGACCTAATCTTCACACTCAGACAGCTGAGTGAAAAGGCCCTTGAGTATAAGAGTGAGATCCATCTTTGTTTCATAGATCTGGAAAAGGCGTTTGACAGGGTCCCCTGGAGCAAACTTTGGGACTGTTTGGCAAGGAAGAATATTCCAGCACCTCTGATTCATGCTATACAGAGCTTCTACAAGTCTTGCAGAAATTATGTGAGGACAGCAAACCATAAGTCAGAAGAGTTCAGGACCACCACTGGTGTAAGACAAGGTGATATCCTATCACCTTACCTCTTCATACTCCTTATGGACGATGTCATCAAGGCATGTAAGGAGAGAACAAGAAAGTATTCAGTGGGGTACTGGAAGATGAGACAGGTCTATATTTCGGAGCTGGCATTTGCTGATGATGTTGCCCTGATTGCTAAATCAGAGGCACATCTCCAATCCAACCTGCAAGTCTGGAAGGAAGAGCTGGAGAAGAGAGGGATGGTCATAAGCAGCTCTAAAACAAAATCCATGGTGATATCACGAGAAGAAAGAAGACATCAGATTAAGCTGGGAGAACAGGTCCTGGAGCAGGTCGACCACTTTAAATACCTCGGAGCTATTATAGACCGAAAGGGAGGCATCAAAGAAGAGTTGGCCACTCGAAAAGCAGCAGCTGGGAGACTTTTTCAGGCCATAAATCGAGGATTCCTCAGCAAGAGAGAGGTTGGTAAGAAAACGAAGATGGCTGTATACCGCTCCACCTATGTCCCAGTCTTGACATATGGATGCGAGTCATGGGCAATGACTACAACCCATAAAAGCCAGATCCAAAACTCAGAAATGAGGTATCTGAGGAAGGTGGTTGAAGTAACAAGAAGAGACATGGTTCGCAACCAGACGATACGTCAAGGCCTAAAATGCCACACCCTGCAGACCCAAGTAGAACAGTCCCAATTAAGATGGTTTGGCCATGTCTGCAGAATGGGAGAAGATCGGCTACCACGACAAGCATGGGAAACAAAGAGCCAAGGATCCAGACCCCCAGGACGACCCAGAGTCCGCTGGGAGGACAACATTAGACAATCTTTGAAGGACCGAGGACTAGAATGGAACCAGGCCAGGAAGAAGACAGCCGATAGGATAGTCTGGCGCTCTCTCTTCCAAACCTCTACACCTCACGGTAGAAGGGGAACGACTAAGTAAGTAAGTAAGTTGTTTAACAATTCGTCTTCTAAAGGCGAGGCATGTCACTTTCAACCTAGACTAAAGTCCGTTGGTTATCAATCAATCAATCAATACCCTTTAGCTCCCCAAGGAGCATAGGCCTTCAACAAACACATGCCAAGTCTTCCTGTCCTGTGCCATCTGCTCAAGTTTTTTCATGTTTTCCTCATCATTTTCCCCTCTGTTTCCAGTTCTCTTCTCCGTGTGTTTTCTGGGCTACCTCTGCCTCTCTTTCCCTGTGGATTCCAGAACAAGGACTGCCTTGTAATGCTATCAACAGGTCTCCTCAATGTGTGTCCTATCCATCGCCAGCATCTTCTTCTCAACTCTTGTTCCACTGCCACTTGTCTGGTTCTTGTCATCAATTTCACATCTGTGACTTTGTCATACCATTTCAGTCCTTCTATTCTACGCAAGCATCCGTTTATAAAAGTCTGTAGCTTTTTGGTTGTTGTTTTTGTTGTTCTCCATGTCACAGAGCCATACAATACTTCACATTTGAGTTGAAGATTTTTATTTTTGTGTTGGACTTGATTTCTCTTGTTTTCCATGTTTCCCAATGCAATGAAAGCTCCTCTTGCTTTTTGTATTCTTATTTTGATATCACTGTCTCTCCCTCCAGCTTTGTCTATATTACTTCCAAGATATGTGTATGATTCTACATCTTTTAGTGGTGTTTTTTCAAGTTTAACCTTGTTATCATTTCTTGCATTTATTCTCATAATCTTTGTCTTTTCTGCGTTGGTTATAGCCAAGCGCAATTTGCCTTTAAAAAATAAGTGTACTCTGTTAAGTGAAGTGCTGTGATGATGAAATATAAGCCCAGAAAATGACTACAATCTTCCACCAGCTAGCATGAAGTATCTTTGAAAAGGACTACAAGCCTGACTAGGGTTGATAGACAATAAGTTGTAAAAAGAACATCATTTATCTGCTAGCGTCATGTAGCCCTGAAAAGGACTTGTCCTATAAAAGACTGCCAGCGATGCCAATGCTGTCCATACCTCCTCAGTGCTCAGTTTTTTTTTTAAAACAAAGTATCTCTTTCAACCCTTGATGGGTTATAATTACAATATATAGTGTAATAAATTCAAGACAATAAATCTTATTTTCGATATTTAACACATTAACTACCGAATTAAAAAACACACTGTGGCCGAATTAAATTTTTTTCCCATTTTCATCCTGTAGGTGTTTGCACAAAGTAAGCTGTAGTTTTCGTAATTGTTTACAGATTTGTATGAATTACAAGTCATTTTAAAGATAAATGAATGTACTATTACAATAAACATTGGTTGTAACTCTAATAGAGGTTGTTGCTATTTAACGGCCCTTCGATGGCTGAGGACTTGCAATATTTTCACAATTATAACTGCTTGCGCCCCATCTCTATCAAAATCACAATTTCAATCAATGTGCACACCGTTTTCACTCTTGTCCTCATCGCTAGATCTTTCAGTCAATTGTTAACACATGTTTCTATCCTATTCAGCCGTTAGACGAGATGTACACGCATTTTTTGTAGTCCTAGCACTAGTTGCCACGGTAAACAGTTTTACATGATTTGGTAACTAACCCAAAACGCTGAAAAATATGAACATAATATCAATTTTCCAGTGTTCTACAACAACCATGCTTTGGGAATTTGTTTTCCAGTGGCAACTTAAAATCTCGAACCAGATCAGAGAGTGTTTCAGTACATTTTTCATTCGTTTTATTACTAAAATTAGATTGGCGCGCTGAGCGGCTTGCGGTCCAAATGTGATTATGTTGTGAGCCGCTGACAGCTGCGGTAGTTAATGTGTTAAATATTGTATCTTCTTCCCCCCTCCACTCAGTCCAAATAGAGTAAATCAAAACCAAAATTGTGTGAATGTATGTGTGTGTGACCTCCCCTTTCCAAGAAACAAACAATAAAAATTAAAAAAACAAACAAATTTAAAAAGTTAATAAAAACATAAAGACACTAATAAACAAATAAAATAAAGAAAATAAAATAAAATAAAATGAAGTCTTTCACAAATACCCTGTTGTTACAAGGTGAAAATGGGTGAGAAAGGGGAGGTTCCAAGATTGCATCAAATCCACCAATTATCTGACATCAGCCATACAAGCACCCCATCAGACTAAACCTTTTCTTCCCACCATCACTGATCCTTATATATTAATTTTAGTTCTTGTTACATCCTGTTTAACATATTGTTCTATTCTCTAGGTATATCTATTCTCAATACCTGTTCCACAGTTATGGATGCATCACATGCCTGTAAATAACCTAATATTGGTTTTCTCTGTTGTTCATACTTCCTATATTTTAATAGGAAATGCTCTGTATCATTTTTTTTTTCTAGACAGTCTGCACAGTATGGTTCTTCTATTCTAAAATAGCCCATTCCTAGTTGCAGTCTAAGAAGTTTCTTATTGCTAGGAATATTTAGTTCTCTGGCACATTCTTGTTGAAGTGTTGAACATTTTATATGAAAGTTTGCCCTTCAGACTTCCATCCCACTCTGTCCATTCCTCATTTTTTTTTTTTTTTTAATTAAGCTTTTGATTTCTGTTTTACTCATCCCAACATTTATTTGGTTTCTAATATTTGTTCTTTTCTTAGCTTCTGTATCCGCCTTTTCATTTCCTTCTTTGCCAATATGTGAAGGTATCCAAACTATAAGAACAGAACATCCTATGGAACTTAGGAAAGTATTTGCCAGTAATGTCTCTTCTGCTATATCAGGTCTACTGCATTCTTGTAAGTTTCTTATAGCTTGAATAGCAGAAAGTGAGTCTGCTAATATTGTCAATTTATAAGGAGGGTTGCTAGAGAAGATTTCCAGAGCTTTCAGAATTGTGTAAACATCTCTGCTGTGAAAAGATGTTATTTTTTAAAATTAATGAAGAAAAATATCCCGTTCAACCTCTGATGGGTTATAATTGGGACATAAATTGTTTTCACTTCCAAATAATATGAACAACTGCCGATATGAGAAAGTGGCATCACATTTGTCAAATCATTGTAAATAGGGAAAATCACAATTATCAATTATGCCTGTATGTTAAAAAACAAACAAACAAACAAAATCAAGAAGAAACTCTAAACAACAATAATATTAAAGTGGAGGGGGTGTAAAGGCCTGATGGTTCCAGTTATATAACTAACTTTAACAGATATTTAATTGACTTTTTTTTAACATTAAGGAAGAAAAATATCCCGTTCAACCTCTGATGGATTATAATCAGATATATATTGTTTTCAATTCCAAATAATATGAAAAACTGCCGATATGAGAAAGTGGCATCACACCTGTGTAACAAGGGACAATCACAATTGTGCTTATACATTAAATAAAAAAATTTAAAACAAACAAACAAAATCAAGAAGAAACTCTGAACAAGAACAATAATAAAGTGAAGAGGTGTAAAGGCCTGGCGGTTCCAGTTATATAACTGACTTTAACAGATATTTACTTGACTTTCATCTGTTAAAAGTCATAAGCATTGTAAGAACAGCATCAGACCTTCACATTCCCAGCCACTATATATTAACATTTGTTCGTGTTAAATATTGTTTGACTATATAATGCAGTTCCCTAGGTCTGTCTACTCTTAACTTAATTGACTTTCATCTGTTAAAAGTCATATGCATTGTAAGAACAGCATCAGATGATGGAAGTGAAAAGATGTATTATCCATTATAGCCCTACTATACTGTTCAAAAAAAGAAACGCATAGCTACTGAAGGCAAACACATAGCCATAATTTTGACATTCAATAACTTTTTTAAATTTAATGAGGTAATTGTTCAAATTGCCTACAAGAATACCTTAGGGTTCAACCAATCAATTGACAGTTGTTTTGCATCTGGGTCACGAGAGTTTTTTGGCGTACGGGCTTTCGCGTTAGTATGGTGTGTGACCTCCTCTTGCATCAATCAGCGACTGGCATCTCCTGGGCATGGATGCGATCAGACGTCTGATGTGGGCCTGTGGGATGGCTGCCCACTCTTCCTGGAGTACCTGGAACAGATCACAATGATTGGCTGGAGCAACGTCTCGGCTACAAACACGTCTATGCAGCTTATCTCACAGGTGCTCAATCGGACTCATGTCTCATGTCTGGAGACAAATATAGCCAGGGAAGGGTGAGAATGTTGTTGGCAGTCAGGAACTACGTGGTCAACCGTGCACAATGGGGTCTGGCATTGTCCTGTTGAAACACAGACCTTTGGGCAGCCAAAGGTGGAAAGACATGGGGTCAAAGAATTTCATTGACATATCGTTGCGCATTCAAGCCTCCTTCAATGTGCATCAAATGACTCCTTCCATTGTAACTGATCATTCCCCACACCATTGCACCTCCACCACAGTGCGGCGGAGCTTCATCAACGCAATTTTGGGCAAAACGTTCATTTCGCCTATGGTAGACCCTTCTCTGTCTATCATGATGCTGCAACAAAAAGAAAGATTCGTCACTAAACCAGACACATCTCCATTGATTGTCAGCTGCCCAGGGATGATGCTGGTTGGCCCAAAGAAGTCGATTTTGGCGATGGCGGCATGTAAGGACAGGTCCTCGGTGAGATCTTTGTGCCCAAAGTCCAGCGTCATGCAGTCTATTCTGGACAGTTTGATCAGACACATGACGTCCTGCAGGCAATGACTGGGCAGTTGAGGAAGCTGTTGCAAACCTGTCTCTGAGGTGACGAAGCCGAATAAAGTGATCCTCCGTTGCTGTTGTCAATCTGGGTCGTCCACTGCGATGCCGATCTTCAACTGAGCCAGTGTCTTGGAACCGGTGCCAAAGTCGACTGATGGTACTCTGATGCACGTTTAGATGCCTGGCAACCTGACTTTGACTTTCGCCTGCATGCAGTCGGCCAATAGCAATATTACTTAAATTTATCAATAGAGACGCCATAAATGTCTGCTTGAAAATGAACTGAACTTTTTTGTGTAGCGTTATCCTTTTATAAGGTTTCAGTTGCGTAGTCAGTGAATAGTGTTCACCTCAAATTTTGTTGCTTTCACATGCGCGCAACGTGAGCTGTGGTCAAAAATTGCACCATAAACACTATTGACCACTGCAATTCAGGTCAACACATGCATTTGACACTGTAAAGAACATTTGAGACTGGTTTTTATACACCCTAGCACCAAATTTTACTTACAAACTCATAAAAACGTGCCCTTGGATACCTATGCGTTTCTTTTTTTTTTTAACAGTACATATCCTTTCAGCATTTACCACATCAGTGTTCAGCAAACTGCTTTAACTTTCCTACTATATAATTGCTCTGGCATTTTGGTGAATGTGTCAAATAAAAAGTTCAAAACTTCTTCTTCTTCTTTGATCCTTAGCCGCCGATCGTCAAAGCAGTCAGTGGCCATTACGCCTGGTGGCGTCTTGTATGGCAACAACAAATTGATTCCACTTTGCTCAGTCGGCGGCCATCCTTCGTACAGTGCCCCAACTCTGGTTCATTCTTTGCATCTCAGCCTCCACAGTGCTCCGCCAAGTTGTTTTTGGTCGGCCTCTCTTTCGTTTTCCTTCAGGGGTCCATAGCATAGCTGTTCTTGTGATGGCATCGGGGTCTCTTCTGAGGACATGGCCAACCCAATTCCAGCGTCTGCCAGCTATGATGGTATGCATGTCCTCTTGCTTACTCCGAGTAAGCAGATCTTGGTTGGTGATGGTATTCGGCCAAAAGATTCAATGAATTTTTCTTAGGCATGTTGTGTGAAAAGAGGACAATTTCGACATTTCCTTCTCTGTAACTCTCCAGCTCTCCGCGGCGTAGAGAAGCACGGAAACTACATAGTTTAAAACTACATGGGATTAAAAAGAGTGAGCCTATCGCCAACACAGTTTCGAGCTTTGTAAAAAATAACGCCCGACAAACACTGAGGTCGCCTTAAAAATAAAATTTCAAATCCAAAATGGAGGTCGCCAGTAACACTGTCCTTTAACAACGAAATTGATAAACAACATCGAGCGAAAAGAAATTTTGAACCGTCATGGTCACCTACGGCAGCGAGCACGGTGCTTGAAGATGACAAATGTTTACATTCCTCGATCTGTTAATAAACAAAGAAAATTTTCAAAACTTACACATGGATTCCTCCAGCCTGCGAAAAAAATATAGTAGTTGCCAATGTTGCCACTTCTTTTTTTTTACTAAACAGGGGAATTTCATTGAAAATATCAAATTTTAGATACATATTGCACTGGAAAGTACATTCATTTGCCCACATTTCTGTATGTTTATTTTCACTAAAACCTTTGTGGATGATTTTATATAAATTTTTAAAGTATGTCAGGTAAGTGTATTTTTACCTAATTATATATGTAAAATATACAAATTGGTATATTAGTGATGCTGTATTGCTTCTAATGCATGGATTTTGAATTTTCGGTACCGTATTCATTTCCCTGAAGCAAACAGAATTCAAGTTTTTCAAACATAGTTTCATGTGTAAAAATAATTTTGACTGGCTGATTTTTATTAACCATGGGGTCCTTTGATGGGTCATCGAAATAATTACGTGGCTGGAGGTATTCCAGTAGAGTGGTAGGGTACCTCCTTATACGCAAATAAAGCTGCAGGTAAGAACGAATCACAGGATTCCGGTTCCTCCTGTGCAAGTTTACGTAAAATTGTAAGTAGAGTCCCGTTATTTCTTTCCACTTGTCCAATCGATTGTGGATGATAAAATGTGCGGACGAGAATATTTTGAAAAATCCTAAAAACTTCCTCCATCAGTTTCCCTCTGAACCGTGAACCATTGTCAGTTAATATCTGATAAGGGTATCCTAATCTTTAATATGGGAGCCGCGCTGGTGTAATGGCTTCGGCGTTGTACTGGCGACCAGGCGTTCATGGTTCAAACCCGGGCGTCGGCGTTTGAAGAAATGTTTACGGCCGGAAATTTGACTGAATAGCCTGAACGGCTCCTGTGATAAACCCTCTGTGGATGGGAAGGAGCGAAGCTCCTGACCGGGTTGGAAGGAAAGTCCTCAGGTTCCCCAGCCTCGCAATGACATGTCATTGGGCCGAAGGGCTGAAAGCCTAAGTGCCGCTGGTTAAGAAAAAAAAAAAAAAAAAAAAAAAAAAAAAAAAAAATCTTTAATATATTGAGAGCAAAGCCTCTCCTACATGTACTGAGTCTGCTGAGGGTAGAGCAATCGCTTCCCCCCGCATAGTACATGTCTACCAGAGAAAGGATGTATTTTTTCGGAAACTGACGAAAAGCGCATACAGTCTGCTGAAATGAAGAATTTAATGAAAAGGAAGCTGCAAAGTATGACACAGAACATGGAATCAATAAAGAAAAATACCAGAGATGATTCCTACATAGCAGAGGGATACTGAGTTGAGTAAATTTTGTGTAAAAGTGTAATTCCTCCCTTTTTTCTCAATTTTTTAAAACCTCATTTTTCACACAAATGTGGGCACGTTGCCCATGATTTTTCAAAAACTATTAGTGATACAGCAGTAAATTTTGCTGTACACTTAGTGCTCATTAAAATAAACTAAAATAAAGGATATATGTTAACAAAATACAAAACTGTTAAGAAATAGCTAAGATACCCCCCTTAAAAATTTCAACTATTTTTTGATTGGTATGTTAAAATCCAAAAAAAAAAATCAGATATCAAACCAATCAAAATTATTTTAGTATACAATCATTATCATATATTAACAAATGAAACAGCCAAATTTCATAACTCAAGTTATACTCACATTTGAGATATCTTGGGCAACAAAATACCCAAAAAAGCTAAAATTTGCACTTTTTTCCACTGTTTTTCCGCCATAGATTGCAAGTTTTTAGTATATACATCAATGTTTTGTATTTTTTTCAGTCATTTTGCTTGTATAAATGACCAGAAATAGATATTAACTTATAATTCTGTGTTTTTCATTTTGGGGGTTTAACCTCCCCTTAAAAAAAAAAAAAAGGAATGTTCACTATCAACTATCAAGAATAAATTCGTGTCATAAATTCACACCCCTCCACTTTAATTTTATTCTTGTTCAGAGTTTCTTCTTGATTTTATTTATTTATTTTTTATTTATTTAACTTATAAGCATAATTGTGATTGTCCCTATTTACAATGATTTGACAAAAGAGATGCCACTTTCTCATATCAGCAGTTGTTCATATTATTTGGAGTTGAAAACAATATATATCCTATTTATAACCCATCAGAGGTTGAACGGGATATTTTTCTTCATTAATTTAAAAAAAAAAAATTCTGCTTTATGAATAGCGTAATACGGCACTTTAATTTAAAACAAATTACGTTAACAGTAACATAGTTTGGAATCAGAAGGTACAGTTTTCTAATAATGTTTTTTCCTGACAATAAAAATCTGTTGCATAATTGATAACTTTTTTTTTTTTTTTTTTACTGCATTTAACGTGTCACTTTGTAAAACAGTTTTGTAAAATGCACCCAGCTGCCTCAGTAAATGTGTTAACATCTTCCATCAAATGGCGGGGGAAATAATGTACCGCCAGTTATGTATCTTTCGCCAAGTGGGTCAGTTTCTGACAACTGGTGTGAACAAGTTCTTCGAAAATGAACGTGTCCAAGAGTAGTATATTGATTTATACACGCTTTTTAAACAGAACAGTCTGACTTCAATTATTTTGTTGTAATACTACCCGCATTAAGGATCTCAGAAATAGTAATGGTCTGTGCTGCAGAGGCGTACTAACAGGGTTTGAGGGGACGGACCGTCCAGGGTGGAAGCCTGGAAGGGGTTACTGATGACGCCCAATTTATATTATGATTGAGTAATTGGCCGCCAAATGACGCGTGCACCATGGGTTGAGTGATGGTGCCCGTGGTCTGGTTTTGTGAAGTGTGCAGATGTGTTCAGTCAAACAATGATCATACAAAAATAACAGGGCAATCCACATAGGACGTCAGTAAACTCACGACGTATAAAGTCAATGATTCTTGTATAAGCCGATGACGTTTTTCTTCATTATTTATTGTGGACGCCACAGTGACAAAATGGTTACGCGAATATGTAGGCACATCAAACAGTCATTATCACAGCAACATTCAATACAGCAATGGACGGTAGACAGCATTACAATGATGAGTCAGATGCATGTTATATTTCATAGTGCTGTAAATGTAGTCAGGTGAAAAACTCCATCCTTTTCTATAACAGCCAGGAGATAACCAGATGTATGAGATCAGTTCACTCTCCTTAATCTGACTTCAGCAAGACAGGCACGTCTGCTGAAGTATAAATAATGTCCTCAAAAATATCCTCTAGATAACAAAGGTTTTCAAACCTAGTTCATGTAACAAAGTAGCAAGTAATAGTCCTTGGGACATGCATCAACCGATGCAGTACAATACAGCGACATGTGAGCTGGGAAAACATCTCGTGACGACGACTTTCGAAGACAGGCTATGAATCAAAAATCGCTCACGACCAAAAATCGATAGAGTTAATGAAAAGTTAATTTACCTTGCCTTCAGGAAATACACAGAAATATTACGCCTCCCGGCATGTGGAAATACACTAGAGGTATTATCTCGAATAAACGAAATATCCATTAAGAGGACTTCACATTCCTGACAGAACAAAAAATAGCGGAGATCCCCTCTCAGCGAGGCATCTTCCTAGCTATTCAAAATCGCTCACTGACTCGTGGGCGGAAATCGATCGACCAAGAAGCAAGACCAGTCATGCGCAGTCCAGCGCAAAATGACCACAGCTCAGAACTTAAGACGCAAGGACCTTTACTACGAACCAGCGTAAGAATGATTACCTTAAAAGGATAACCCAACAGGTTGCCAACCGTTTTCTGAAAAACGCCTAGCATAGCAAACTTAACTGCATTCGATACCAACGCGAGGAGACAAATGCTTACCGAGAAAAGTGACTATAAATTTCAAGCAGTTGTTGCCCTTGCGTTATAAAATAGATATTGAAATAAAACGATGTTGCGAGAATTTATCACGCAACATATCACCACCTCCTCCCGATAAAAAAAAATGTGGAACATATTTTTTTTTTAAATATCAAAGAGCATGCGATAAGCGGCTCAAAACGCACGAATTATGCGCTGATAATTAATTAAATTGCCTAACATGAGGCTAAATATAGAGTGTCTGGTGAGGATATACCTCAACAGAAAAATAAATATGTCTCAAAAAATATTCACATCGGGGAGGTGTCACCAACACACATCACGTTAGCATGTAAACACAATATACGTATGCAAGTTACCATAATCATCATTAAACAGCATACTCTAATATTGTCTTTAAAAATGGATGTACAAATCTGATAGGAAAATTTAAATAGTACATTATTTGACATGTAATGACATAAGTACATAGCAAAGTTAAACTACATGACGATCCAGGACATATGCTCTGGTATTCCGAGGGTAAGTACACAATCTAGAACTCGTCATGCTTGATACTAGTAAGGTAAGTCCTCAGCTCAACAATGACATTCTGAGAAAGTACAAGCAATATAATGCTAATTAATAACTAATATGCTTCATAAGGTACAATACATTATTAATAATTGTGGCTGTTTAGTAAACTAACGGCCCTTATATTAACCACTCAGTCCTCCTCTATCATCTTAAAAAACGAACAGAAGAAGATGATAACAAAGCACGATAGTGTGTACATATAAAGTGAGTACAGATGTGCTAATCTATTGTAGTAATATAGGTGTGTTATGACTCTGTAATATATGGAAATATAGGACAGAAGTATTAGTTGGAGTCATGTGGGCATCTAGACAAAATGTCAGCCATCACATTATCCGCACCACGGATAGCTCGTACCGTGAAGTGAAAAGGTTGAAGAGCTATAGCATATCGAGTGGATCTCGAACTCTTCAAATTCTTAGTCTGAATAGCTGTAAGAGCTTTCTGATCAGTCTCTAGAATGAAATGTGCGCCCAGGAGGAATCTTTGTAGTTTTAGAATTGACCAAACCATCGCTAACAACTCACGGTCTAAAACCGAGTAGTTCCTCTCTGCCGCATTTAGTTTTCTAGAAATGTACATAACAGGATGCAGAGTATTTGCATATTCTTGCATCAGTGCTGCTCCAATCCCAGTGGATGAAGCATCACTCCGAAGAACAAAAGTCCTATCAAGAGTAGGTAATCTTAAGATGGGAGGAGAAGAAAATATATTCTTGATTTGGTCTAGTGAAGATTGGCATTCTTCAGACCAACGGACCAGATTAGGCGAACCTTTCTTCAACAATGTTGAGAGAGGTGCCATGATCGAAGATAAATTTGGAATAAATCTCCCATAAAATTGAATTAAACCTAAGAGACTCCTAACTTGTTTCTTCGTTTTAGGAACAGAGATGTTCAGTATTTTGGAAGTATTGTGGTCTTCTGTCTTCAAGAGACCATGACCAACACGATGACCCAGGAAAGAGATTTCACCAAAACCAACAAAAGCTTTAGAAGGTTTTGCTGTCAAATTATTCTCACGTAGAGTGGACAGTAAGTCATATAACCCTAAATAGTGATCTTCCCAGGTATCACTGAAGAGACAGATGTCATCTAAGTATGCGATGACATCCGAACGATGTGACAGAATTCGACGCATCATGCGAACGAAAGTGGCAGGGGCGTTCATGAGACCAAAAGGCATAACATTCCATTGAAATAGACCCCTAGGTGTAGAAAAAGCAGTAAGAGGTTTGGCATGCTCTGCTAAAGGCACTTGCCAATAACCTTTAGACAAGTCAAGTTTAGTGAAGAATCTAGAATTAGAAAGTCTAATCAGTAGATCTTCTAACAAAGGCATCGGTTCAGCATCGAACTTTGTGACCTGATTCAATTTGCGATAATCAACGCAAATTCGTATGTTCTTATCCTTCTTCCGGACAATAACCATGGAAGAAGAATATGGTGAAGTCGATGGTTCAATTATATTTAATTGAATCATTTCATCCAATTCCTTTTCCACTTGCGACTGAAAGTGTATAGGAATAGGATACGGCCTAACCCTAATTGGATTATTGTCGGTAAGAATTATGTCATGTTCTATGACATCTGTGTGTCCAGGAATGTCAGTGAGAACATCCTGAAATGTTTGTAACATCGACGAGACTTGTCGATGTTCGTCACCAGAAAGATTAGGAGAAACAGAAACGTTTTTCCAAGATTCCGTGGAATGTAATGGAACCACTGGAAGGGGAAGGTTGACATCAGAGAAGGTAGCTTCCTCATTCTGTATGACAGACAGGGATGAATAATGACCGTGAGGTGCAGGAGCATCATCCGTTGCCTGGAAAATAGGCAGCAAATAGTCCGGACGTTCGTGAAATTCCGAAAGCATGTTTATGTGGAAAGTTTTATGCTTTCCATCAATATCGACCACATAGTCAACATCGGAAATCCGAGAGACTATTGCATACGGACCTTTCCATGCAATAAGAAGTCTATTTTCCCTACTGGGGAGTAGGACGAATGCTTTGTCACCTGGACAAAGTTGTCGTAGACATCTATTCTTGTTAGCAAACTGCCTTGCCTTCTCTTTAGCAATTTCTGATGAAGCAGTTGCTAGCTTACATGCCTCAATGATCTTTTGTCTAAGAGCAATGACATACTCATATGAGGATTGAGTTTCATCGCTAATATCATCGGCAGTGATGAGATCGTGTAATAAAGACATAGGGCCGCGTGGACGCGCGCCAAAGACAAGTTCGAAGGGAGAAAATCCTGTGTGTTCATTAGGGACTTCTCTATAGGCAAAGAGAGCCGCGGGTAAAACCCTGTCCCAATCTTGAGGATGATCTTCAGTTATCTTACCAAGCAAAGTCTTGAGCGTTCTATTCAGACGCTCAACTAACCCATTAGACATAGGATGGTAGATACTACTGAGAGATCGTTCAATATGTAAGGTAGACATTACCTGTGACATAGTGTCAGATATGAGTTGAGTGCCATGGTCTGACAATATTTCTCTGGGGAACCCCAAGCGAGAAAATATCAACCAAAGAGCATCTGCGATATCTGTAGTAGATATGCTCTTAAGAGGAATAGCCTCTGGCCAACGTGTGCACATATCGACACATGTAAGGATAAACTGATGTCCTCTGGCCGACTTGACCTTAAAAGGGCCAATAATATCTATGGCCATTTTCTGAAACGGCCGAATAGGAATGCCAGCAGCCTGGATAGGCGCAGCATGTCGTGGTCCTCTAGATTTGACCTCCTGACATACCTTGCATGATCGGCAGTAAATACGAATGTCCTTATTGACAAAAGGCCAAAAGAAAGCCGCAAGGACTCTCGACTTCGTACGGGCAAAACCCATATGTCCAGCACATTGCGAGTCATGAGCATGTTGTAATATTTGCACTCTCATGCTCTTGGGAACAAGAATTTGCGAATGTGCCGACGTAGTCGAATCTTGTACCATACGTACAAGTACGCCGTTTCTCATTGCAATCCAAGATTTTCTATTTGTATCCTGATTCGGATCACCTTTCTTCGCAAGAACGAAGAATTTTTTTAAAGAAGGATCTTCTTCTTGCAATTTTATGAAAGAGTCACGAGTAATCACTAAGTGACTATCTTGGCTATCAACTTCATTATCACTATTCAGTGAAGTTTCGGGTGTTTGTAGAGCTTGTGCTCTTGTAACTACTGCATTTGTAGCTTGCATGTTATTATCTTCCCAAGCAGCAATCTGCTGTGGGGTACACTCCCTAACTCCGTGAATACGACCAATAATAAGGTCCGCAATAGGATTAGGTAAGAGACAAGCATGCACATCTCCTGTAAAGAAAGGAGTGGCAATGCGAATTACAGCAGTAGGATATTTTTCTAGAGTGCCGCCAAATGTGACACATTTAATAACCCTTCCTGTAGCACAAGATGGATCTACAAGCGATTGTCTAACACCAATAGTGGAGCATCCGGAATCGAAAAGTAGTGAGACCGGAGTATCATTAACAAGACCCTTATGTAGAATTAAAGAACCCCTCCCGTCATGCGCAACAGCAGCAGGAAGAGCGGGAAGTGGGTGACCACAACTCAAAGTAGTTATGGCACCCGGTTCGAATAAAGTACTGCATTGGGGGCATTTGTTTGCTCTCTCAAAGTC
>JAMPIV010017882.1:0-55000 GCA_024509875.1 Oreohelix idahoensis
TATGCATTTGTAGCTTGCATGTTATTATCTTACCAAGCAGCAATCTGCTGTGGGGTACACTCCCTAACTCCGTGAATACGACCAATAATAAGGTCCGCAATAGGATTAGGTAAGAGACAAGCATGCACATCTCCAGTAAAGAAAGGAGTGGCAATGCGAATTACAGCAGTAGGATATTTTTCTAGAGTGCCGCCAAATGTGACACATTTAATAACCCGTCCTGTAGCACAAGATGGATCTACAAGCGATTGTCTAACACCAATAGTGGTGCATCCGGAATCGAAAAGTAGTGAGACCGGAGTATCATTAACAAGACCCTTATGTAGAATTAAAGAACCCCTCCCGTCATGCGCAACAGCAGCGGGAAGAGCGGGAAGTGGGTGACCACAACTCAAAGTAGTTATGGTACCCGGTTCGAATAAAGTACTGCATTGGGGGCATTTGTTTGCTCTCTCAAAGTCAAAAGCAGAACCAGTGACAGCGTCAAAGTTTTTACTATCAACAACATGATTACAGGCTCCCTCAGTTTCCTGTTGTACAGCATTAGCCTGCTGATATCTCTTTTTTGTGTTGAGATCTACCCCGACTATTATTACCTCTGAAGTTATCAGAGTTATTATTATCTCTGCAGTTATTATTGTCTCTATTGTAATTGTTATCCTGGTTCGAATTCCAGTTTCCACGATTACTATCATGTTCACATTGATGCGAACATCTATTTGTTTGGTTCTGAGGTCTTCGGCAGGAATAACCTCTATTACCATATCCTCTTTTGAAATGCTTATAATTATTAGGGTGATAGTAACGAGTACTATCAGGTTGTCTCCAATTCTTCGAAGAAGAATCACCATGAAATTGATTTCCATGATTTTGACAGAAATTACCGCTACTCTTTCTATCAAAATTTTGTTGGAATCTACGAGCAAAGTTTTGGCCATACGGAGCTGCCGAAGCAACTGGTAAACCTTCTTTCACCTTAGAGTTACCCATGGTTATGTGTGGGTGCGCAGTTACGTATTGGCAACAGAAATCTTCCATTTCTTTTATTGTTTTAGGTTTACGTTCATGAAGGAAAGCAAGGAAAGACTCATTGACAGACGACTTGACTTTGTCTCTAAGTATTAAGTCCATAAGTCCTTCATAAGTTTTTTCCGTCTTAGATAGTTCAACCCATCGTGAGAAAGTAATGCGTATTCTTGCAATAAACTCGGAGAATTCAACTCCATTTTCAGGTAACATGTTTTTAAATTGTAGACGATAGCCGTCTTCGTTAAGCTGATATATTTTTAACAAAGCGGCCCTGACAACCTCATAATTGTTCTTGTCAGGTTCATCCACCATATTTAATATACTTAGAGCTTTACCTGTCAGTATCCCTGATAACTGATAAACATATTTTTGCTTTGTCTATGTTATGAGCTGTACATGCTTGTTCAAATCTGTCCAGATAGAACATTATGTCATCACTGGAAGGACTAAATGTTGGTAACTTAATCTTAAAAGTATCATTATTAGCCTTACCAGAAGATGAACCCTTGTTTGAATCATTACCATTACTCATGCTCGTCAATTTCAATTTTTCCAACTCTAAAGCTAAGACCTTTTCTTCATGTTCCATTTTTGCTTTCTCTTTCCTCTCATCAGACTCTCTCTGTAATCTTCTTTCCTCAGCCTGAGCCTCTTTTTGAAGTCTTTCATTTTCAGCTTCTTTTTCAAGTCTTTTATTTTCAGCCTCTTTTTCAAGTCTTTTATTCTCAGCCTCTTTTTGAAAGTCTTTCAGCTTCTAGCTGTAGCTGGAGTTTTCTCTCCTCAGCTTCTGATTCCCTTTTTTGTTTTTCCATTTCCATTTGGAATCTTTTTTTCATCCACCTGCATCTGCAGTTTCTTTTGTTCAGCTTCCATTGCTTTTTCATATCGAGCAGTTGCAAATTCTTCTAACTTATCACCAGTCTTCCCAAGCAATTTACCCTGCTCAATAAAGTGCTCAAATGTAGACATGTTGTCTAACATATGAGTCCAAAACCTGAAATAATTAACTAATTTATTTCAAACCTAAGTGTAACAAGTCTTAATTAAGCACTTGTATATTCACATCACATTATATTATCCCAGTCTCTGTGGGAAACAAGTCTCCAATCAAAGAACTTGTATATGAAATATCAGCACTCAATTCTTGATCATAAGTGCACTTCTCATTCAATAGTGCACGACACTATTCATCATTCATTTATCATCAGTGTAGTAGTAACAGTGCATTAGCATAGCCCATTAACTAATTACTATAACTGTAAACAATGACTATGTAAACACATGCAGAATGTAAACATTGAAAATGTAAACAATGCAAACAATGTAAACAATAACAATGTAAACAATAACAAAGATCAGCAACAATACAAAAAACGTTCGCAGAAATCAACTAAAAATAAAGCAGAAATTAATGAAATATCACAAAAAATGTGACGATATCTGCGCTATAATTAAACAAAATACATGACACCACAGTGTATAAACAAAAATGTTGTATGAAACTAAATTATAGACAAGAGTAGGCTAACAAATACAAACAAATCAAAACAAAACTAAAGAATGCGAAATAATAACGAAAACAATATTAAAACATGTCATCACAGCGAACATAAATAGCAACAGAAGTCGCTTAGCAAATTCCAGTATCGGAAATTTGCAAACCCTACAGAAAACGCTCACAATAGACGACCTCTATGACGTGGCATAATCTAACGGAGACACCACCCAACCGAGAACCCGCTGAAATATAAACACATAAATATACAAATAACATATAGACATATAACATATAGAATGAGATGATACACAGAAGACTCAGCAGAAGTATAAGGGCACAGTTTACATACAAACAGGCCACTTAACTTATAGGCTTCCAATCGTAGAACAGCAGAAAAAACGGATGTCAATCAACGTCCTAAAGAGCGAAGCTCCAACGATGATGGCACATCTGAACTGCTTCCACTGCTAACACGATGGTACATGAGCTTCTGAAATACTGTGTGTTGAGTTGTTTCGGCACTTGACCTTCTAATCCAAAAGTAAGTTGATGGAAATCGGTACTTGGCCTTCTTCAGAAAACAACCCGTTTCAACCGGCACTTGACCTTCACAAAAAACGACAGCACTGGAACCTTGACAGCAGCAACTTGCTTGACTTGCGTAAAAGATAACAGCAGTCCGAGTTATCCGGCAACATGTAACAACGCCGGGTACTGTCAAATTCTTGTTTCCGTCAAAAAGTTGAAATTTTGACTTTTACCGGGCAACGCCGAGTACTTTGAAAATTTTGAAGATGTTGACTGTATTGAAGAATGTTAATTTCTTGAAGGATGCTGATGAATTCTTGTTGAAAATGAAGTGGGTAAGGGACCCCGTGTTTGCTGGTACCAGAATCAAACCAGCTTATGGCCACCAAATGATGCGTGATGCCATATGATGATGGATGGTATCCGCATGTCTGGTTTTGTGTAGTGTGCAGATGTGTTCAGTCAAACAATGTTCATACAAAAATAACAGGGCAATCCACATAGGACGTCAGTAAACTCACGACGTATAAAGTCAATGATTCTTGTAACAGCCGTTGACGTTTTTCTTCATTATTTATTGTGGACGCCACAGTGACAAAAATGGTTACGCGAATATGTAGGCACATCAAACAGTCATTATCACAGCAACATTCAATACAGCAATAGACGGTAGACAGCATTACAATGATGAGTCAGATGCATGTTATATTTCATAGTGCTGTAAATGTAGTCAGGTGAAAAACTCCATCCTTTTCTATAACAGCCAGGAGATAACCAGATGTATGAGATCAGTTCACTCTCCTTAGTCTGACTTCAGCAAGACAGACACGTCTGCCGAAGTATAAATAATGTCCTCAAAAATATCCTCTAGATAATAAAGGTTTTCCAAACCTAGTTCATTTAACAAAGTAGCAAGTAATGGTCCTTGGGACATGCATCAACCGATGCAGTACAATACAGCGACATGTGAGCTGGGAAAACATCTCGTGACGACGACTTTCGAAGACAGGCTATGAATCGAAATCGCTCACGACCCAAAATCGATAGAGTTAATGAAAAGTCAATTTACCTTGCCTTCAGGAAATACACAGAAATATCACGCCTCCCGACATGTGGGAAACACTAGAGGTATTATCTCGAATAAACGAAATATCCATTAAGAGGACTACACATCCCTGACAGAACAAAAAAAATAGCGGAGATCCCCTCTTCAACGAGGCATCTCTTTCGCCATTCAAATCGCTCACTCCACTAGTGGTGGGCGGAAACCGATCGACCAAAAAAACAAGACCAGTCATGCGCAGTCCAGCGCAAAAAGACCACAGCTCAAAACTTAACTGCATTCAATACCAACGCGGGAAGACAAATGCTTACCGAGAAAAGTGACTATAAATTTCAAGCAGTTGTTGCCCTTGCGTTATAAAATAGATATTGTAATAAAACGATGTTGCGAGAATTTATCACGCAACACATACTAATACTGTACTCATGGCCCAAGCAGTGTGCTTTCCCAACACTTTGGCATCTGTGCACTTGCTGTTATTTGCTTAACATTTGATCCAGAGATCTTGAGCTTTGTTTCTTCCTGTGTGTCGCGTTCAACTCATTTATTTCATACGATGCAGTGTCTTGGTACTAAGCGTTTCATTTCCTGCACTTATTGATTCGTACAGTGTTGCTGTTTGGATACTCTTGTCAAGAGTAGGATTTTCTTTTGCTAAGGCGGCCTTACGGATTGCTTCATGCGGAGTAAATGAGAAGACAGAGTTACAACAGGAGGCAATCTGATTTTCAGATGAAGTCCCTTCCACGCTGTCCGAACAACTTTTGATGATTAGTATAAATACGTAAACTGTCTTTGTTAGTATCATCGACGAAAGATGACCAAATCATTCATTGTCAACATTTGTTACGTGCAATTATTACCTTCGTAGCTTGCTTAAATTGATTGATGATTTTGCAATCATGACCGTCATAACAGAAGTAATTATTTCTGGAAGTCTATCAGCACCTATGCACTTATTATAGCCATATGAACTATTACTTACAAAGCTTGTGTTTCATCATACCTATAACAGATGAATCAATATTACATATGTAATTACTTGCGGCAAGTATTCTATTCCAGTGCCATTTATTCCTAATCCAGTATTGCGTGATTATGACAGTAGGAACATACAGATGTCTGTCCAATCTATGGCAGCGGCTGGAAACATTCTGACAAGAATTATGTTTAGACCGTGTTTAAAAATGCTTTAAAATAGAACTTTCAGAAACGTACAAGCAGGATTTTGAACATGAAGATTGTGTACAGATCAGATAGACCCCAAGCCGGTGCTAGCATTAGGCCAACTTGGCAACCGCTTAGGGCGCAGACCTCAAAGGGGCACAGTTTTATACAAATATATCAGTAAATTTAAAATAAAAAATAAAATAACAAATAAAACTGATAAGTAAAAAAAAAAAAGAATACAGAAATTTTTCATAAGACTTTATAATTGATTATATTCCATTGCATTGTTGTGGTATTTATCTTAAAATAAAAAATATAAATTGTCAGTTGTATATCTTATATGTGTTAATAAAACTAATCTGCATAAAACTGTACCCCTTAAAGATTAGTACAGAAAAAGAGTCCTGGACATAAACCCACGTGCCTTTTTTGTGTGCACTGCAATGCACACTCTGTAGTCAATGGTGCCACTAAGTGTTTTCTGGAAGCCGCTAGTTTCTTCAGTTTAGTTCAAGTTTGTGGTCTCCCCTTGTTACATGGTACATCATCCTTTTTTAAATCAATCTTGCAAGCAAGCTACTACAAAATAAGGAAGCTGATTTAAATTCGGCTACAAGCCAATTGCACGTAACCGAAAATTACCGTGTAGGCTGCAGGTGTGATGAGGGTTTTCAACAAATTTTGATAGATGCTAATGAGATTGCAAAGGAGCTAGAAATACCAACAAACTTTGAGACAGAACAAGTTAGAAAAAGGTGAAAGAAACGGAAGATAGTGCATGAGGCCTACGAAGATGTGCCGCAAGAACCAAAACAGAAATTCAAAGCAGGTTTCTACTCTGCTTAGACATTGCCACATAATCTGTTCAAGAGAGATTCCAACAGCTACAACCATATTCCTATTTGGCGTCTTTATGAGATATACAGACAGTATCAACAACAAAATCTACTGAAGGTGTACTTAAAGCATGCAAGAATTTAAAAAAAAACCATTGATGTTCTATGGAAACAAATGTACTGATGCTGAAAATCTGTGCTGTAAACTTGTAGCAATAGCTCGAAGAGTTCCAAAGTCTTTGCCGCCACCAGGAGGAGTACTTCCCTTCATACTTCAACAAAAACCGCTGGATAATGTGCTTAATGGTCTGTTGCTCTTGAGACGGTATTGCCTCCCCTGCTTTGCAGTAGTGGTCCAACAGTGGCCAAAACTCAAGAGTATCTATTATAGGCTTCAATGGAGTCTATCTTTACACAAGATTATTCTTGGCAGAAATGTAGATAGAAGAGTAGTAAAGCTTCTATCACATGGGAGTCTTCACAAGATATTCAGATAAGCGAAAATAATGCTGGCCGTTTCTGAGCACGTTAATTTTGTAATCTGCCGACCCCTTTTATGAAGAATTTAAGCAATGGTTTATTCTAGCTCGTTAAGCCCCCACCCCTGAGTTAATCAATGGAATTATTATTATAATATAGCTCTGTTTAGAGTGTGTGTTTAGTAACTTTGACTGAGACAAACATGTAGTACATTTAAAATGATTGAATTGAAATTAAATTGGTATAATTACAAATAACAAAATTTAATAATCACTTTACTTTTAACAGTTTAAAAGAAAGGAGTAATAGTTTGTTACAAAATAAAGTTTTCATCACTCGGGTGATGGTTTTTGATAAGAGGTTCAAGTGGCAGCATATAGGTTAACTTAGCTGCCAATTATGATTCTAATCCTCCTTATGGGTTGGTTCTTTTCACTCTGCTCGCGCTCGTCTCTGGTCAAAGTTCAGGCACCGCACGTTCCCAGAACGTCAAGGAGTAACGGCCAAGCTGGTTCTGCGTCTGTCTATTCATTCATAACCCTCCACTCCCAAAGGAGCATAGGCCTTCAACAAACACATGCCAAGTCCTCCTGTCACGTGCCATCATCTCAAGTTCTTTCCACGTTCTGATCATTTTCACCTCTGTTTCCAGCTCTCTTCTCCATGTGCTTCTTGGTCTACCTCTGCCTCTCTTGCCCTGGGGGTTCCAGAACAAGAACTGCCTTGTAATGCTATCAACAGGTTTCCTCAGTGTGTGTCCTATCTATCGCCATCGTCTTCTTCTCATCTCTTGATCCACTGGCACTTGTCTAGTTCTTGTCCTCAGTTCCACTTGGTAACCTTGTCATACCATTTTAATTCCTCTATTCTACGCAAGCACCCATTTATGAAAGTCTGTACCTTTTTTGGTTGTTGTCTTTGTTGTTCTCCATGTCTCAGAGCCATAAGAGATAATAGGAAACTCTTTACAGAGCGATACAACAGGAGGCAATCAGATCATCAGAAGCAGTCCCCCATCCGACAAGTGTTTCGGCCCAGTATACTCCTTTACACTCTAAGGGGGGCGGGCCCACTTGGGTCATGACTCCCAAGCGTCTCAGCCTCCTGTTGTCTTGTATCGAAAATGAACCCATTTCATTTATGATAGCAACTTTAAAATCCACACCTCCGCCAGCCGTGGAAGCAATTGTGAAAGTAACAAAGAGAAGACAAATTATTCCGTTCGTTCCGTCGCACATCACAGCTAAGGACACACACTGAGACACCAGCGCAAAGCCGACGAGGCTAGCCACTGCGCTACTGAAATTCTGTGCCTGACTTCACATTTGAGTTGAAGATTCTTATTTTCGTGTTGGATCCGATTTCTCTTGATCTCCATATATTTCCCAATGCAATGAAAGCTCCTCATGCTTTTTGTATTCTTATTTTGATATCACTGTCTGTCCCTCCAACTTTGTCTATATTGCTGCCAAGATATGTGTACGATTCTACATCTTGTATTGGTAATTCTTCAAGTTCAACCCTGTTATCATTACCTGCATTTATTCTCATTATTTTTGTCTTTTCCCTGTGTATTTTCAGACCCAATTGCTGTGACCTCTCAACGAATGTTTTCAATTTATCCTGCATCTGATTACGGTTATGGGACAGAAGAGCCAAGGCATCAGCAAAATCTAGATCATCCAACTGTTTAGTCAGAGTCCACTGGATTCCATTTCTGTTGTGTGTTGTCGATGTTCTCATAACCCAGTCTATTGCTAGTAAGAAAAGAAATGGAGACAAGAGGCATCCCTGTCGCACTCCTGTTCTTATCCCAATCGGTTCTGTAAGCTGTCCTTCATGAAGAACTCTGCATGTCATGTCTTCATATGTTTTCTTTATTAAATTAATTATCTTCAGGGGAACTCCATGATGCCTCATCAAATTCCAAAGTGATTCTCTGTCTACACTGTCAAATGCCTTTTCGTATTCCACAAATCCGATGTATAGTGGTGAATTCCATTCCAGACTTTGTTCAACTATTATTCTCAAAGTGGCTATCTGGTCTGTACATGATCTGTTTTGTCGAAAAACCTGCTTGTTTATTTCAGTTTCTTGTCTATGGACTCTTTTAATCTCTCAAGGATAATCCTGTTTAATACTTTTCCTGGCACTGATAGTAACATTATTTCTCTATAATTTGTGCACTCTTGTAAATTTCCCTTCTTAGGCAACTTAACCAGATATCCTTCCTTCCATTCTGCTGGTATCTCTTCCTTTTTCCAGACTTTACCAAGTAATTTATATAACATCTCTGTAGCCGTGTCGATATCTGCTTTGATGCCTCTGCTGGAATGCCATCAGGTCCAGACGCTTTTCCATCTCTTAGAAGCTTTATTGCTTTCTTTATTTCTTCCTTCGTTGGTCTGTCACCGTTAATTTGTATCTCTCTTCTGCTGGCTGGATGTCCGGGGGGTTTTTGTGGAGCTGGTCTATTGAGAAGATCCTCAAAATATTCTGTCCACCACTTCATTTGCTCTTGTATATTGCTGAGCAGTTTTCCATTCTTGTCTTTTATGAGGCAACTTGTTTACTTGTATTTCCCTGTTAGCTTCTTTAAACCACAAAAAACTTCAACAAACATGGACAAGTCAATTAAGGAAAATAAAACACAGCCATCCAAGACAGGGGAAGGTCCTCTCGCAGGGAGGCGTATGATGCAACACAGAGAAAGCCGAAAGGAGTCTGTGTTATTGACTAATCTTCTTTCTTCTAGGAGAACTTGAGATTTGGCACCTGGAATGTTCGGACATTAAACGAGCAAGGGAAAGTGGCACAAGTAGCAGCAGAAATGAGGGAATATAAAATCGAGGTTTTTGGGAATGTGTGAAACAAAGTGGAAGGGGGTAGACACGAAGAAACTCATCACAGGTGAATTGGTGCTGTCCTCAGGACATGAAGACGAAAGTTCACACCACAGTGAAGGGGAAGCTCTTATGTTATCTAAAGAAGCGCAGAAAGCACTCATTGAATGGGACCCAGAATAATAACAGCTACTTTTAAAACAGCTAAAAAGAAAATAAATGTAAATGTCATCCAATGTTATGCACCAACTAATGACAAAGAAGAGTCTGTGAAAGAAGCATTTTATACTAGACTACAGGAAATTATGGAAAAAGTAAAAAGAAGAGACATCACAATTTTGATGGGTGACATGAATGCAAAGATAGGTACAGTCAACACCGGCTTTGAAGAAGTCATGGGAAAACATGGGCTAGGAATAATGAATGAAAATGATGAACTATTCTCAAACTTCTGTGCTTCAAATCAACTGGCTATAGGAGGAAGCATGTTTCCACATAAGAGAATACACAAGGCAACATGGATATCACCAGACCATAGAACAGAATATCAGATTGATCATATATGCATAAACAAGAAGTTTAGATCATCATTGCAGGATGTAAAGGTATATAGAGGAGCAGATGTGGCATTAGATCACCACCTTCTGATAGCCAAAGTAAAAACGAAAAGAGATATGCAACAATGCAAAATTATAGACAACAATTTAATGTAGAACATCTAAGAAATCAAGAAACAAGAGAAAAATTTGCGGTCACAATATCCAACAAATTCCAAGTGCTCCAACAGCTGGAAGATGTAGAGAATACAGAAGACTATTGGCAGCAAATCAAAACTGTATGGAATGAGACATGTGAAGAAATACTGGGGAAAAGGGAACGACAACAAAAAGCATGGATAACAACAGAAACCATCAATAAGATAAAAGACAGAAAAAACAAGAAAGCAGATTTAAACACAAGTGTGGCAGAGATTTATGATTAATAAATTTCTGTTATCTTTTCTTTATTTTACACTTGTCTTTTACCTCTCTTTCGCTCTTTTATTTTTTTCGCATACACTCGATTGTTAACGAATACTCTCCCATTCAAACCTTTATATTTTCCTTTCTATTTAGCAACGCATTTTATTGCTGTTAAGCTAAGTTCTTTGATGAGAGATCGAAATCGTGTAAATTCGTTCTCGACAGGGATAAGAAGGAAGACTATCGTCTATCACTTTTCTCTGATCTGTTTTGCCTACAGTTAATTATTCTCGGTGAAAGATTTGAGATGAAAGACATTGATCGCTGGGAATGGTCATATGAAGCAGAAGGTGTAAAACGCACACTGGAAGTTTTATTGCCGATGTCTGATCAGATCGACAGAAGTTACTGTAGGTGTTAAGTCTGGTTTCGGTTTCTGTGTGAGAAATCCCTCTGATTCGTAGAAGGAGTAAGGAAATATGTAAATCTGGACGTAGGTGCTACATCTGGCAAATGAGTCTGGTTTTCGGGTTTTAGACGTAATATTTTCCTTTGATTTCAGAGAGATATATACCACAAAAATCTAACTTTATTCATTCAGTACTGCCACAGCTTTAGAGAGACATCTAGCTCGTAGTTCTAGAACACGTTGTATAAGTGAAGTTCTTAGTTTCTCGTTAGAGACATCTAGCTGAGTTCTAGAATACATTATATAAAGAGAAGTTCTTAGTTTCTCGTGGAGATAATCTTAGAAGTTTGAGTGAAGGTAAAATATTACATTTCACTAGTTATTTCTGTGCAGAGTGATTGAATGATAATTCAGTTATAATTCTCTAAAGTTTACTGTGTTACAGTGGATAGCAAATAAATTATAATTTCTAGCTAACTCATTCGGCTATTAATAAATTTAATTAAATTGCTAGTAACCAGTCAGAGAATAGTTTTACCATCTAAATTAATGCACTGATTCATCATTGAGTATTGACGAAATATGTATGTATTTCTAATTCATGATGATTGATTTTAGTAAAGACTAGAATTTATTTCACGGGAGTTTTAAACGATAAGACAAGCTTTAAGTTGCGGTTTATAATTTAAGTTAAATAACCGAAGTGAACATATTCTATTTACGCGTAGGATTGTATATAATATTAGGGTTGAGTATTTATGCTTTTCTCTTCCTTATACAGTATCTGGGTCAAGCCCAAAATATACCAGCGGTTTTTTTCAGTATAGATGAGAATAACCTAGAAGATACATTTTGTACTTAAATGTGGGTTTACCAGTTAAAACCTGTCTGGCATTGTGTTTGCATCCAGAAGGAGACATAGTACCCATCTCACGAACTTTAAGACTAAATGCAGTAACTGGGCCTATCGAGCCAGATTATATTTCTTCCCTAAATCTCATGTACATTCAGCCCCTGTGGCGAGAAAAATTACAAACAGTAACATTACCGACGTTTGACCAATTGTGGTGTGACCAATAATTCTAGATTGAGAGAAGTTACCAACCTGCCTTTTCCTAAATACTGGAAACCTCGAGATTCTGACCTTGTGAGCCCGTTTATAATTTCTTACCTGAACTGATTCAAGTGACATTAACAGTAATCTTAAAATATAGTTGTAAAGTGAACGCTCCCCGGAACATTGGATGAAACCTGTATCTGCAGAGCTGGGATTCGCTTTATCAAAAGAATACAGATTCACTGTTTGTGTGAGTCCTAAAGCTTGCGCCTGAAGGTGAAAGACATCAATTTGTAAGTAAGAAAGTGCGTCCGTGGCCACAGGTGAATGAACAGAGAGAAAGCAGGACTGAGTGATTCCTTTATGGTATGATTTATGCACCCACTTTGTAATTTCATTATGCAAGTTGTTGCTAATGCTGTTTTCCTCTTAGAATAGATTAATTTATCATCTCTGTTCTTAAACTATAGAGAGAAATACTAGACCATAGCGTATAAATCTGTGACTCTTAGGGGGCTATAACTTTTCTTCTAACGGGATCGTGGGCTAAACAGAGGGGGAAAGGATTACACCTATGGGTCTATTATTCTTTTAGTAAGTCATTAACCTTTGTGTAGTTATATGTGCTTGATAAGAGAACTTATTTGTTGTGGACAATTTTCTTTATGTTAATAAAATTTACATAAACTTTATTCAAGTGTGTCGGTCAGCTCGTTAAAAAATATGTATATTCCATTGTTATAGTTTTTCACGTCTGTGCGTCTAACTGTCTTCACTTATGTGTGTGTGTATGTGAGTGGTATATATAGATTTATATATATATTCTAATAGACTGTCTGACTAAACTAGTTCTGTTGTAAAGATAGGCTGAAAGAGAGAAGATTCTCGATTTCAGGGACAGATTCTAATTAGTTTCCACCATCTCACTCATGAAAATCTATTTTCTTTACAGTACCTCTCACTGAGCTATCACCTGTTCTATTTCTATTCAGAAGGGACCAATCTATGTCTTAATTCCCCTATCAAAAATCTACGACAACAAGCAAAACCAGAAGTTCCAAAGCCAAGGCTCAAGAAGTGTACACAGAAGCAAACAAAGAAGTAAAAAGAAGTATCAAAAGAGACAAGAGGAAGTATATTGAGGAGTTGGCAAGAGAGGCAGAAGATGCTGCAGCCAAAGGAAATATGAGAGAACTGTATAACAGCACAAAGAAGCGTCTGTCTATAACACCCTCTTATGATGGCGGGTTGTACAACGTCAGTCCCCTTCTACCTTCACTTGGTTCCAGAGATAGTTCTTTCTGCTGGTACCACCAATAACTGGTAATAAAAATGGAAACAAAACGCTCTTCTGAGAATGGCGTTTTCCATCTTCTATTCTACCATCCCATGTCAAAATTTACCCTCGATTAGAATTAAATTTAATCCCTCGGGATAAAACTTTCTTTACATTTAGACTGAATAGCTTTAGCTTTACATTACATATAAATGAAAAGGTTAAACGTACAGATATAATATGTTTTACATTTACATCTCCACTGTTTGAAAAGTGTTCACAATATAAATTCATTTATGTTTCCTTTATATTTACACCTGTGGAATAGTTTGAAACTTCTATTACTTCAAAATGAATATTTTCACATAGACATTTACACTGGTTTAAAGCTTGAAAACTTACATTAATTTTAAAGTGAATATGTTTATAGGGACATTTGCCTGCTTTGAAAATGTAAGTATTATACTTAGAATGTACATCATTTCTTTTATCTTTCCCTCCTTGCTCCATAGGGAACCTGGAACTACTTTATGCTTTTAGTTCTCTTACGAAACTATCAATAAAGCAATCACCAGCCCGTGCAGTGGTGGTTCATGAATCATCATTCTATACACTTAGGTCGCCAGCCTCAAATGACTTTGACATCCAATAGCGAGTTTCACACATTAAAATTAACAGGGTAATATATATATATATGTTAGTTCACATGTTAGTAATGAAACATAGAATGAAAAATGCACTACTTACGCCAATCTTGGCCTACAGACGTGTTGCTCAGATGAATGAAAGAGACGAGTCGGTCTCTTACACGCGTCAGGGGGTCTTTAACTCTACAATAGATTCCCTCTCTGACCGTGTTTCTTCAGTTTCTTCGTCCCGGTGTTCCTTATTAAAATGTAGAGAATCTCTGTGCTTTGTAAGTCTTATTTGGTTCTCCAATAAAAGGTCCGGTTAACAAAATAGAATTATAAATCTAGTCTTCACTCTGGCGAGGTCTGATGTTGTCTTGGCGAGTGTGAAATTCACAGTGAAATAAAACTGCGAAATGGTCAGTTTATATTCCTATCTTCCCAAGCGTTGTCTGTTATGGAGTTAAATAAACGCTCCAATCATATTCAAACGGGTGTGGTACTTTCAAAATATTTCCGACATGGGAAAATTTTTGCAAAGGTCACGTCTCCCATATATGGTAATATGATGTCCGATGCCCTTGCGTACAAACTTACAGACATATATTAGAAAGTAATGTTGCTGTATCAAGGATGACCCGGAAGCGCTTATGTCATATGTTCCGCCTCGTGCACGGGTTATCGTGTGTTTAAGCTTTTATCAAAGCTGTGCCGCGCCCTCGAGGCTGTGATGTATCATATCAGCCGCTCCTTGCAAATGTTTTAGCAGAGAGACAGGACACGCACAGAAGTAATGTCTAATCCCTGAGAGGGGTGTACGAAGGAAAATACAAAATATCTGCTACTTAGCAGAAAAATAACAAGGAAAGAAAGAAAGAAAAGTGCGATAATTGACAGCACATAATAAAAATCAGTACCACAAATGTACCGATACTGCCGGAGAGAACCAAAGGTTGCGAAGAGGTAGTCCATTTCGTCACAGCTCTAATGATCTTTCTCACACTTCCAGTGTCAGTGGCAAGTGGTGAACGCAGTTTCTCAAAGCTCAAGCTTATAAAAACTTACATACGTTCAGAGGTGTTGCAAAACAGACTAGTTATCTTGGCAACTATATGTTGAACAT
The DNA here is from genome assembly GCA_024509875.1 of Oreohelix idahoensis. Classification (NCBI taxonomy): domain Eukaryota; kingdom Metazoa; phylum Mollusca; class Gastropoda; order Stylommatophora; family Oreohelicidae; genus Oreohelix; species Oreohelix idahoensis. The sequence goes on from JAMPIV010017882.1 coordinate 14,904, forward strand.
GCCTAAGCATGAGCACTTAACCTGAAAGAATTTGTGACAAAATTTGCAAAGAAAAAGGCACGCAAAGTGAGATTTTGATGTGTCTGAAATTGAAACTTTTAAGAGACTTAAATTTGAACATAGCAATTCACAAAATTGTTCAAAATGATTTGATAGCTAAAACATTTTCTTTTATATTTGAGAAAGATAATCAAAGTTTGTTGTATTACTTATGCTTGCAATTTACTATAAATTTAGCAGTTTCAAGTTTTGTGTTTCTAATTTTTTTCTACAAAACAACTGTTTTTGAACATTGAAGTTAGCATTTTAAAATAATTTTTTTTTGGGGGGGGGGGGGGGGGGGGAAAGAGGGGGGTAGTAGTTAGCCCTGCATAGGGTGTAAAATAGCTTGGCATCGGTACTGGTTACATCTCCCAAAATGCAGTAACGTTTAGAGAAGTAATATAAATGGTAGACACCTCTATATGAACACCCTTTTTGAGTTTCGAGTAAGTAGTGCAGATGGCACAGGCATTTTTGAAATACTAATACACAACAGAATATATAAGAGAAATGTGTTAAAAATCATTCACACCATTCCAGGACAAACTATACTGAAGCACATTAAAAACGCACCACTATTATATATACTGATGCCGAGAAGCTGGAAAAAAAGTGTGGGAATGGATTTTCCCCGTGTTTGTCATGAGGTAGAGAGCGAATGGCTGCTGGAATGGAAAGTGCATGATTCAACCCACGGGTTTGTGTACAGACTCTACATGAAAACAATGAAAGTTACACGTGCAACACGATTCCCAACAGCTATGACCCTGAAAATGTGTACGCGTTGTGGCAGTATACTCGGTATAAAAAGGCCATTGAGACAAAACACCCAGTATATGTGCTTGAAATGCCACGACTATCTGAAAACGACCGCCAACGAGCCATTGGTATGTTGGAGACCGGAATGAGCTCGCGGGCCATTGCCAGAAGGATGAATTGCCACCACAGCACTATTGTACGTCTCAATGAACATTACGGAACCACTGGCAGTGCCCGGGATAGACTTCGGAGTGGCCAACCACGAGTTACTACCCCTGCTCAAGATCGTCATATTGTGCTGAGTCACCTAAGGAATCGTTCTCTCCCGGCAAGTCAAACAGCAAGAGCAATAGTGGGTAGACGTGGGCAAGTCTCTCGAATGACAGTCATACGACGACTCAGAGATACAGGCCTTACTGCAAGACGACCTTATGTTGGGCCAAACTTGACTCACAGACATTGTCAGCAGCGCCTGCAATGGGCAGAGCAACATGTCAGATGGACTAGACTGCAGTGGAATGCTGTCCTATTCACAGACGAGAGCAGATTCAACATATCCTTTGCTGATGGACGTATGCGGATTTGGCGACGGTGTGGAGAGCGCTTTGCAGATTTCTGTGTTCGTCAGCACAACCGATTTGGAGGTGGCAGTATTCACATTTGGGGAGGATTCAGTTTTCACCATCGCTTGCCTCTTCACGTCTTCCGTGGAAATGTTAATGCTGTGACATATCGAGATGAGGTTCTGGATGCATTGGTTGCTCCTGCGTTCACAAATTATCCAGACTTTCAGCTTCTCCAGAAGGATAACGCACGTGCGCACACCGCATGCCTTACGCAGCAATATGTACAGCAGCAGAACATTGTGACGATTGATTGGCCTGCCCTATCACCAGACATGTCTCCTATAGAACATCTGTGGGACGAGCTTGGACGCAGAGTCTACAGGCAAGGTTCCCCAGCTAATCTGCAACAGCTCGAAGCTGCTCTTACACGTGAATGGGACTTGATTCCCCGGAATTTCATTCAGAGACTTGTGCGTTCCATGTGGAGCCGCTGCCAAGCTTGTTTGCAAGCACACGGTGGACATACCAGATACGGAGGATAGTGTGAATGAATTTTTTTATTGGTTGCATTTTTGGTTTTCTCCCTTGCCTGCACAGAATGCAATGAATGTCATAACAATCAAATGTACAAATTAATGACAAGCATGGATTCATAGGAAAATGAATAAAGATTCCAAATATGTAAACTTGTAAACACTTATATTTACATTTCACACTCTGTTCTTGGATTATACAGGTAGTGCGTTTTTAATGTGCTTCAGTATATATGGAGATACCAGTAACCTCAAGCTGCCCACTGGTTTATTTTTTTTATTATATTGAAGTTAACGTCTAAAATTGTACGAAGAGGAAGAAAACATTTCCCTCTCCCAGCCCCTTTCCATCATGTATTTCTGTGTCAGCAATTTTGGAATACCTTAGAGCAAGAGTCGGCAACCAATAGATCCCAGTCGATGATTTGGTAGATCTTTAGGCAAATGTGTGGGAAGAAAGACTTTTCAAACTAGTGAAATTTCGGACTAAGCTTTTCTCGCCGGCATTAAAAAATATGTGCGTCCAAGGTATCAAAAGTACTTTATCCGCAATACCTATGAAAATTCTCGACCTGGCTACTAAAATATATTTGTGAACAGCATGAGATAGAAACGTTATCTTTTCTTTGTAAGGTTCATCATCTCCACTCCCCTGGCTTAAAATTACACAAACACCTACAATCACACACATATGGTGGATCTCTAGTGGGTTCAGTGTTACAAAAGCTGATCTAAAAAGCTCCTGGGTTGCCAAACCCTGCCTTAGAGAAACCATAGGAAACTCTTAACAGCTGCAGCAGGGCTTATCACACAAAGAAATGGTCAACAATGAAAAACTCAATAAAGAAAAGTTCAACACAAAGAAATTGTTAAAAAATAGAACGGGCTAAGAAACAAAGAAAATGTCTCCAGCTGAAGAAAAACTCAACAGACAAAGAAAAGCTCAACTCAAAGAAATTGTTAAAAAAAAATAGAACGGGTTAACAAACAAAGAAAGGTCACCAAATAAAGAAAGACTCAACAAACAAAGAAAATTTCAACACAGAAAGAAGGGTTAACAAACAAAGAATATGTCAACAAACAGTCATAGCAACAACAAAATAAATAAATAAAAATATGAAAAAAACCAGACCACTCTCACCCTGAGAGTATAAAAGGGTGAAAAACAAATATTGCTTGAATGACAAGAATGTCAGGAAGAAAATGACATAGACCACTACCTGATCCACTGTAAAAAGTACGAACAACATAGGCTTGAATTAAAAACTTACTATAGAAATCACAATATAGACATGACAGGTGATAAGGTTTTAAGCATAGATGCCCCAGGAGATGCCCAATCAATACTTAAAAGATATATACATAAAAACAAAGGAAAACATATAAGGTTAGTACTTCAGAAAAGACATTCAACCAAATAGAAATTAAGCAACAAGAACTAACAAATCATTAAAAAAATAAAATAAAAATAAAAATAAAAAACTTACTCATAGGACAAGGAAAGACAACGAGGTATAAAAAAAAAAACAACAACTCAAAAAGAACAAGTACTAATACAAATTAAAACCAAGTGTAAAGGACAATAGTTATCTATAAACAATACAAAAGAGAAAATAAAATGAACAAATACTGATATAAATTAAAATCAGCAACTGCAAAAGACAATAGTTATTTAAATTGAAAAACAAAATTAGTAAATAAAATGACACTAAATACCCCAATTATAACCAATTTCCAGGTTGAACAGGGTAGACCAAGATGGAACGAGAAGAGGCAATAACGGTCAGCTGTTAAGTGCCAGCTCTCCACCCATCACCTCTTCAAAACAACAACAACATTGCTTATAAAAATGCAATATAAAACTGAAATACAAAAACAATACTGTACAGGGTGTCCATAAAGTCTCTTTACAATTTAACAAATTTATTACAAAGGCAATTGATGAGATATCTTAATCAGATTTGTTCTATGTACTCAGTGGTTATCGAAGTTTTTAATCACATACCTTTATCGTATTTCAAGTACCCTGTTGACGAAAGAGGTACTGTTAAATGAACTCCTACAAAAATGGCTACTCCTCAAGAGAAGGCACAATGTGTATCATGGTTTATTGAAACAAAATCGGATATGCAAACTCAGCGAAACTACAGAACTAAGTATGGAAGAGATCCACCGTCACGTCCGTCAATTCGTGCATGGCACAAGAAATTTATGGAGACAGGGACAGTGTTGGATAAAGGGAGGAGTGGACGACCAAGAACATCTGAGGAAAACATCGAGCGTGTAAGACAAGCCTTGGTCGTCCATTCCTCCCTTTATCCAACACTGTCCATGTCTCCATAAATTTCTTGTGCCATGCACGAATTGACGGACGTGACGGTGGATCTCTTCCATACTTAGTTCTGTAGTTTCGCTGAGTTTGCATATCCGATTTTGTTTCAATAAACCATGATACACATTGTGCCTTCTCTTGAGGAGTAGCCATTTTTGTAGGGGTTCATTTAACAGTACCTCTTTCGTCAACAGGGTACTTGAAATACGATAAAGGTATGTGATTAAAAACTTCGATAACCACTGAGTACATAGAACAAATCTGATTAAGATATCTCATCAATTGCCTTTGTAATAAATTTGTTAAATTGTAAAGAGACTTTATGGACACCCTGTATAATAAACCAGAGATAAAATTTGTATTCTCGTCGCCCTGTGTCTTCTTCAAGTGATGGTCTGAATAACCTTGACGACTCTGTCTGTCCACAACTATCCCACTAATGATGCGTCTCAACTTGTTTATATGTTTTCCATGCCATAATATTAAACTAAGATGTTTCATCGCTTTTTAGTTTACACTTTTTTTATTACTGCTGTTCATTTTCCATTAACTTTGCCTCTAACACTCCTGTTTAACATGGCATATAAAAGTGGTCTGCCCCTAACTGATGTGTGAAATTAGCTCCCTTTGCACACTGACCTTTTTCAGGGCGTTGTGATTTGTCATTTTAACTGCCCCTGTAAACCCATATATCTGCGGTGGTCATGGAACAAACAGTTTAGCTCAATTGAAGTTATGTTTCAAATACATGAAATTGCAGAAAAAAAAACTACGTATCCCCAGCTTTAAAAAATAATACCATAAGCCAATAGCGGCTACTGAAACATACTGTCTAAAATTATATACACTATATGGTTTATCATAACCCATCTGGGATTGAACAAGACAGTTTGCTCTAGCAATGAAAAGAATTTAAACAATGGTTACTATCCATTTCTGTTGGTTTTTTTAAAAGACATATCCATGATTCGGTTCCGCATGACATGATCGGCTCTGTAAAATAGAAATAACACGTTTCGTTGTTTTCATAGACAAAGATTTGTTACACATGACTCATCATCATCTGAAATGCTGTTTTTAAAATTATTCCGCTAAACTTTTCTTTATTCCTGAGTTTTATCTTCCATTTGATTTTATAAGTTTGTTGTGATTCTATGGACTTGGTTCATCTTGCCTTATTTACTTTGTTACTGTAGTGTGGAGAATGGTATTTCTTCGAGATGATCACAATTTTTGTCTTAATCAGGTCTTGTTTTTTATTTCTTGTTGTTTTTACAAGCTGAAATTACAATTATAAGTACTATTATACCAGACCTCAAGAACTTTTATGTTTTGATATGCGTCCTAATATAACAAACGACCTTGTGTCTATGTTGAATGGGTTGTGCTAGAGAAAAAAAAATAGGCGAAAGACAATAAAATTGATTTAACTGAATTATATGAGCACCCGATTAGAAGAGTGTTTACAGCACTTGCCTCTCGCGGCAAACTTACTGGCTTCTAGGTTCAAAAATTTGTAGCGTCACACTCCAAGTCTAGCCAGCTATAAATGGGCACCTGACTTTGCTCTTGAGTTAGGGATGCCAAATGCAGCGAGAAAATGAACTGCTCACTTCACCGCATAAACCTGATACTTAATATAAGTGAAGTCTCTAACACTTCACTCCCTTAGATAAGTACCTGCCATCGGACTGCTTTTTACTCTTTGTTGATTCTGAAAAGGCTTTTGACAGGATACACAGGGACAGCCTATGGAAAATACAGAGGGCTTATGAAATTCCCAGCTGCACTGTTTCCACCATAAAAAGCCACTATGCTAACTTTACATGCAGTGTTGGGTTGAGCAACCTAACTTTCGACAGGAGTACGACAGGGATGCCCCTTTATCAACAACTTTATTTTTGACAGTCATAAACTGAGTGATGCGCCAGACAACAGAGGGCAGTCCAAGAGGAATTAGATGGACAACGTTTTCTACACTGGAAGATCTGGAATATGCAGATGACAGTGCACTACTCGCACATTCACATCAACACATCCAAGAAAAGAATAGATAGACTGAATAAGTATAGCCAGCAGGTGGGTCTGAACATCAGTCTAAAGAAGACAGAGGTCATGACACTCAATGTGGGCAGTCCTGAGCCCATAACAATAAGGAACCAGAAGCTGGAACAGACGGACACATTTACATACCTAGGATGCATAGTAACACCAGACGGCGGAATATGCAAAGACATCAACAACAGAATGAATAAAGCAAGAACAGCCTTTGCTAGTCTAAACAACATCAGGAAGTCCTCTAAGTATAGCACAAACATCAAATTAAGATTATATGAGAGCTGTGTACTTTCTGTGCTTCTCTATGGTGCAGAATGCTGGAGATTAACAGAGAAGAAAATGCAGAAACTGTCCTCCTTCCACACAATCTGCTTAAGGAAAATTCTCCGAATCTTTTGGCCGAAAACCATCAGCAACCAAGAACTGTTTACTCGGAGTAACCAAGAGGACATGCACACCATCATAGCTGGCAGACGCTGGGTTGGCCACGTCCTCAGAAGAGACCCTGATGCCATCACAAGAACAACTATGCTATGGACCCCTGAAGGAAAGCGAAAGAGAGGACAACCGAAAACAACTTGGCGGAGAACTGTGAAGGCCGAAATGCAAAGAATTAACCAGAGCTTGGGCACTGTACAAAGAATGGCCGCCGACCGAACAAAGTGGAAGCAGTTTGTTGCTGCCCTACAAGACACCACCAAGCGTGATGGCCACTGACTGCTTGGACAGTCGGCGGCTAGGATCAAAGAAGAAGAATCAGTATGAAAGGATGAATTAAAAACGGAATATTATAGGCTCCGTGGTATGTACCTAGGAATGTGGTATGACAACAGTAACAAGCGCAGCGATCCTGTTTAAAATGGTAATCTGGTCACACTATAACGAAACAATGTACAGTCATGTGAAATGAACAGGAAAAACGATGGATGGGGTTTAAAAAATTTATTGAAACAAAATAATAATAATAACCTTGAATGAATCAATGTTTAAACCTCATTCATCTGGAATAAAATTGTCGAACTGAAACAAAGTAGAGTGAATGACCATGCTAAAGAAGTTCGTTCTGGTCGACAAAAGTGAATATTTCTAGTGTTCACAATATGAAAAACATTAAGAAGAAAGACGTGATAACATTATAAGAATTATCTTCACTTATTGTAGAACACAGTTTTCGTTTTCAATTCAAATGCCAAATCAATCTTATTGTATGGCCCTGAAACATGGAGAACAACAAAAGTAACAATCAAAACGTTACAGACTTTCGTAATTGGGTGCTTGCGTAGAGTCGAAAGATTGAAGTGGATATGACAAGATGACTAATGTGGACCAAGAACCAGAATAGCGCCTGTGTACCAAGAGGTTAGAAAAAGACGGTGGCGATGGGAGATAGGACACACATTGAAGAAACCTGTTGATAGCATTACAAGGCAGTCCTTGTTCTGGAATTCTCAGAGTAAGAACGGGGGGGGGGGGGGGGGGGGGGGGGGGGGGGGGGGGGGGTGGGGGGGGGAGGGACGCGGGGGTGGGGGGGGGGGGGGGGGGGGGGGACACACATTGGGAAACCTTTGATAGCATTACAAGGCTAGTTCCTTGGAATTCTCAGAGTAGAGGGGGGGGGGGGTGTGGGGGGGGTGGTGGGCGTTGTTGCGTACATATTTTTTATATGTCGCACAGATTACAGTTGATACGATTACAAATGAAAATGTAACTATCTGTTTGATAAAAGGATATTTATTTATGAACTTACAACTGTTAAGAAAGGGGAATAACTCAGAATAGTAAATGTGTATTTATTCTTTGGGTGATCGGTTCCTGTTTTGTTCCCGTGTATTGAACAAGCGGAGGAATCTAGATTTTATATTATAGCTGGAAACAGATTGTTCTCGCTTAAGGTTTTGCAGGAATATTGAAAGTCTGAATCTAGGTTTACTGTTTGTCTGTTTGAGACGATTCCGTCTTATATCATGTTATCTTTGTGTGTCTGGGCTGGATTATTTGTTCTTACACTCTGAGCGGATGAAGATAAGAGAGTGTGTTCTTTGGTTATGGATTCTGGCGGGACGCCAATGTCGGGCGGTCCAAAGTTTTGTGATCTCAAGTTATCATGGGGAAGAAGATTGTGTCTTCTAGGACTGTTTTAGTCTATGTGTTCCCCAGTATTGTTTCTATTACGCCAGAAAAGTGTTTTTGTGCTTGCTATTGATTCTTGGCCAAGGTAAACGTACTTTTACTGACTTCGTTCCTAGGCTTACGATGGGTTATGTTTTGGGCCTACATGAATCTACTTATGTTCAGATGTCAGAACGACATATCGTTTAGCAGCACTAAGAATGTTTCTACACAGCAATTATGAGGACAGATAATGCTGATATTGGTGGAAACTTTGATATCCCTTATGAAGTGAATCTTTCTAGAAGTTTTGTCATCTCACCGTTGTGTGAGCGATGTTAAGGACCAAGGAAGCCATCTTGGAATCCGAATTATTGTCAATCATTCATCAGAGAACAGGGTTGTCCCTTACTACCCGATAATGATCCAGAGATCACAGTTATGAAAGAAAGATCTATTATGGGAGATTTAGCATTTACTCCGAAGATATGTGCTGAATGCTATTTGAAAGAATCTACGCTAGAGTACAAGCTACACTCATGCTAAGAGAGATTCTGTACAAGAGTCACTATGAACATTATGTATAAACTGACGTGATCTGTCAGTACAACCTGATATATATCTATATAGATGTGGATTAACTATAGAACTCTGAATGCTTGTCTACAAATGTTCCAGTATGAGGTTATCCAGCATGTATGCTAACTTAAGATGATACACCATTGATCAACACCATGCTGTTTATGTCGTCATGTGTTCCTATTCCTAACGACTGTTGCCACCGTGCTCATTGTCTATACTACATCCCAGTCGGGGCTACGACGGTTACTCAACACCAGTAGGCCATCGATATCTTTACAGTGGTGTGCCAGCTTCCTGGGTCAACCTGCACAGTGGACATATTTGAGAAGTCAGCTACTGAGACCAGACCATTCCTTGGGGCCTGTTACGACACACGTAAACACCAGCAATACAACTTTACAGTCGATGTCAGCGCGACCTGTGCTATCGAGGTATACAGTAACTAGGTCAGCGTTTGTTGACATTTTTTGTTGATGGACATTTGCCATAGAACAGACAGCGTTACACAGCAAGTTTGTTTGGAACAGACAGCATTACATATCAGAGTTGGAACATATATTTGACAGTGTTTGCAAAATGTACAGTGCAACTGAAGCGAGAAGTCTTACTTGTGATTCTGAGGAACTGTAAACAGTGGATTCTCCTGCACTGCCATAGTTTGTGTTGAACTTTTATGATTTAGGCCAGATTTGATTATTTAATAAAGTACCATTATTGCGTATAACTGTGCTTTTTCGCAACACATTCTATCTGCAACACATTACATTACATTATATTATAAATATTTATGCTATATGTACATTTATGTTTACATGTTTATATGTGATATTTGTTTGTATTCTGCGGGTTGTTGTTTCGGTTGGGCGGAGTCTCCCTTAGATCATACCACGTGATAGAGGTCGTCTATTGTGAGCGTTTTCTATAGGGTGAGCAAATTTCCGATATTGGAATTTGCAAAGCGACTGCTGTTGCTATTTTTTTTGGTTAGTTGTGACGATATGGTCAGTGTTGTTTTCGGAAGTTTCTTCACATTCTTTAGTTTTGTTTTGATTTGTTTGTAATTTGTTGGTCTACCCTTTGCTATCTTTCAGTTTCATACAACATTTATATTTATATACTGTGGCGTTATTTGTATTTGTTATCCTCTTGCGGTTTATTTTTTATTATTTTTTCCATTTGATTTATTTGATTTCCGCAAATGTTTTCATGTTGTCTTGTATAATTGTTTTTTATGTTCTTGATCGACATACACTATTTAAAATATAGTTGATCATATGGATTTATGTGAAAGAATCAACTGATGATTAATGTTGATTAGATAAGACACTATTTCTTGTGCATTGCACTTATGTTATAGAGTGTTGCAGCAATTTATAATTGTTATTTTTCAAAGAAATATACAAGACCTTGATAAGGCTTGTCTCACACAGACATTGTGATTGTGTGCTGATTAATACAGTGATTAAGAACTTTTTGCTATATTACCTTGAAATATATTTTATTATTATTGTTTCAAGTGAGTAGTATCATTGTCAGACATCATGTCTACATTAGAATACTTTATTGCACAAGGGAGATCCCTTGATAAGACTGGTACAGACTTAGAACAATGGGCAGTTGCTCAATATGACAAAGCATTAGCTGCTGAAGAGAGAAAAGCTGCTGCAGAAGAGAGAAAAGCTCTGGCTGAAGAGAAAAGATTAGAAAGAGAATTTGAACAAAAGAAATTGCAGATACAGACTGAGGAAAAAAGATTCCAGATGGAAATGGAAAAAGAAAAAAGAAAAGATGAGGCTGCTGCGGCTGCTGAAGAGAAAAAAGCAATGAGAGAACATGAACACCAAAAAGAACTTTTAGCATTTGAGTTAGAAAAGTTAAAATTAACAAACATAAGTAATGTTAATCAAGCATCTGGTGGTAATAGTAAACCCTTTACTTACAAGGTCAAGGTACCAGCGTTCAATCCTTCCAGCGATGACATAACATTCTGGTTAAATAGATTTGAACGCTCTTGTCGAGCCCATAATGTGGACAAATCACAATATGCTAACCAGTTGTCAGAAAATCTGAAAGGTGATTCTCTGACTAGTTTAAGTTTGGTTGAAGAGGCTGACAAGGATAATTATGATGTTATTAGGGCAGCCTTATTAAAGAAGTACCAGTTGTCTGAGGAAGGTTACCGGAATTTGTTTAAGACAATGGTTCCTGAGGCAGGTGTAGAATTCTCAGAATTCATTGCAAGGACACGTCTTACATTTGATCGTTGGATTGAGTTGTCCAAAACAGAAAAGACATATGAAGCCCTTATGGACTTGATACTCAGAGATAAGATTATGTCAAGTATAAATAAACCATTCCTTGAATTCTTACATGAGCGTAAACCCAAGACATTAAAAGAAATGGAACAGTATTGTACCCAATACGTCACTGCACATCCAGACGTAGCTATTAGCAATACTAAGGTTAGGGAAGGTATGCCAGTTGCTTCAGCAACACCATACAACCCTAATCACTCACGCAGATTCCAAGAACCTCAAAATAGGTTTAAAAAAAAAGGTAGCCATAACGGTTATCAGAACCAAGGTAACCAATCATTTCAGGGTTCTTCTTCGAATACCTGGAGACGAGCCGACAGCCCTCGATTCAGAGGTGGTCATAATTATAGAAACTTTCGCAAAGGAAGTCATTATAGAAATTATCCAAGTTTTCCCTCATGGAGACAACAAGATCATAATTACAGAGATACTCATTATAATGAATATGATAATAGTAACCAAAGGAACTATGACTCAAACCCAAGTAGGGGTTATAACAGTGGAAACAAGGATAATTACAGAGGCAATAATAACAGAGGTAGAGCACAATACAAAAAACATAAATCTCATTACCAAGCGAACTCTGCTCAGCAAGAGTACCACGAAGCCAATAAACAAAATAAAGATAATGATGACTCTAATAATATGGCATGTGCCGCTTTTGATTTTGGGAGAGCATCTCAGTGCCCCCAATGCAAAACATTATTTGAGCCAACCACAGTGTCTACTTTAAGCTGTGGCCATCCTCTTCCCGCTCTTCCTGCGTCAATCGCGCATGATGGAAGGGGTTCTCTAGTCTTACACAAAGGTTTAGTAAATGACAATCCAGTCTCAGTACTTTTTGATTCTGGATGCACAACAATTGGTGTTAGACAGTCACTAATAGATCCTTCTCATGCTACAGGCAAAGTAGTCAAATGCGTAACATTTGGCGGCACCATAGAGAAATACTCTACCGCTATCATTAGGATTGCTACTCCTTTCTTCACAGGAGATGTACACGCATGTCTTTTGCCGAATCCGATCGCTGATCTTATCATCGGTCGCATTCACGGAGTAAAAGAATGCACTTCGCAACAAATTTCCGTTTGGGAAAAGCAAAATATGCAAACTGCTAATGTTGTAGTCACTAGAGCTCAAGCTCTCAATATGCCTGAAACTTCATCTACTGAAGATATTGAAGTGCATAACCAAGATGATCCCTTGGTAATTTCTCGTGACTCGTTTATAAAACAACAAGAAGAGGATCCGACTCTTAAGAAATTCTTCACTCTTGTAACAAAAGGTGATCCGAATAGAGATACCAAGCGTAAATCTTGGATTACAATGAAGAATGGTGTACTTGTACGTATGGTGCAAGACTCCACTAATTCAAGTCATTCTCAGATTTTTGTACCCAAGAAATTGAGAGTTAAAATTTTACAACATGCACACGACTCTCAGTGTGCTGGACACATGGGTTTTTCCCGTACAAAGTCAAGAGTTCTTGCGGCTTTCTTTTGGCCTTTCGTGAATAAGGACATACGGATCTATTGTCGATCTTGTAAAGTATGTCAAGAAGTCAAATCCAAAGGTCCTCTTCATGCTGCGCCCATTCAGGCTGCAGACATTCCTATTCGACCATTTCAGAAAATGGCGATAGACATCATTGGTCCATTTAAGATCAAATCTGCTAGAGGACATCAATTTATCTTAACGTGTGTGGACATGTGCACACGTTGGCCAGAGGCTATCCCTCTGAAGAGCATTACTACTGCTGACATTGCAGATGCTCTTTGGCTTATATTTTCTCGCCTGGGATTCCTCGGAGAAATATTATCAGATCATGGCACCCAACTAATATCGGATACCATGTCTCAAGTAATGTCTACTCTACAGATAGAGAGATCTTTGAGTAGCATCTATCATCCTATGTCCAATGGGATGGTAGAACGGCTAAATAGAACACTTAAGAACTTATTAGGAAAGATAACTGAGGATCATCCTCAAGATTGGGACAGGGTTCTACCCGCGGCCCTCTTCGCTTACAGGGAGGTCCCCAATGAACATACAGGATTTTCTCCTTTTGAACTTGTCTTTGGCGCGCGACCGCGCGGCCCTATGTCTTTGCTTCATGATCTCATAACAGCGGACAATATTGACGATGACACAAAATCCTCTTACGAATATGTCATCACGCTGAGAGAAAAAAATTATCGAAGCATGCAAATTAGCAACGTCCTCTTCTGAATTTGCTAAACAGAAGGCAAGGCAATTTGCTAATAAGAAAAGAACTTTACGACAACTTTGTCCTGGTGACAAAGCATTTGTTTTGCTACCTTGTAGGGAAAATAGACTCCTTATTTCTTGGAAAGGTCCGTACGATATAATATCGAAAATTTCAGATGTTGACTATATTGTCGATATTAACGGGAAGCATAAAACCTTCCACATCAATATGCTTACGGAATTCCATGAACGTCCTGACTATTTACAGCCTATTTTCCAGGCAACGGACGATTCTCCAGTTCAACATGGTCAGTACTCATCACTGTCCGTTATACAGGATGAGGAAACAAGTTTTTCGGATGTTAATCTTCCGCTTCCAATGATCCCACTTCATTCTAGTGAATCATGGAAAGACGTTACTGTTTCTCCTGATTTGTCTCTAGGAGAACAGCGACAGGTTTCGGCTATGTTACAAACATTTCAGGATGTCCTCACTGACATCCCTGGGCAAACTCATGTCATTGAGCATGACATTATTCTAACTGAACATACTCCTATTAGGGTTAGACCTTACCCTATCCCTATACATTTTCAAGCACAGGTTGAAAAGGAGTTAGATGAAATGATAGATTTACAAATAATCGAACCATCCACTTCTGCTTATTCTTCGCCGATGGTTATTGTTCGAAAAAAAGACAATAACATACGTCTTTGCGTTGACTATCGCAAATTGAATCAAGTGACAAAGTTTGATGCTGAACCTATGCCTTTACTAGAAGAGCTACTTACTCGACTTACTAAATCTCATTTTTTCACTAAACTTGATTTGTCTAAAGGATATTGGCAAGTTCCATTATCCGAAACGCAAAAAGCAAAACCTCTTACCTTTTTTTTTCTACTCTGTCGTAGCGATTTTTCCGATAGTTACTGAGAATTTTGAAACTAAGGTTTGGTCCCTTCTGGATAGGTTTGAATAGGTGATAGACTCAGTGAGAGTTAGTGAAAGGTAATAGAATTTCCACACACGTGAGATGATAGATTTGAACTTTACACTCATTACTAAAGAAAAGAATTCTTCTCTCTTTCGATTCGACAAAGTTGTTACAGCGATGCAGATAAGACTTACAGCCAAATGCAGTTTGTTCGATACATTTCAGGTTGGTTACAGGGCTGACGCACATACACGTGACGACAGGTAAACACACAGACGTGGGAAAACTATAACAATGATATATATATTATCTAGAACGAGCTGACCAAACACGATTATAAGTTCAAGAGCGATTTTATTATCAGGAAAAATCGGCTCACAACATCAAAGAAAGTACATCAAGGAAAATACATATACACATAGTCATAAAAAAATCACTTTTCAAAACTAGGAAATATTTGCAAGGATGATAGCCCCAATACGTGTCCGATCCTAGTTTACCAGAACCCGTTGGACGTGAATGAACCATCAGAAATGATAGTTTACCGCCGAGAACAGATACATAGGGTTTGAGTGAATGATAGTGTTTTATCTTAATTAACCATTCAGACTTTCAGATGAAAATAAATCTGATTTTACCAAAGGACAAAACGGAAGAACTCGCCTTCGCAACAAATTATGCAGATTGGAAAAATCTTTTAGGACAGCAACAGGGTGTCCGATATAATAGAAATTTCGTCACTCAGACCAGCGTACACTCATTCATTCCGAGAATGGCTTCTCATTCATTTGTACTCACGACTTTGATCGCTGCCTCTTGGAACACCTTGATTTTAGATTTTCACACAGACTCAAAAAAATGCAGTCTTCTGCCAAGAAGTCCCCAGTTCCAAAAGACGTATTTAACTCGGAGTCTCCGGGAACGACTACTTGGGTATGCAAATTTGTTCAAATGTCTGATTAAGTCACCTAACAATTATTCCAGGCGCGGGAGTTAGCAGAGCACAGTGTCAATAGCGTAGGTTTCTAAAAAAATGATGATTGTCAGGTCGGTGCCTTCCCTCAGTATAGGATTCACTTTAGTCACACCACAGATTTGTCCACAAGATATAATCTAGTCGGGAAATGATTGTTAATATTCACGCCACAAGGCAGCAAATTATATAGAGTTTCTAGAAGAAATTAAGTGCTGGCTCCAAGGTCCAGTATTTATCATTACAGTCTTTGAAAACCCGTTATAGGGATATTAGTATTTCTGTCTAACTTGAACCGTCAGATCAGTGTTACTTGAGAAAACCCACGTGGTTCAAAATAAGGACTGTCTATTTCTTCACAAGTATGGAAACTACTACTAGGTGCTGGTAAAGTTAGGGTCACCCCAAAACTTTCACTGTGTGGAGGAAAAATAACACATATAATATAATAAACAGAATCTGTACTGGTTAAAACTTACATTTAAACTTGCAAGCAGAGAGCTTTGCTTATCATTTAAACTTCCCGTGACGTAAGTTATATTTAAAAATCGAGCAACTTCCTGGGAAATTAAAACACGTTGACGTATTCCGTCACCATTCATGAGGCTGGATTAAGAGTTTAGACGTTAGTTTAGCATACACTCGACTGAGTATTAGCAGTTAAAATTAAATTCATAAATATACAATTTGCTCGTTATAAGCATCTTAAACTTTTTCCCTGCTTTCCCTGGCGAAAGCTTCCCTAGAAAATATAATAGCCTACCACTTTATTTCTCTTCTGCGCTAAAGAAATAGATTAAAAGGAATTAAGCGATTTAACACTTTAACACTCACAAAATCTATATATCTATCATATTAATTACCTCAACCACAGAATTACAGGTAGTCGCACAACTTAAGAATAAAAATGCTGAAAATATTTCTGGAAGTCTAGAAGTTCGACAAATTGCCGAAACAAACTGAGATCTTCGCTAACAGCTATTCTGTTTTCGAGCGACCCATCTACTGTGGAGTCTATGAGCGAGAATGAAATTAAAGTTTCAAACTTGGCCAATATCTTAAAATCAGACAAAGGGCCCAAACTTACTTCGCCAAGCGAAATTATCTCCCCTACTTTTACGTCTTCTTAACGCGTGTCGTAACTGTCACCTATTGACCGACGATGTACGCTGTCAGTTTCAAATCCCAGACAGCCTACTCCATTATAGGGCTTCTTTACGACATGTTGTAAGCTGACCATGGCCCAAGTGAGCGCCGTGTCAGTTTTCTAGGATTTTCCAGACAATATGTCTGGATAAACCGTTTGCAGATTTAAAGTATCACACGCATTAAAATTGACCGAGAAAAAACATAGCGCGCTTAGAGAAAAAAAAAAAGTTTTTTTTTGTTCCTATGTGTCATCGAACCATCCACTTTGCTTCATTCTTCGCCGATGCAGCCCTGACATCTACGTAATATCGTCCTAGCGCGATTCTCAGTTTTAGAGAAAGGAAAACAGGTACAGTTTGCGAATTATATGAAAATAATATTCGCAAAACTATGAAAAAATACTTACAGGACTTTCTAAATACAGATTTTTTCACTAAACTTGATTTGTCTAAAGGATATTGCCAAGTTCCTTTATCGGAACGCGCCAAACCTCTTACGGCTTTTTCAACACCTAGAGGTTTGTTCCAATGGAATTTTATGCCTTTCGGCCTTATGAACGCACCAGCTACATTCGTACGCATGATGCGTCGAATCCTATCGTATCGGTCAGATGTCATTGCTTATCTAGACGACATCTGTCTTTTTAGCGATACTTGGGAAGATCACTATTCAGGGTTAGTTGAATTGTTATCAACTCTACGCGAGCATAACCTGACAGCAAAACCATCGAAAGCTTGCATTGGTTTTAGCGAAATTGCTTTCCTAGGCCATCGAGTAGGTCATGGTTTCCTGAAGACAGAGGACCATAATATCACTAAAATACTTAACATCTCTATCCCTAAGACTAAAAAGCAAGTGCGAAGTCTTTTAGGTCTCATACAATTTTATGGACGATTCATTCCGAATCTGTCCTCTATCATGGCACCTCTTTCGACATTACTAAAGAAAGGGTCGCCTAATATGGTTCACTGGTCTCAGGAATGCCAATTATCACTAGATAAGATCAAAACTATGTTTTCAACACCACCTATTTTAGTGTTACCTACTACAGATAAGACATTTGTTCTTCGTAGTGACGCTTCATCCACTGGGATTGGAGCGGCACTAATGCAAGAGTACTCTGGAACTCTGCATCCTGTAATGTACATATCCAGAAAACTTAATGCTGCAGAAAGGAATTACTCGGTTTTAGACCGGGAATTATTGGCGATGGTTTGGTCAATTCTCAAACTTCAAAGATTCCTTCTTGGTGCACATTTCATAGTGGAAACTGACCAGAAAGCTCTTACTGCTATCCAAAGTAAGAACTTGAAGAGCTCGAGATCAACTCGATCGCGATCGCTCTTCAACCTTTTCATTTCTCGGTACGAGCTATCCGTGGTTCAGAAATGTGATGGCGGACATTCTGTCGAGATGCCCACATGATGCCACTTAACTGTTAAATATTGGACTTTCCTAACATGTATAACTTTACATCAGTTATTCTTTTTCTTCTATATCAAAATGTGTACACATTTGTAATATATGATTTGGTGATTGTATAAATACTTAGCGGTTCACTTATTTTGATTCACTGCTAATTCTTTGATGATGTTTCTTTTGCCAATCGTGAACTTATGATACCTAATATGAAATGATTATTGAAATTATTGTATACATTGTGTCATTGCCAATATGGTAGTAGGCATTGGTGGCAACTCCCTGGAAATGTTTACACTTAGAGAAATACTTTCTCTGAGATGTTGAGATATATATTCTCACCAGTCGACCTATAATGCGACTTTGCCTTAATCTGGCTTTATAAATTCTTGATACTTCTCATCTGCGCATCATATGTGCGATGGGGGGCCGATTTTATGTGGCTCTCAGAGAGAAAAAAAAAAATTTCATTTTTTTTCCCGGGGGTTGCGGTAGTCTGTTGCGTACATATTTTTTATATGTCGCACAGATTACAGTTGATACGATTACAAATGAAAATGTAACTATCTGTTTGATAAAAGGATATTTATTTATGAACTTACAACTTTTAAGAAAGGGGAATAACTCAGAATAGTAAATGTGTATTTTATTCTTTGGGTGATCGGTTCCTGTTTTGTTCCCGTGTATTGAACAAGCGGAGGAATCTAGATTTTATATTATAGCTGGAAACAGATTGTTCTCGCTTAAGGTTTTGCAGGAATATTGAAAGTCCGAATCTAGGTTTACTGTTTGTCTGTTTGAGACGATTCCGTCTTATATCATGTTATCTTTGTGTGTCTGGGCTGGATTATTTGTTCTTACACTCTGAGCGGATGAAGATAAGAGAGTGTGTTCTTCGGTTATGGAGTCTGGCGGGACGCCAATGTCGAGCGGTCCAAAGTTTTGTGATCTCAAGTTATCATGGGGAAGAAGATTGTGTCTTCTAGGACTGTTTTAGTCTATGTGTTCCCCAGTATTGTTTCTATTACGCCAGAAAAGTGTTTTTGTGCTTGCTATTGATTCTTGGCCAAGGTAAACGTACTTTTACTGACTTCGTTCCTAGGCTTACGATGGGTTATGTTTAGGCCTACATGAATCTACTTATGTCAGATGTCAGAACGACATATCGTTTAGCAGCACTAAGAATGTTTCTACACAGCAATTATGAGGACAGATAATGCTGATATTGGTGGAAACTTTGATATCCTTATGAAGTGAATCTTTCTAGAAGTTTTGTCATCTCACCGTTGTGTGAGCGATGTTAAGGACCAAGGAAGCCATCTTGGAATCCGAATTATTGTCAATCATTCATCAGAGAACAGGGTTGTCCCTTACTACCCGATAATGATCCAGAGATCACAGTTATGAAAGAAAGATCTATTATGGGAGATTTAGCATTTACTCCGAAGATATGTGCTGAATGCTATTTGAAAGAATCTACGCTAGAGTACAAGCTACACTCATGCTAAGAGAGATTCTGTACAAGAGTCACTATGAACATTATGTATAAACTGACGTGATCTGTCAGTACAACCTGATATATATATATATAGATGTGGATTAACTATAGAACTCTGAATGCTTGTCTACAAATGTTCCAGTATGAGGTTATCCAGCATGTATGCTAACTTAAGATGATACACCATTGATCAACACCATGCTGTTTATGTCGTCATGTGTTCCTGTAACCATACACGTACTGTTCCAGTGTGCGTCTCATTAAATATTATAAAAAGAACACAGTAGTTCCAGTAATCCTTGACTTCTACATGTGAGAGTATGAATATATTGTTACCAAGTTGTCAACTCTTCAGAAACATTCTACCATTCGCGTACAATGTACTCTCACTTCAATGTTTACACTACCCTGTGTAGGTCGAGTTGACCTGTGTCTGTCTTCACGGTGACAGCACCTCTTTGAATACAACAGTACTACCAGCCATCATACTTTACAGTGAGGTTCTTTACACCACACTCGATTCTTTACAGTGGAGTCGCAAACAACAGAACTTTACAGTGGTGTACTACAGGTGTAGTAAGAAATAACTTCTTTACACTGGTGGCCGTATAACTTTTTTACAGCGGTGGCCACTATATCCATTACGAGAGACTGTAGTAAGAGAGATATCTTTACAGGGGTGTCTAAGGAACACATGGAGATGAGAGCTGGAGACAGACATGAAAGGGATGAAGAAGACACAGAAATACTTTGAGCTGATAACACGTGACAGGAAGACTTCGCATAAGTTTGTTGAAGACCTATGTCACGTGACAGGAAGACTTCGCATAAGTTTGTTGAAGACCTCTGTCACGTGACAGGAAGACTTCGCATAAGTTTGTTGAAGATCTATGTCACGTGACAGGAAGACTTGGCATAAGTTTGTTGAAGACCTATGCTTCTTGTGGAGCTGAAAGGTGACGAATGAAGTTGTGACAAATTTGTGGTTCCCTTTTTTGATAGGAAACTTTAGGAAGACAGATATTTGTTTGTTTGTTATTCTTCCGAGAGCAGCAGACTGTTTCTGCCCTTTGACATCGGTAGAATCGGCAGGTGCGACCTACTTCTGGTTTTGTCTTTCAACTGGTCGCCGCACGAGCCGGTCGCGTGCAGGTGATAACGGTAACCCAGGTTTTCTAACCGACACCCCGAGAATTTGGCGGGAAGCTCAGACTGAAAGCTCTCGTCCCACTTGAACTTTTCCGTGAAGGTCGCTTAAAACAAATCAGAGTTTTAGAAGGATCTTGAATATCGGCGCTGAACATCTGCCCGTGATGTTACCTTCCATGCCTAACCTCCAACTCGAGACCAATCAGTGGTTAGTCACAGAATTTTTTTTTTTACAACTTGGCCTAATTTTTTATTTCTCGGTCTTCTTTTTTTTTTTTTTTTTTATTAACCTTTATTGGGTCAATATTTTACAACATAGTATTTACATAGTTTTTACAAGAGTTAAAAATTATAAACATTACAAATAATGTAAATTTCATAGTATAAAACTACTCCCCTCCCCTCCCCCCCCCCTCTCCCGCCCCTCCCCCCCCCCCCCCCACCCAACCCCCCCCCCCCCCCCCCCCCCCCCCCCCCCCCCCCCCCCCCCCCCCCCCCCCCCCCCCCCCCCCAAAAAAAAAAAAAAAAAAAATTTCTCGGTCTTCAGATGTATTTAGCTCAATCGAAAGGTAAATAGTGCACTTTTGTAAAGAAAGCAAGAAAGAAAGACAGAAAGACACTGAAATAGAAAGAAAGAAAGACAGACAGAAAGAAAGAAAGAAAATTATTTTTAAAAATTAGAAAAATAATGTAGGATGGGGGTTTGCAATTAAAGGGAAAAAAAAGAGTCTGGCGTTAATTAAAGAAGTGTGGAGGGAGTAAAGTTGTAATCGTCATTATCTTCATCAACAACAACCACATCATTATCATATCTTTCCCGTGAAACAGTGTCGTAACTGTTGCTCGCCAAAGTTGTCTATTTCTGGATGTTCTTCGCAGACTTCCTGCAAGGGGACCAGGTGCACCGGTAGTCCCATGACGCAGCACAAAGGTGATGATGGTTTAGTCCATTGTCCATGTCATTGCCTGCTCCTCGTATTTCACTGCTTCTTTACCATTAACTTCTTCATTCTCTCCGTCATCTCTTCTTTGTTTTCCTCATTCTTCCTGACCTCCTTTGCTGACCTTCTTGGTCCTTCCCTCTTTATTAACTTTTTTAAAATTATTATTTTTTAACTTCTAATCAATTTCAAAGAAACTGTTTTATGGTTGGCCTTCTTTATGTTCGACGTTATAACTGGTCCGCGTAAAGGAAAAAAAATTAAAAATTAAACAAACCCCTACCAGAAGCTGTCTGATTTCTCTCCCCCCCCCCCACTCTTCCAACACCCCCTCCCCCCCTCCAAACCAAAGTCCTCCACCATTGAGGTTTTTTAAAAATTTCTGATAGAAACGGGACACTTTGTTCAAAATATTCAGCCGTCTTTGTCAAACGCGAGACACGACCTAGCCTTGTACACTGCTTGAGTAAACACCCCCGCTCCTGAACCAAAGTACGAGTCTCTCATTTAAATTCAAAGGCAGGTGCTGCGACTGCGCGAAAATATGGCCACGTGCCGACATTTATTGCTAACACAGCAAGCTGAAAAATAAAGCCAAGAAAGAAACCGCTTCATTAAATGAGTTTACTGTATGGTCGTGTGCTATGGTGCTTATACAACGTTCGTTATGTTTGGGTGAGCGCTACTCGCAAGTGAGATAAAGAACCCTCTATGGGTAACAGATATAAGCAGAGAAAAGACAGAGAAAATGTATGTGGCTAATAATAACTAGACTGCACTTAGAGATACATCCCTCAAAGATGTGGACTAGGAGATTTATCTTCGCAGCAACATCGATCAAGCCGCGTGTGGTTACCGGGGGTCTTTGAAAAGACAAAGAATGAATGGGCCTACTGCTACCTCAGGCATGTCGTAGAAGGCAACAAAGATGAGGTTGTGCATGGAGCTGGAATCCTCATCATGTAAGACAGCCTGCTACATAAACCACAACGGCCAGTGACGATACACAGAGCACTTAGTTCCAGGTCTGTAAACCAAGACTGAAAACACAAAAATTAACGTCACATGATGTCATCATCTCTCTCTCTCTCTCTCTCTCTCTCTCTCTCTCTCTCTCTCTCTCTCTTTCTCTCTCTCTCTCTCTCCCGTTGTCGCGCAGAGAAAATACAGTAAAAGTGTCTATTTATCGGGTCGCGTAACTTCGAGTTTGGCGCGTAAATAAAGCAAAAAGGCCTACAAATTGGTGCGCATATGTTTTAATTCGCATAAATGAAACTCGCGTAAACACAAAACTACCTGTAATAACAACAAAAAAAGCTACAGGCTTGCATAAATGGCTGCTTGCGCACAATACAAGGATTGAAATGGTATAAGTCACTCATGTGGAACTGGCAGAAAGAAGACAAACACCAGTGGAACTAAAGGTGAGAAGAAGACACTGACCTTTGAACGGACACACATTGAGGAAACCAGCTGATAGCCTGACAAGACATTCATTGCAACCTGGAACGAGGTAACTTTGCCGGAAGAGACAAGCGTTCTAACCGTCCGTCAACGCTACCGTCTAGCGTGACGCAACAGTCTCCCCATTTGTAAATGGGTAGCTGACTCTTGATTTCAGGAAGGCAAAGGCACACTTAGGTAAGGAACAGGTCACCCCACTTCATGAAACTATAACACTTCAATCCCCTACGACAGTATTTGCTCTGTGAATACCTGTACCTTTATTATACCCTTGTAAACTTTCTTCTTGAAAGATTGTCGTAAAACGTGTGTGTAAACCCACTTCTTTGTTAATACATATGCACAGCCAATCCACGTTCAACAGACTCTGACAGATTAAATTACACGAAGTATACACTGTAGTGGTGTTGATGGTATTGTATGATGGTGTTATTACTACATGTAACTTGTATGAGGCCAGCTGTGAAGGCTCCTGAGATAAAATGTGGTTGAGAATTATCAGAAGGCCTTTCTTGCTACCACTACGACCTCACACTTAATTTTTTTTTTTTCTTAATGAATGTGGCTACGTAAAGTGTCTAGGGTAATGATGTGTAATGTGGTGTGTTAGTTATAAATACACCCACAGGCATTTAAGAAGACTAATAAGATTAACAAGTGTTAAAATACACTGAACTAACTCACGTGTATAAAGTTTTTGATATATAATTATATTACATTTATTTGTTCTGGATCAAGTTTTATTTTGACCAGAACTTGTTTTAAAAGAAGGATTTAAAATTTATGAAAATTATGCATGGAATGTTACATAATAAATACAAAAGTGTACATATTTAAGTACTAGAATAGTTAGTTTTATTCAAATGTTCTGGTAGTCAGCTACTAGGGAGGATATTTATTGTCTGTGCTGTTGGGGTGGTCTCATCACACCTGTCTATATTGACTACACCGTGTCCAGAAACTGGTGGGAATTTTTATGGGGATATTAGTCACTACCAATAGTTGGTGAATGTCCAGCAGACCAGAGGCTCACTCATCTTTTTGTAGCTCTGGTGCTGAAAACTTGCGGTCCCACCTCTCCGTGCTGGCGGACAATAATGGTGGTCTCTGTCACAAGAACTGCACAGATACACTCGAGTAAAGTCACCCACCGGATAGACTCTGCTTTGTTGTCGATAGAAAACTCACAGCTCTGTCATCAAAGTATGGGCTATGTGTCAAAATCTATTCTATACCCACGTCTGGACACCACACTGACACAACAACCACATCATACAGACAGGTCAGATCTCTCTGACCAAACAGCACAGTTACCATGGTGGGTTTACCTCAGATAGATCCTCCCAGACTATAGATTCTGAAAAATATTTATTAGTTGTTGGCCCTAAAAGAAGATAGGTAATCTGTTTCAACGCTTGATATATCTTGCATAATCCTTGCTGTAGTTTATGTACCTTGTTGGTCCCTAGACCCTGACTTGGGCGGGGGGTCTAGAGCAAAATCCCTACTGGTTTGTAAGGCTATATTATGATATGGCAGTATCAAATCACTCGAACATGAAACAATATTCAAAATATATAAAGAAATAATTTCAATCTTACCAGATTAAGAATACATAACACAGAATTGCTAGCAAAACTCAGCTGAGCTGCTGGCTATAGTATGGCGTCCCTAAATTTATTCACTGTCTTTCATATGGGAACACACCACACTTTAAAATCTGTGTCTAACACTGAACAATTATTGAAGAATGACCCCAAATGCGCTCTGAGCGCTAATGATATGATTGTCTGTGGCCAATCACTGCCAAGGTTTATTTTTAATTTCAAATTTCTACACTAAAGTCATTTCAGTCATGCTTCAGTCAAGTATGGATGGTTATCTGTTAGTCTGTCCGTCTCTACTTGTGTTTCTAAAAAAAATGTGCTTGATTTTTGAAGCAACCTTTCTCTCCCCTTAAAATTTTGTCGTAAAAAGTTATATTTAGACACAGCTACCGCTCAAAAACCCCTCTCCTCCATAATAAGTAACTTTGAACACCTGTTCCCAAGGTCGTGTTTTTGTGTGCAAATTGTGACACTTTTAGATTCAATATAGTCTAGCGATGATGTGAACTACACTGTCTTTTGTCATTATCTTCAATATTATCTATCCGTTTGTAAAATTAAGATCATATTAGTTCACTGCTCAGAATAGGCCATCCGGCCAGCTAATTTTTATATTCCTAACATTAATATTAAGAAAATTTACTTTTTAAATTTTTGTAATTTTCCTACCATCCGCGTTCTGCCGCTCAATTCAAATCAAAATCTTAGTATCGCAAAAGCGTCCATTTCCGTACCTCGTGTCAATTTGGGGGACGTGAATTTTTTACTTTCCTCCATCCCCCCCAATTGCGTCTCCTTAGCCTTGCTACGCAATCTTTCCAGTCATATTTTTTCCTTTTTGATCCTCCGTTCCCCTCCTGTCTAGCAAGGCAAAATTTATAGAGGATGATGACCCGCGGTCTAGGCGATCATGTACATCAGCAGCTTACGCATTATGTTTTTTTTATCCTTAAATGTTATCTTTGGAGTATTTTACCGTTGTATCTCGGTCAATTTCACTACACATCTCCCCACTTGAAAACATGCCTATGGCAAGTTCCAAAACCAGCGATACACATAGGTAAAATTACTCCTCACGTCTGCCACTACTCTAATTTTGATCACAGGGGTGCCGACTGAGGAAATCTGCACCGACATTCAATTTGCCTGGGATATATTGGATACTGAACTGATATGGTTGAAGCAATAAAGACCACCTCAGCAATCTTGCGTTTTCATGCTTAGCCTGAGACAAGAACACGAGAGGCTGATGATCCGTCTCCACCACAAAAGTCCTACCATACAGATAGATTTGAAACTTCTTTATTGCCCAGATTAATGCTAAACATTCTTTTTCGCTTGTGGAGTATCCTTGTTCCGCCTTATTCAATTTGCGGCTTGCATAAGCGACTGGTTTCAGTTCCCCATCAGGTGAAGATGATCTTTGCAACAAAGCCCCTCCAAGTCCTACATTACTGGCATCGGTTCTTAAGACAAAGTCCTGTGTCAAATCAGGCAGTTTGAGAATAGGCTTGCTAGTGAGTTTTTCCTTTAACTCTTGGAACGCTAATTCACATTGTGCAGTCCAAATAATTTTATCTGGAAGTCCCTTGCGAGTCAGATCAGTCAGAGGAGCACAAATGGCGTTAAAATTTTTGATGTATTTCTGATAAAATCCGCATAACGACACGAATGATCGCACGTCCTTTTTGGTTCGCGGCCTAGGTGCTCTCTGCAGTTTTTCCAAGTTCTTAGGATCAGGGGTCATATTACCCTGATATACAGTGTGCCCCAAGAATTCCAACTCTTTGCATCCAATACAACATTTTGTTGGCCTAGCAGTTAAGTTCGCCTCCCGAAGTCTATCAAAAAACATCTCCAGAGCTTCAATGTGTTCTTCAAATGTCTCTGTGGCGACGAGTATATCATCCATGAAATTCGTGATACATGGGTTATTCAGGGGGTCCAACAATTTTCGCATCATCCTTGAAAACACACTCGGAGCATTTTTCAGTCCGAATGGTAGCATATTGAATTCATAATGTCCATCCGAAGTGCTAAAAGCCAAATAAGGTCTCACTTCAGGCTTCACTGGGATCTGGTAATAGCCTTTACTAAGATCCACTTTTGAAAAGTATTTTGCCTTGTTCAGTCTGGCAAATAACTGTTTTGTGTCTGGTAATGGATCCACTTGTCCTTCTGTGACAGCATTCAGTTTCCTGTAATCTATGCACAGTCTGTGTTCCCCAGACGGTTTCCTCAACAAAACGACACTAGAACTAAAAGATGATTCACTGTGCGAAATAATCCCCTCCTTCAATAAATAATCTATTTCTTCCTTTAATGCCTTCTCCTTCGCGAACGGAATAGAATAGGCTCTCATACAGATTGGGTTTGAGTCTACCAGTTTCATGTCATACTGTAGCAAATTTGTATGGCCTGGTTTATCTGTTAATACATCTGTATGTTCCTCCAGAACTTGTTGAACTCTCTCCCTCTGATTTTTAGTCAGGTGCTTACTGACTTTTACCTGTGCTGCGGTTTCACAAGGATGTAATGGGTATTCATGTGAGGTGAGTGGTTCCTTTTGCATCTGGGTTGCAATAGCTAAGGTCAATAAGGGGGTGCTTTCCTGGAGTGGTCTGTCCAGATACTTCTTTAACAGGTTTACATGATAAACTTTTTCCTTCCCCTTTTTGTCAATTTTATAGTTTGTTCTAGACACCTTCTCTAGAACCGTATATGGACCTTGCCAACCAATTTGTAATTTATTCTGGCTTCCGGGTAGTAAAAGCAGCACCTTCTCTCCGACTGCCAGTTCCCTGTCCTTTGCCTTCCTATTAAAATATGCTGCATGTTTCTTCCTGGCTTGTTTCAAATTATCATTTGCCAGTTTCCATCCAGCTTTCAAACGAGTGGTCAGTTCGTTCACGTATTGATACGATGAGGTAACAGTCTCTTCCGCCTTCTCATCTGTCCAGGTCCTTAATAGAGCTTCTAAAGGCCCTTTTATTGGCCTCCCAAATAGCAGAGTTGCGGGAGCCATCCCGGTTGAACTATGTGGTACCTCCCGGTACGCAAACAATGCGGCGGGCAGGAATTGATCCCACAGATCCGGTTTTTCGTGTGCCAGCTTTCTCAGGATAGAAATGAGAGTCCCGTTGAACCTCTCTACCTGGCCGTTCCCTTGTGGATGGTACGGACTACAATGAAAGTGCCTGGCTTGAAATAGCTTAAAAACTTCTTCCGTTAGTTTCCCCTTGAACTGAGAACCATTATCCGTCAAGATTTGATGCGGGAATCCTAATCGGGTAAATATTGTAAGTAGTGCCTCTGCTACATGTTTTGAATCAATTGATGGCAGGGCTACCGCCTCTCCCCACATAGAACAAGTGTCCACCAGAGTAAGGATGTAACTGTTCCTCCTCTTGGTCCGAGTGAGAGGTCCTACAATATCCACTGCAACCCTCTCAAACGGTGTTCCCACTATGGGCATTTCCCCTAGAGTTGCAGGAGCAGTCCAGTGCTTTGGAGCTACCCTTTGACATTCTGGGCAGGATTTGACATATCTTTTTATATCCTCCGTTATCCCTGGCCAGAAGTAATGACAAGCTATACGCTGTCCGGTGGCGCTGATCCCCATGTGACCACTGAAGGGAATCGCATGTCCGAGTTCCATCACTTTATCTCTATATGAAATGGGAAGAACCAGCTGGTTGTGACCATTTGTTCCAGTTCCGGCTTTCCTGTATAAGAGTTTGTTCTTCATGAAATATTCCCCCTTGCTCGGAGGTGTGTGGCATTTGGGCAATTTTTTAAAACAGGGCTTGAGTGTCCTATCCTCAGCCTGCGCCTTCCTCATCTCCTCTGGATGAGCATTTATAGGTTCACCTTCTTCCTCCTTCTTCTGTGACCTGGTCTGCACTGTCGCCATGATCACAGGTTTCTCGGGATTCCCCAAGAAGACGTATCTACACCCCAATATCAGAGGGTAGATTGGTTCATCTATCACTGCTGCTCTGATTTCTCCTTCCACATAGCGAGTTTTCACCGTTATCCTTGCGATGGGAAGTGTCATGAGTGGTATGTCCTTAGTCGCCCCTTGTATTTCCACTGTTTCTGTGGTATACTGACTTGGGTCCACTAGGCTAGACTTCACAACTGAATCATAATCCAAACCTGTATCATAAAGGCACCTTATGGTGACCCCATTACAAATAACATCTTCACAAACTGGGGGGTGATAAGGTTCCTGTTGTCCCTTAGGATTAACCTTTAATCTTTGCGTCCCCGACTTCATTGCAGCAATGTTTGAAGGTTTCCTTCTACAAAATTCGGTGTTATGGTTATCCTTCTTGCACCATTTGCACCATCTTTTTCCTTGGTTCAACGGTTTTCTTTCATTGAACTTTTGGTCATTGAACTGTGAGTTTCTGTCGCGATAGTCATTTCTTGGCCGCTCAAAATTTGTCCTACCCTTATTTCCCTGCTCTCTATTATCAAATTTATTAAATTGCTGTGGAGCTTTAAAATTGTCTATGTGCTTCTTCTTAGCACCACTTACCTCTGCCTGAGCTGCCTGATACCTCTCAGCAACATTTAAAATTTCCCCAACTTCTCTGCACCTTGTTCCATGAGAAATTTTCTCATGTCTGGAGCCATGGACTCTCTCAATTGCTCAATCATGATCATTTCTTTAAGATCTTGGGTCTTCCCCAGAGCCGTCCATTTCTCCAAATAGGTTTCTAGTCTGGCAGAGAATTGGTGGTATGTCTCCCCAGACAACAGTTTGGCATTTCTAAATCTCTTACGATAAAATTCACCATTCTTCTCGTACCTTAATAACAAAGCCTGCTTTAACATGTCATAATTGTCTTGGTCTTCTCTGTTCATTTTGGCAAATACTTCATAAGAAGCACCCCTCAATCCCTGTGATAGCTTTAAACTCCACCTCTCTCTCTCTAACCCATATGTAGTAGCTAATAACTCAAAACGTCCCAGGTACCCCTCTATGTCATCGTCTTTCTCAACAAAATGGTCTAAATGAAACCCCATAGCTGAGTTTGAGGCTCCCATACTGGGCGTAGCATCTGAGGCAAAAGGGCTGGCACCATTTTCAGGGGCCGGGCCTTGTAATTCCAGCTCCCTTAGTCGTAATTCGTGCTCCCTCTGCAACCTTCTATCTTCTGCCTCCCTTTCGGCCTTTTTATCTTCTGCCTCCCTTTCGGCCTTTTTATCTTCTGCCTCCCTTTCGGCCTTTTTATCTTCTGCCTCCCTTTGCTGTCGTTTTTCTTCTGCCTCAATCTGCAGCCTCTTAATTTCTCTATCAGCCTCAATTTGTAATCTCTTTTCTTCAGCTAACCTGTCAGCCTCTAATTTTCTTTCAGCCTCTTTTTCTAATCTCCTTTCTTCCCGTTCAATATATTTATCACATTCAGTCGTTACGTATTGAATTAAAATTTGACCATCCATCCCCATCTCCTTCGCAGTGAGCACAGCAGCTGATCTAAACTTTGCTAGCTCTGCCATACTTTTTGGACAATATAATAATATACAAGATAAATCTCTAACCAGTAAATACACTAAGTACTTCTAATTACTATATGACTATAGTCTAACTAATTCTAACTAACCAGTTAACTAATTAATTATTACTGGCTGTGAAGATTCACCAACTTTTATCTGCAGGGACACTTTTAATTTTAAAGGAAATTTTACAATTTATTTCCCTACTTTTATTTCTCCCACCAGGAGATCCTAATTTTACTGTTGGGCTAATTATCCCTGGACAAGACCCCAATTTATGTAGTGGTGTTGATGGTATTGTATGATGGTGTTATTACTACATGTAACTTGTATGAGGCCAGCTGTGAAGGCTCCTGAGATAAAATGTGGTTGAGAATTATCAGAAGGCCTTTCTTGCTACCACTACGACCTCACACTTAATTTTTTTTTTTTCTTAATGAATGTGGCTACGTAAAGTGTCTAGGGTAATGATGTGTAATGTGGTGTGTTAGTTATAAATACACCCACAGGCATTTAAGAATACTAATAAGATTAACAAGTGTTAAAATACACTGAACTAACTCACGTGTATAAAGTTTTTGATATAATTATATTACATTTATTTGTTCTGGATCAAGTTTTATTTTGACCAGAACTTGTTTTAAAAGAAGGATTTAAAATTTATGAAAATTATGCATGGAATGTTACATAATAAATACAAAAGTGTACATATTTAAGTACTAGAATAGTTAGTTTTTTATTCAAATGTTCTGGTAGTCAGCTACTAGGGAGGATATTTATTGTCTGTGCTGTTGGGGTGGTCTCATCACACCTGTCTATATTGACTACACCGTGTCCAGAAACTGGTGGGAATTTTTTATGGGGATATTAGTCACTACCAATAGTTGGTGAATGTCCAGCAGACCAGAGGCTCACTCATCTTTTTGTAGCTCTGGTGCTGAAAACTTGCGGTCCCACCTCTCCGTGCTGGCGGACAATAATGGTGGTCTCTGTCACAAGAACTGCACAGATACACTCGAGTAAAGTCACCCACCGGATAGACTCTGCTTTGTTGTCGATAGAAAACTCACAGCTCTGCAATCAAAGTATGGGCTATGTGTCAAAATCTATTCTATACCCACGTCTGGACACCACACTGACACAACAACCACATCATACAGACAGGTCAGATCTCTCTGACCAAACAGCACAGTTACCATGGTGGGTTTACCTCAGATAGATCCTCCCAGACTATAGATTCTGAAAAATATTTATTAGTTGTTGGCCCTAAAAGAAGATAGGTAATCTGTTTCAACGCTTGATATATCTTGCATAATCCTTGCTGTAGTTTATGTACCTTGTTGGTCCCTAGACCCTGACTTGGGCGGGGGGTCTAGAGCAAAATCCCTACTGGTTTGTAAGGCTATATTATGATATGGCAGTATCAAATCACTCGAACATGAAACAATATTCAAAATATATAAAGAAATAATTTCAATCTTACCAGATTAAGAATACATAACACAGAATTGCTAGCAAAACTCAGCTGAGCTGCTGGCTATAAACTCAGTCTTTCTGAGCTAAACTGCAAACCCAATGGCTTAGATACGACCCTAATCTGTGTCTAACACTGAACGATTATTGAAGAATGACCCTAAATGCGCTCTGAGCGCGAATGATCTGAGTATCTGTGGCCAATCGCTGCCCTGGTTTAATTTTAAGTTCAAATTTATACACTAAAGTCATTTCAGTCATGCTTCAGTCAAGTATGGATGGTTATCTGTTAGTCTGTCCGTCTCTACTTGTGTTTCTAAAAAAAATGTGCTTGATTTTTGAAGCAACCTTTCTCTCCCCTTAAAATTTTGTCGTAAAAAGTTATATTTAGACACAGCTACCGCTCAAAACCCCTCTCCTCCATAATAAGTAACTTTGAACACCTGTTCCCAAGGTCGTGTTTTTGTGTGCAATTTGTGACACTTTTAGATTCAATATAGTCTAGCGATGATGTGAACTACACTGTCTTTTGTCATTACCTTCAATATTATCTATCCGTTTGTAAAATTAAGATCATATTAGTTCACTGCTCAGAATAGGCCATCCGGCCAGCTAATTTTTATATTCCTAACATTAATATTAAGAAAATTTACTTTTTAAATTTTTGTAATTTTCCTACCATCCGCGTTCTGCCGCTCAATTCAAATCAAAATCTTAGTATCGCAAAAGCGTCCATTTCCGTACCTCGTGTCAATTTGGGGGACGTGAATTTTTTACTTTCCTCCATCCCCCCCAATTGCGTCTCCTTAGCCTTGCTACGCAATCTTTCCAGTCATATTTTTTACCTTTTTGATCCTCCGTTCCCCTCCTGTCTAGCAAGGCAAAATTTATAGAGGATGATGACCCGCGGTCTAGGCGATCATGTACATCAGC
Organism: Oreohelix idahoensis; assembly: GCA_024509875.1. Taxonomy (NCBI): domain Eukaryota; kingdom Metazoa; phylum Mollusca; class Gastropoda; order Stylommatophora; family Oreohelicidae; genus Oreohelix; species Oreohelix idahoensis. The sequence goes on from JAMPIV010017882.1 coordinate 47,451, forward strand.
AGCTTACGCATTATGTTTTTTATCCTTAAATGTTATCTTTGGAGTATTTTACCGTTGTATCTCGGTCAATTTCACTACAAAAACAAAACGCACACAAACACGAAGGCCAGCTAGACCGACTGGGGGAAGAGAAAGCTGTCAAGATTGATTTATTGCTTATCTGCGTGACCGGGCACTCTTGCTTCACTAAAGTCGAGTCCAAATCTGGCTTGTATTAATCTTAGAGGGTTTATTCGTGTCATCCAACCTGAGGTCGTATGTTCGAGTCAATCCAGCTGCCTGGAACTTCGCAGGAGCACAGTGATTGTACCGGAGCTACATCCTTAGTCCCCCTCAGTCTTGGGTGGGCTAAAGGAACGATCATCAGCGGGTGTTGTGTGCAACAAATTAGGAAGGACAGAACTGTTCTAAGAGATGAGTACACATTAGTACCATTTCCGTCGGCAATTGTGAGCAATTAACTGTCAAGGAAGAAAAAGTGATTTAGCGTAGTGAGAGACAAGATTAAATGCACAGCTGATACATTTACTATAATTGATTAACAGCACAGCTGATATAATTTTTATTCCTATAATTGGAAGACTTGTTATGTATATATATATATATATATATATATATATATATATATATATATATATATACATATATATACATATATATACATATATATATATATATATATATATATATATCTATATATATATATATATATATAGATATATATATATACATATATATATATATACATATATATATATAAATATATATATATATATATATATATATATATATATATATATATATATATATATATATATAATAATAATAATAATAGCCCCTTCAGTCATAACTGACTATGGGAATGCGCCCCTGAGGTGACAGCCCTCAGCTGCTTATTTTCCTGGTCTTATTTTCGACGTTTTCTCCTCACCTCTGCTTCTTGTGTGAGCCTCTCTTCGCCCAATCTGAGGTGGCGCCGTAAATAGCATCGCCACTTAGTGCGATCGGCAGCTTCATCCTCCCATGTTGCTGGATCCATGTCCAGTGCCCTCATATCTCTCTTGCACACATCTTTGAACCTCAGCTGTGGTCGCCCAACTGTTCTCTTGCCATCTGCTAATTGTCCGTAGATGATATCTTTTGGGATGCGACCATCTTCCATGCGGCGAACATGGCCAAGCCAGCGAAGTCTGCGCTGTCTAAGAAGCGTATACATACTTTGAAGGCCAGCACGTGACAACACCTCGACATTTGTCACTTTATCATTCCACGAGATGCCGAGGATGCGGCGTAGACACCGCAAATGGAAGGTATTGAGCCTTCTTTCTTGCTTAGCATAGGTCGTCCAGGTCTCGCTGCCATATAGGAGTGTGCTGGTGACGCAGGCATTATATACCGCAGCTTTGGTCTTCATTGTGAGTTTAGAGTTTCCCCAAACACGCGATGTGAGGCGGGCAAAGGTAGCTGCAGCTTTGCCAATGCGGCTGTCGATTTCTGTATCCAGTGAGAGTTTGTCATTGATGGTAGACCCTAGGTATGTGAAGTGGTGCACCACTGCCAATTCATAGTTATCAATAGTGATAACTGGTGCAGCATCCACATCCTGACTCAGCACATTCGTTTTCTTTAGACTTATTGTGAGGCCAAAGTCCTTGCATGCTTTAGTGAAGCGATTCATCAAGCTCTGAAGCTCCTGTTGGCTTTGAGTGACGACTGCAGCATCATCAGCGAACAACAAGTCTCTTATAGTGACCCTTCTGATTTTTGTTTTTGCCTTCAGCCTTGAAAGATTAAACAGACGGCCATCTGACCTAGTGTGAAGGCATATTCCTTCAGTTGCATCTCTGAATGCATGTTTCAAGAGTAAGGCAAAGAAGATTCCGAAGAGGGTCGGAGCCAGAACACAGCCTTGTTTAACGCCACTTCGTATATCAAAGGGCTGTGACGTGCTTCCAGCATATTGGACTGTTCCCTTCATGCCGTCATGGAATGACTTTATCATTTCCAGCATTTTAGAAGGGCAGCCTATTTTCAGGAGGATTTTAAAGAGTCCATCCCTACTAACCAGGTCGAATGCTTTTGTGAGGTCTATAAAGGCGATATATAATGGTCTTTTCTGCTCTCTTGATTTTTCCTGAAGCTGGCGGAGAGAGAAGATCATGTCTGTTGTTGATCTGCCAGCTCGGAATCCACACTGTGACTCTGGATATATGCGCTCAGCTAACTTGTGTAGTCGCATTAAGATGACTTTGGCAAAAACCTTACCAACAATACTAAGAAGAGAGATGCCTCTGTAGTTATTGCAATCACTTCTGTCTCCTTTATTTTTATACAGTGTTACAATCTTGGCATCTCGCATGTCTTGAGGAATAGTTGTCTCTTCCCAGCACTGGCACAGCATCCTATGCAGGGGATGTAATAGCGTGCTCTTACAGCATTTGATTAAATCAGGAGGAATCCCATCACTGCGTGGTGCTTTGCCAGAGGCCAAGCTATCAATGGCCTTGCTGAGTTCCTCTAATGTTGGTTCGGCATCCAGCTCCTCCATAGTTGGCAGACTGTTGACACCATCAAGGGCTGCAGGCGTAACGGTATTGTCTCTAGCGTAAAGCTCAGAGTAGTGCTCGACCCACCTCTCCATCTGCTTACCCTTATCGGTTAGCTTCTCTCCGCTGATGGTTTTTAGCGGTGCCGTCTTACTTTTATGGGGGCCAAGTGCTTTCTTTATACCGTCATACATTTGTCTAATGTTGCCTGTTTGCGCTGCGATCTGGATGCTCTCACTGAGCTGGAGCCAGTAGTCATTTGCACAGCGTCGAGCAGTTTGTTGAACTTTGCTTCTCGTAGCCCTCAGGATCTGTAGGGTTCTGGCACTCGGTGAACGTTTGTATTCATTCATAGCACTGCACTTAGCTTCAATGACAGGTGCCATCACATCTGATGAAGCATCAAACCAGTCATTTGACTTTGCTGTTTTCTTACCAAAGGTGGCAAGTGCAGTACTTTGAATGGTGTTCCGTAGATGCTCCCAGTTCTCTGTAATAGTATCACCATGCTGAGGGCTACTGAGCACTTTCTCGAAGGTCGCAGTGAATTGAGCGATCATGAAAGGGTCTGACATCTTGCTGGTATCAATGCGTGGTTTCCCTTCATGTCTGACACAATAGAGTTTTCTTGGTTGTGCTCTGATTTTGCAGCAAACCAAGGAGTGATCTGTATCACAGTCTGCACTATGGTACGAGCGCGTGGAGAGCACAGACCTGAGGAGTGGCCTTCTGACGAGAATCAGGTCAAGTTGGTGCCAGTGCTTGGATCGTGAGTGTCTCCATGACACCTTATGCTGGGGTTTTGTCTGAAAGTAGGTGTTGGTCACGCAGAGGTCATGGTGGACGCACAACTCTAAGAGCCGTTGTCCATTTTCATTCATCTTGCCAATACCAAACCTGCCCAGACATGAAGGCCATGAAACATTATCGGCACCCACTCTAGCGTTAAAGTCACCAAGGAGAACAAGCTGTTCTTGCCTAGGTATGCTTTTGATAATTGCTCCGTAGAATTCATCTTTAGCTTCTGAGGCAGAGTACAGAGTAGGAGCATACACATTGACAAGGGTGATGGGACCTGTGCTAGTGTGCAGGCGGAGCGTTAACAGGCGTTCTGATCCATTCTCGCCTGGTTCAACTATTTTAGTTAGCGATTTTTTGACCGCAAAACCTACTCCGTGTTCTCTAGCTTTATTAAGATCTTTAGCTTGCCAATAAAACGTGTAGTCCTTCTCGCTCACCGTTCCAGAGCCCGCCAGGCGCGTTTCCTGAAGTGCAGCTATATCCACCTGAAGTCGTTTAAGCTCATCATTAATTATGGCTGTCTTCCTTACATCGTTTACATCCTGTAGGTTTTCGGATAGTCCAGTCAACATAGTCCGGACGTTCCAGCATCCCAATCTGAGAGTTTGCTTATTTCTATTTTTTCGATAATTGCTTGGTGCAAAATTTTCTGTCCACAGTTCGGGTTTGACCCTAATCCCCATGCACCCAATGAGGAAAGCAGACAGTGGCGGGACAACACCTTATTGACTGGGGGCTGCCCAGCTTGAAGCGGGCGGTAGCTGTCCAGTGAGATCCTAGAATCTCTCCCACTGTCGGAAGTAGCCCCTGGCGCCATGCCCTACGCCAATTGGGCAAAATGCTTATAACCGGTAACTGCTACTTCCCGTGTTTTGCCGACACCTATAGGGTGAAGCTGGAGTGTCCTCTCCAGGGCGCAAGCTTGGGCACAGTTATATGGAAATCAAGCTGTTGCCCGTGCAGCATGTTCCCCCTCTCCACACAGCCGGTAGATCCAAAGGAACGGCAGTAGCCGATACAGTTTGGTACCAGCCATGTCGCAGGAGTTGCCAGAATAATGTCGAATCGACATTAGACTGCCTTAGGGACTCCGACTCCGGATTTATCCCCAGGGTTTACTCCCGAAGCCAATTCCATAAATGGATATTCCCGCAAGGCAGCGGTGGTTTGAATTCAGAGTTCCTTCTCTTAGATAAGCTAACAACCAAGGATCACGAGCCCTATCTGCCCGAAGCTGCTGGTTTTAAGGCGCCAGTCGCTCGCCTTTGCCCCTTCTCCCGTCAGTGGAAACAGTTCCGCCGGGCTCAAATTGAGCCACACGTGAAGGCCGGGAGCTGGACTTGGTTGTCAGAGGCTGTTTGAGGCGCGTGCCATAGAAGTATTTTATCTGCAGTGAGAGCTTATCCTCACTACAACTCCCGGCAATAACAACCTTTGGAACCATATATATATATATATATATATATATATATATATATATATATATCTATATATATATATATATATATATATATATATATATATATATATATATATATATATATATATATATGTATGTATATATCATATATAAACTTACAAATAAATTGCATTCCATCTTCCAACATCCACCTTTCAGCACAAGAGTAGATAGTGTATATACTTAATAAATAAGGAAATTGTATTTGAACGACTTGTCAAGTTTATAATTGTTAAGTGAAATCTGTTTCCTTGTTTTAATATCACAGTTAGTTACACAGTGGGTTGGCATTCTATGACTGTCTCCACTCTCTACTAATTTTTCGAGATCAGATCATTCACAGCCGTAACTAATTTGTGATACCAGTAGTCCTCTCATACACTGGGACTTCACCATTTTCGTGCAGAAATTCTATTTCTGTATTGTCAGTACTATACTGATCCTAGAGCCAATAAAAACCTCACGCTACAAAGATGTGTATGTTATTTCCTACAATTTACGCATTCATCATTCTCAGCAAAAAGAAACTGCGACTGCTCGTGACGCTATTACAAGGCAGTTACAAAGAAAAAAAAAACCGGAGAGCAGCCAAGAACGCATATAGCTGCTCACCTGCATGAAGATGACGAAAAAAAAAAAAAAATAGATGAGTAAACCGGATGAGATCATCAACCCCTGATTTATTGATTGTTTAAGCTCTGCTTCCAAGGTAGAACGAAATAATCGATGTTAAATTAAACATGAATCACACACACACAAATGTTTACTTTATTTCGTCTATTTATTGTTTTGTTCGCCTGTACTGAAATTCTTTTCCCCAAATATTACCACGTCTTCTTTATTGCATTATCTCTGGCACTTTTTTTTATCATTCCAATATTTGCTAGTTACTCTGCCAGCTTTGTAATATTTGCATGTTTTGACTGATTAGCACGTAATTAAAATGCAACAAAAGTTCACATATTTGTACCAACTTTAAAATAAAACCTTTTAAAAACATGACTGAAAAAAACAGTTTTTTGTGTGCTTTTTTTAAGTTTAAATTTGCTTAAAAGCGCGATGAAAACCGTAATCTATTATTCTATACGCTCAGGGTAGCTGTGAGTCCGAAAGGCATCTTATATGGAAAACTACGTTGACCGGACGAATTCTGTTACTTTTTTGTTGTAGACAACAGTGCCCTCCTTGATGTCTTACGAGTGCCTGCTTCTTATATATACATATATTTGTTTATTTATTTACTATTCATGGGCTGAGGGTTTTCTTAATTAATTAAAGTATTTTTAAAGCAAATGTCATTCTGTAAAGCAAATCTGTACATCGCTTTCAAACACCATATGTTAGACTATGGCTGGCGATGGACTCACACTCAGGAAACCTGTTGATAACATTACAAGGCAATCCTTCTTCTAGAATCACCAGAAGAAGAGAGACAGAGGTAGACCGAAAACACGCAGAGAAGAGACTGAAGTGAAAATAATAAGGAAGACATGGAAAGAACTTGAGCTGATGGCACGTGACAGAAAGACTAAGCATGTGTTTGTTGAAGGCCTATGCACCTTGGGGAGCGAGAGGGTATTGATTGAGTGATTGATTGAAAGACATTGTGTTGGTTATACGAAGATATAATGTGTTATGCAGAGCAGCGAAGACTACACAGTCAACGTTCCGGAAGAAAAACAAACCTGCTGGACACACAGTATTTACTTTTCAAATGTTTTATTTCTTTAAAACATATTTAACGAGTTTTAACTCGTTCAACCTAGACATAAGGGCCCTCGGTTTTATTAGGGCGCATGTACAAATATAAATGACCACGTGGTCTGGTGTTTCTTTTTCACCCTTGAATGTACTTTATTATACAACATGCTATTTATTGGTTCGTAGAATTTTCTGGGTATATACAGTATTTTTGTATAGTTTTCATTGCGCTTAAAGCAAATCTAAGCTTCAAACACTCTTTGTTTGTTTTTGTTTGTTTGTTTTAAAAAGGAGGGCTAAAAACAATAGCTCCTTGAAGTAGCCAAATAGGTGAGACTTTCAGTTGCTATTTGTGATTTTATTGTGGCATGTCTTTTTTGAGAAAGCTTTCCCGACTGTCACGGGATTGCCTCCCCTTGCTGTGCAGTGGTGGTCCACTAATGGTCACAACGCAAGCGTATCTAAAAGTAGGTCATCCAAGGTATCTATCTTCGCGCAAGATTACTCTTGGCAAAGATGTAGATAGAAGATGAATGTCGTTTCTACCTTAGGGGAGCCTTCACAAGAAATTGCCAGAAGTCAAGAACAAACGCTGCTTAAGGGCTGAGCAAATTTGTTAAATTATCTGGTCCGTCACCTTTTGTGAAGGGGTTATGCAATTATTCTGGCCCGTCAAGTCCCCAGGTAGAGTAATCCAACGAATGTCCTCTTAAAATTAATGGCTCTATATTTATATATATGTATTTATCAAGAAGAACGGGCTCATACGTTGGCTTTCGTACAAATAAACTGAATCAACTATTATTGTTTAGTGTAAAATAACATACAACAAATTTACTAGTCAATTAGTTCAACAAGTTAAAATAAGGATTAAATGGGGTGAAAGTTATATTAAATTTTCCTCATTGAGGTTTTGGTAGGGCATTAATATTAATGTCCGTATTTTTGCTGTAGCCTGTTATATAAAACTTAGCTTCAGATGCGTCCTGCAGCTGTGGTTTCCGTCACTTCTTTTGGTGATGAGTACACTTCTCCACATAATT